>CM017471.2:10906782-11400193 GCA_007827005.2 Populus simonii | reverse complement strand
ATAGCTGAAGCTGAGAATTTGCTATGGGCATGGCTGAGTAGCAAAAGGAGAAGCAATCTCCCTTTCCTCAAGAATCTTTATCCCTTGATAACGTTCCAGCATTAAAAGGGAACCTGGTGATTCCAAAAAAGTCGAGCCATCTATGACTCTCAATCCTTTTAGCCCATGTACTTCGTAATCTTTGTCAACAACTGATCCAACTGTGCAACCACCGTGATAGTGATAATGGGTGCCTACATTCTGCTTGCAGTAATTTCTTAACTCGCCACGAGTTATGTTGGGGTCGAGTACTCGTGAAACGTGTAATGGACATCGACATCGCTATTTTCTCAAGGAATTGAGCCGTCTCAGCACACTCTACTTCCAAGTCAACTTCGTTTTCAAGATAATTGAATAGGGTTTTTTCCTATGATCTGTGTTGTTCAATTCCAGCTCTCCTTTTGATTTTGGGAAAGCAATCTTGCTTGCAATGACTATGGTTGATGCATTGAAGCTAGCTTCAAGAGATTGATTGTCCAAGTAATATTATTATGAGATGAAAAACAAAAAAACAAACATTTGCTTTTACATAATAGCTATTATGATCTTCGAAAACCAGTGTTTAATTGAGAGATCGTTGCTTACTATTTTTATGAAAGATGATACTTTTTACGGTTGCATTCAGAAGAACTATGATATTATGTGGATTGCCTGACTGCAAAAGATCAGCTGCGAAGTGTCTTTTCCCACAGTTATCAAACAGAGACCCTCCAACCTTTGTTCTCTGTATATGTTCCCAGGAAATCCAATATAAGGTAGAACTCCAGCTTCAAGCAACCCAAGTTTGACAGCAAATTGAAATTTCGTCAACTCATTGGGTCTAGAAACAATTCTAGACTCCACCCTCACAATGTAATCAAATGACTAGCCCGAGACTTCTGCGACGTCTGAAGTCATGTACGGTAGGCTTTTGCCTACGATGAGGGAAACAGATTTAATCTATTAGAATCAATGGTTTGATTAATCATTCATTCTTTGTTGGATGTTTAATGATTTTGCTGCTATATTGATTTCTTCCTGTAGGCTGTTCTTATTTTTTTCTACAATGAACCAAAGAGAAAGAAGATATTAGCATGAATTTTAGGCTTCTAAATGGAAGCTGTCATAACTAGAGAACCTGTTTCTCTAAGTAGCATGCCTTGTATCAATGAAAAAGAACGGGACAACTTAACAAAAATAGAAATAGAAAATCTGTGAAAAGACAATAGCTGTGAATAATGCGTGGAAGCTCCATTCTCGATCTTCCGGTTTCCTTTCCCCAGGGCTTGCTTAAGAAGGAGAGACGTTAGCAGCATATATTGACTTGTGTGGTTTGGTTAATGATTTGAGTTTTCAGGCCCAGCAAATAAATTTATTGAAGTTCCTTGAACGTTAATATAATCAATCTTAAGCATGGTTTGGCTAATGATTCATTCTTTGTTGGATGTTTAATGATTTAGCAGCAATAATGATTTCTTGCTCTAGGCTGTTCTTGTTTTTCTATTGTTTTATGCATGCCTTTTTGGCCGTCGCTTCTCCCTCACTTGCCAATTCTAGTGGAAGTCCCAAGTAATCACTGGAGTGATCCTGAGAAGCATGGTTCACAGTCAAAACTATTGAAAAGTTGAATCTGGGTTAATTTCCTAAAATTGGAGTTATAAGTCATAGATGTTGAGTACAGCACATGTGATATTTCATTAAGTGAACTGCCAAGCGTAAATATTTAGCTTAAGTTGGTAGCTGGCCCTCCGTTGTCATCTTGGGTTCAAATCCAGCAAGAGGATACCAGACTCCAAGTGTGGTGTGGATGGTTTTCCTTGAAATGAACCAGGAAAGAACTTAGTATTGTTACATGAAACACAGCCAACGATGCCCTAAATGGTTAGACCTAAAAAAGAAAAACAAAGAGAGACTGTCTTAGAAAAACTTCCAGGAGATGTATTCACAAAATATATATATTACACCATCTTTTTATATATATGGATATACTTTAAAAATGTTCTTGGGTCCATACATATACCAATTATACATAGTTTATAAACAAAGATTTAACTCTATCAGGTAACTTTCCTGCAGAGACTATATTAATAAGAACCCTTCCAGTATAAAGTCCTGAGATTCTCCAAAGGCACCCCGTTGAGTTGTTCAATTCCCTGCGACTTTAAGTATATTCATCTCGAAGCTGATTCAATCTCGTGTTGATATTAACTATTCAAATCAAACGTCCCCAACCTCAACTGATCACCATTTTTCAATCTTCTTGCCAGGGGCTGCTCTACAGAAACACCATCAGATATGATACTACCACTCCTCTTCTTCCCTTGATTACTTGAACCATTATCCAATAGGTTTTCTTGTGGGTGAATATCCATTAAAGGAAGCTCAACAGAGGCTGTATTGGACTTGTTGGTGTCATGAATCTCATTCTCTTTTTGCATGTCTTCCTTTCTTCCAGAACTCTCAGATGATGTCAAGGAGCTTTCCATTGAACATACTGTATTCCTCATTTGTGTCCTTTCTATGTCTTTTAAGATTGAACCTCCTGTTTCTGTTAGTTCTGATATTGAAGAACTTGGACATCCACTATTAACCATTGAGACTAATCTACAGAGCTCGGCTTTTGCAAGTTCTATACCCATTGAAGAAGAATTATATCCAGCCAGAGTTTCCTGTGCTTTCTTCAATACTGTCTGTAAGTATTTCCCTTGAGCTTCAATTCTCAGCTGCAAATGTCTCTGTACCTGCAATAGAAATTTAAACCGGATTCGCATGTTCTGATAAATAGACTGAGAAAGAGGTTTGAAGAAAGTAATTGTTTTCTTGGTCTTACCTCAATCTGTTCATGAAGTTTCCTCTGCACTTCCATTTGCATTTGGAGAGCCTGTGCAATCTGAAAGCTTCTGTTGAACATAGCACTTTGAGTAAATAAAAAGCTTTTGTATTGTTATCTCTATAGAATTTCATCATAAAGCAGGTAGAGATTATGTCAACTATTACTCGTTAATTGGATGGTGGTTTCCATCACTGCAGATCCCCCTACTACTTCGAGTCACTGCAGACTCTTTGAAATGATCATCACTACTTTGAATCTCTTTGTCATCTGCAAAAAAAAGAACTATAAAACAACACTCCATTGGTAGAATATAAATGAGAAAAACTAACTATGCACAGTTTATCAATCTGATTCTTTATAATTTAGAATCACCTTCTTGCTTGCTTTCAATGCTGATCAGGGACTGCTGACTCTTCCCTAGCCTGTATTTCTGCATCAAGAAGCAAACATAAAATCACAATCTTGTTTTTCTGCATTATAATAGCATAGGTTGATCTGATCATTCTGGAGAGAAAATGCCTGTAAATGGCTCTTCAAGTGGTATAAAGTAAGTCCAGGAATCCCCATCACCCTCATCAGACTCTTTGGTGTTGCCTCTGCACAAATATAATCACAGAACAGTTTAGGAAACCTTGAGCTCGTTACAAAAGATTGACAAGTAAGGTCACTGAGGTCGTAGAAATACTTGATACTTACTATCTGCACCTCCAAGTTGATTGACTGCTTCAACAAACCTTTGATGAAGTTCTTGAGTCCATTTTAGCCTAGGCTTGGCATCAGTAGACAAAACCAAGTTCATACTTTGATGTTGCAGACCCATTTCTGTTTGGTGAATGATAGACAAGTGGAAGGCTGAAACATGAATATGAGTTGTGATCCTTTTCAGCTATGCTTGAAATTGTGGCAGCTGTGTGATTGTCTTTTATAATTTCGGAGTAGTCGGGCTGTCCGATGTTCTCACTCCGTATCTGGAAACATAAGTGGGGTTATGTTGGAAGGGAATATATGCTATGAGCTGTGGCTCTTCCTTTCTCCCACCTCCCATTTCATACTAACCTTTTTCTTTTTTAAAAAATTTCCTTCTTTCTTCTTTGACTTGAAAGGGGAGAGGGAGAGAATCTCATAGGCAGCAAAAACAGAGAAAGCAACACACTTCAATTTGAGTCTCTCAAAAGGAGAGAAAGAAGAAAAGTGTATGGTTTGTTTTTATCTTCCTGTATTCCCACCTCCCCTCTCTATCTTTCTCTCTGCTTGATTCCCTGCTGAGTAAGGTAGCCCCACCATGATGAATAATGGGTGCAACTTTCCTAGCACTCTGAGAAGCTTTGAAGAAAAACAAATACGTTGATGGGAATTTGTTATAATGGATATTTCTTTTTTGGTGACTGAAAGGGACAGCCAAATGGGTCGTTCTTTTAATTTTACACTCTTTTCCTATTTTCTTTTTTTGAGCAGGCTGTATTGTGATTGGCAGATTCTTTTTGTTCTTTATAGGGCTGAAGGAATCAAAGAATCTAACCTTAGATTTTAGGACCCAACCTCGCCTCATTTTTCTAACAAAGAATTGCCCTATAAAAGAGAATCAAATCAGCCATCTTGTTATAACGAAGACCAGATAAACTATACAAATGTAATCACCCCTTAATGCAATCTCTTTTATATGGGAACAAAAATTGAGCCAAAAAGAGACACAAATGTGCAAGCTTATCCGCTTACAGTCACAGGGGGGAATCTTATACATATACAGGGCCAGCTGCTTTCATGCTCGACATACAGCTAATGCCACGAGATGTACCATCCATCATCAAAACCAACCCCTTTTAAGTATATTCAAGCCAAACAATCTTTGTTTCCTTGCATCAGAGTTATCCAAAGGAATCCGAGTAAAATCAAGAAAGCATCTGGAGAAAATTGAGTTTTCGTGTGCACTGATTGACCCCTTCTTTTCTTTTTCTTTCCACAGCCAATCCTGTCATGTTCTTACTAATTAATACCACTTCCGTTCTTTTTTATAAAAAAAAAAATTTGAAACACAAAAAAGAAAACTAAAGTTCCGATCTTGTTGTGGCATGTTAAAGGAAACAACCAGCTAAACCAATAGTCTTAAATGGAAGTGATACAAAAGCAACACGACCAACAATCTGAAACTGATCCAACATCTCATGGTGGTTGTGATGCAAAAGCAACACAACCAACCATCCAGTGCTACTTGTTGACATGAATCAACAAGGTTGATTTGGCTCTGTCTCTCTCTCACTCTCCCGGAGTGTACGTGACTGTGTAAGTCACAAATGCATAGACAAAATGAAATGACAAAAGGTCCGCATATTTATGGCAGCAGCACACTTCTGTAATATGAAAACAATCTACTGGACTGCTCAGCATAAAAGTCTCTTGCTAATAAATAAAGAAATATACTCCAAAGGGAATGTTAGCTTTAAGCCTGTAGTCCATATCCATGCAGAAACTGAGAAAAGAAATTTTCACCCATAAAAGAAAACAAAGGAAATGAAAAGAAAAAGAAAAAGAAAAAGAAAAAGGGAAGCCAAAATGGCCAACAACAAATCGTAAAAGTCGATTAAATCAGATCGATATTTGGATTTCTTGGGTTGCGGTTTAGATCTTTGATCACTGGAATCAAAATCCAATGATTGATCTCCAAAGAACTGCCATCTGATCGGTGCCATATAATCAGTATGTCTAGCTTGCTGCGTTAATCGCTTTCCCTGGATTCAAAGGTGTAGAATGTTGGATACTAAAGCAATACTTTAAACATGCAATTACAATAGCAACAGTACTATGTTTATTTAATTAACAGAGAGAGTAGAAGACATGTATAGTATACTTGTTTGCTACAGTTAAGGATTTCAACCAGTTGACTCGGCCTGCCATTTTTATCAACAGCCTTTGGACACACTACAGCGAGGAAAGAGTGAAAAAGTCCCGTGATTGTATTTTTACTACCACCATCATTCCATTATAAAAACTTCAACAAGAAGACCAATATGGTGGATCCAATGTAGTGGTAGGTCCATTTTAACAGCAAGTTCTTCCTAAGCAAGCATCTGCTTCTGTCCTAAGACTCTACTCATTCATTAGTGGCAAGTCTCATGGTTCTTAGTCAGAGAAAGGATTAAATACTAACGAGAAAGTTTTTATGATATGTGGCCCGAATGTTTGAAAAACAAGAAAAGAAGTAAGAGTTATTGAAGTACCTTTCTCTTTAACCAGCTGCTGTACTTGAAGGCTCCTTTCTTGCTTTAATTTATTCCACAACAGGTAAAGGAGATTCTGGGATGATGCCAAACGGGCCCCGTATTTTTTTAGGTCAGTAGGAGAAGGTCTGGTGAATCAAAAGTCATTTAAGCAAAGGTGCCTCTCATCAATTATTATTCTTTAAAGGGACCCATTAGAAGGAGATCTCACAAAGCCAATAGCATGGAAAGAAGATGAGAAGAATATGGCCTCAAGAATCAGGAAAAGAGAAACAAAAGGAAACGATTCACCATCCCAGCAAAGTAAAAAATTAGATATAATACTGATGCAATTTCATGTCAAACACAAGCCAAAATGACATGAGCAATGTGTCATTAATCTATTTTCATTTTTATATGCATTTGATATGAAGAGAAAGGAATCAGCTAACTACTCGCAACTCTCGAAATGCAAAGTTAAAATAACAATCCATGCACAGAAAGAAAGAAATACATTAATGATGCAGGCATCTTCTATAAATGAATGCTCAAAACAGTCACGAATATTGCTGCTTCATTGAGAGACTAAAATCCTCTGGAAATTGTTCTTGCTGCAAGGTTCAGGTCACTTTTTTCGGAACTTCAAAAGGTTTTGGCTTCCTGTACAGATAAAACAAAACCAAGTAATTTACACTCATCGGCAGACTGCACATAGACTCATTGTTTTAGAAGTGAAAAGAAGCAACCATCTTTTGTAACTGCATCAAGAATGGCAAAGGAAAACGAAGAGAATGGAACCATTTCAAGTGTAACAACAAACAAAGTGGCTTGCTTTCATTTTCATCCATTTTCAAGAGAATTCGCCCTCAGTAACTAATCTTCCACTGGAGCATATGCAACATCATAATCCAGCTTCGAAAGAAGAAATGGTCCACAAATCTTCTAATTGCAAGTCACTTAGGGTCATGACCATACAGAATCGTCAAAACTGTTTAATGATCCAGATAAACAAATGAAAAGCCAATCTTAGGTAGATTTTAAGTAGTCAGGTGACTAGAGAATAATAAAAAAGAAAAAGAAATCACTGTTCATAACTACTATCAACTTGTCGCATCATGTTTAACTTCCAGAAAGTTTAACTTCTTATCTAGGCCTACATCTACATGAACACAATAGTAAACAAAAAAACGAAAATTCAGGTCCATCTCACATCTGGCAAATAGGGAATGTGTAAAATCAACATTCAAAAGCCAAATGTAAGCACATGGTTCATTAGTGGTAGACATAATTGCTTTCTTCACCGAACACTTGCCTCATTAAGTGATGTCCAACTTCTAGAATCTTTTTTACGAGGCACAGCAATCTCTGTCCAGTACCCCGCGACTTGATTGACAGGGACAAAGTGGGATCATGTAGAAATATTCCCTCAACCAATCCAGGCAAGACTAACTCGTTTCTGATAAAAATGCTACATCTAATGACGTAAGATGTCTCAGTTTGACATGACTCAACCCAGAAAAACACAACCCTCTTCACTGCTTGAAGAACAGATCCATATGGGTGAACAAGTTCAGGAAGAAAACCTACCACCCCAAAATACACAAGGCACACTCCAAGATAGTAAGATAAAGCTTCATAATAATAAAGACGATATGGTAAATTAGGGTAGTTACGTGTAAACTGTCTAAAACTGACTAGTATATATTTAGTGAGGTGATTGACAAGAATCCTAATGGGGCTGCCCCCCATAACTCACAATGAAATGATAATAAAGCAGAGCATAATTGCATAATTTCTATTAACTTGATTTACCAGGAAGCTAAAGAAAATTTAAAGTTGAGAAAAGAAAATAACTACACAAACTCTTTCTGTATTTCTGATAGGTTCATAAACAAGTCAAGAAGGCAGGGCACACTCTCTTCCAGGTCAATATGAGGACCTAAAGCAATTAGGATGCAAGGCTGGAGATTTTATAGCTATATTTGAGCAGCTTAATTGAAATCAACAGGTTATGTAAATGCAAGCAATTTCTCAATGAAACTGGCCAGACTTTGGAGGTGGAGTTCTCCTTCAATGTTCAATGTAGTTTCCAATTCAATATTTGTTTTATATGGAAAAGGCCAGCCTTTCCTAACACTATATATGATGCTCGACTACTGTGGATGGTTTGAAATAATAGCTGTCACAAGATTCTAAATTCACCTAAAATGCAATAATTCTGACAAAAGACAAGACAAGAAAAGCCTAATCATACACAGCACATGAGAAAAAATGGACCAGGACCAGAGCACTGATTCTTGAAACTGCGTAAAATACCAGGGCAATATAATTCTTGTATCCATTCAATGACAATTCTTGAACCTCCAAAAGCCAGGTTTTCTTCGTGGACACCAAACATCGTATGACTGACTCTTCGTATTATAAGAGGTTCAAAGAGAATCACACAACGTGATGCGGAATTTGAAGCCTAATAAGAAGAAAAGAAGTTAAAGAAAGAGAAGGACTTTGTAAATTTTATTTAATTCATCAAAATTTATGATAATGTAAAAACAAATTACATATAAATAATAAAACTCTAATCAAAATCAAATTTGAATTTAAAACCACTAATTAATAAAAATCTAATAAAATAACATAAATCAAAATCAATAATAAAAAATAAAAAATAAATAAAATTTAATAGCTTGGACTTGGATGAACCCAATCTCCCTATCAAAAAATAACGGGTTGGGCTATTCTCCATCTTCAATAATCATACCCATATATAAATCATGTCTTGCATCCAATATTTTCAATACAACAACATCCTCATGTCAAAGTAGATGGCTCGGGGGTTGCCGCCACGGCGGTAGGAGGCAACTTTGACGGTGGAAGATGTCCAGATGATTGGAAAGTGGAAACTTATTGGAGTGGGCTGGGGTTGATCTCATGTATTGGGCAGTCCTCTTTAATTGTTGAGCTTCTTTTTTCGGCCGTAGGGCTTTACCCGAACCTGTTTTGCCTCCAAATATGTTTGTTATTATTTAGAATGAATTAAGTTTTTGGCCCTTTGCATTTTGAAAGCATGAAATACTCTGTTGCTGCTTAAGCAGTACTGTACATCAGAAAAAAAATAATCACTGCATAGTAGAAACAATGGTAATGGAATGTTCAGAATCACATATCATTATGCTCAAATTCAATTAGGAACTATAATTTGATGTATTCAAGTAACGAGGAGATGATCCCTTTCAATGATTATATATATATATGAAATATACGTGCAATTTTGAGAGCCTAAGCCCCCACTAGGCCAGAAAGATTTGAGAACTAAAATCCGAGTGGTTAAATAGACAACTTGGGTCCTCCAAATTGTTTTCTTATTTTGATAAAAGTAAAACGTCTCCAAAATCCATCAAGTCCGTCGGATGAATAAACAAGAACAATTGGAGCCGAAGTAAAAAGCCCAAACATCCTAAGTGGGAAGTGGCTATGCAACCCCGCCATTAATCAGTTTCATTTTTCATCACGGTTCTTGGCATTTTACTTTTACTTTTTTTCCTCTAAGCATGCTTCAAGATATTATTTAGTGTGTCACTTCAAGCATTATATATGTCCTTTTTTATGTATTTTAATTTTTAATCCCTATACTTATCTTTACTATTTTAATATGGAGTAAATGAGAGGTGAGATATTCTTGTCAGAAGGAATATCTTTTTAAGGCCCAGCTAGTAGTTTCTTGTATTTTAATTTTTAATTTTTCCAATTTTATTTAATTTTGTGGTCATGAGACTAAAAATCTGTGCTTAGTAATGGAAATAATTAATAGTATCATCATAAATGAAACCAGTTATTGACTCGAGGCCTCGTTTTACCTTCTAATTACGTTGATTTGTGGGATTGAAACCTCCACTAGATTTATTCGAGAAGATAGAATAATTTTACAAGCGGATATAACAAATGATCATCAACTCCACTGCAGCCTCAGAACTCAATCTTGAAGCAAGGCGGATACTCCATCAAACACATGATAAACATAGCAAAGCTGATAATTAACATTTCAAGTTACTTCAGTCTACATATTCTTCCACTAGTGGTTTTAACCCTAACAAGCTCTCGGCTTTATTCGGCCTACATAAACTTAACCTTTGCCTGGAGGAACTGAGCAGAAGGGCCCTTGTTTTTTTTTACAAATCTACCGTGCAATCATTGAACTGACTGAGCTTAATTAGTTCCCCCCCTGGCCAGAAGGCGGCTCAGGAGTGTGGCGGTTATTGGGTCCTGTTCCTGAATAATCAGTGTACTCCAGATTCTCCCTCCCGGCGCCTCGCTTTGTGCTTGTCTGCATTTTCAGATGTCAAAAGAAATCGTAGATTAATTTGCTTTCCTCATTCCTAGGTTCAATTAATATAAAAGAGCCCATTGACAAACCACTTAGCCCATGAATGGTACCTGGTGCTGGGTGTTCCGATCAGGAGATAGCATATCTTGACTATTATATAATAGATCATCTCCAGTCCCTGTAAATGCAATCAACAGAATGAAACAGTTGTAGCAATTATTCATGAACAAGAGTTGGAAAAAAAAAAAAGATATATAAGGGGGTAATTTAAGGAGACAAGTTTGTGGATTTACTGGATGTTGAGGTAGCATTCAAGAAGATAAGCTGGGAAACTACCAGTAGAATTACTAGTGAATGAAGGAATTTGCCTGCCATTTCTAGCCACTTTTGAAGCATCATTCCTTTAACATTATTTTTCTTAACTTAAAACGCATGTTGCTCAGGCATTTATACTGCAGCCTGTTTTCGTCCTGTGGTGACTAACGCGTTAATCACCAAAAGTCGTCAGGTCAGAGAGAAATGCACTTCTTAATGGAGCACTACCAGACCAACTTGGGCAGCCTATCCAGAAGCCTTTATCTTCCTTTCTTTATCTTTTCTTTCTTTCTCTTGGATTACAAAAGGCGTGCTTTCAAGCTCCAACCTTGTCAAAGGAACTTTATGTACTTTCATGGGTCAAAATGGAGAGCCGAAATGAATTTGTCAATGCGTTGCTATGATTGAAGAAGACTGGCTCCCTTGGCCCATTTGCAATTAGTGGAGAACATTGTATGAGGTGGTCAAAAGAATTTACAAACTACTCATAATTACTTGAGTGAAGCCCGCCAACCTTCACATCGGAGAGTGGCAAGAGAAGAGAAACATTAAGTAACATCACTGATCACCGGTGATCCTGCTATAGTCCGATACCGTCGTTAGCAAGCACTTGCCACTGGGCTTGATGTCTACGGCGGTGATATTGTATCGTTATGATTTTGATTTCTGTCCTCGTAGCTTAACAAGGTTGATTTAGTCCTTGATGTTTTTGGATCTTAGAGAAAGTTAACTAATTTCTCCCTTGATCTATTTGTATTCTTGTTGTTAAGTTATAGTTTTGATTATTGATCAAGTTTGGCAGCGAGGGCTAGTTCAGAAAATTTAAACCACTGCTCTAGCGCGTGGGTATGTGAGTATAGATTGCAAATTATAGTGGATATCTCTCTCGCTGATTTAAACTTGTCGGGTCCGGTTCACTGCACTTTGTGATTTTAGGCAACTGGGCGTTGTACGTGTGAAGATATTTTAGACGACAACCCAATCTGAGATCGTCATCGTTAACTTTAACTTAGCTGTTTTAATTATTAATCAACTATGCGCACATATTGCTCATGACACGCATTTGAGGAGTCCATAATCGATCACATCCACATACTCTTCGGGAGTGATTGTTTTAGTTTTTGTATCTTATGTTTAGATGGGCACTATCTAATTATATACAAAACTTAATTATAAAAATTAATTTTTTGTTAATTTTTTTTTTTTGGATTCCACCTACAAAATTCAACTTTTACCTCTAAAACAAACATAGACGAATCCATCTATAAAGTACTAACAGGTATGGATCTGATTGCGTCAAGTATTCGAGTGTGCTTGGAAGGGTTTTAAATTTAATTGATTTTTAAAGTATTTTTTATTTAAAAATATATTAAAATATTTTTTTAAAAAAATTATTTTTAATATTAATATATCAAAATAGTATGAAAATATTAAAAAAATATTAATTAAATTTTTAAAAAAAAAGTAAAACTTTTTTAAATATATCTTTGAAATACAAAAACAAAGGACAGCGTGTATCATTTATGGTCGGCCAGAAGCAAAGTTGTGGTGCTCTAAATCGAAACTGATATCATGTGTGGATTGAAACTGACATGTTCGAAGGCACACCTGCAGACAAACCCTTCCTCTAGAACTTTTGAACGGCTGTCATTGGCCATTGCATGCAGTCGCATTCATCCTGTTGTAATGGCAGTTCCACTTCGTTTCCCTTTCCACCTATATAGCTTTTTAGAAAGCACTAGGTAAAGATCTTCGTCTCAGTTATCCTCTTGGGCTATTTTTAAATCCCAACAAGTCTTTTGGGTTCAATCTGAAAACCAATTTTATAATACATGGGCTTCCACGGATTTAAACCACGTGGCATGGTTTTGTCATAGAATCAGTTTTTTATTGCAGTATTAGAATGAGGCACGGTCGATGATGGCGTGGTTCTTAGCACGACATCTGGCCTTCCGTTTCAGTACTGATGAGATTTTAAAGCCCGTAGCCTTGTGGTTTTGGTTGGAAAGAATAAATTTTGTTTATTGATGCGGTTGGAATATATATTTAGTTAAAATTATAATTAAATTTAATGTTTATAAAATAAAAACATGTTCATGATTTCTAATTACATAAAAGTATGATGGTTAGGATATAAATATTACATTCTATTTGGGAGTGTGATTATGATTACTTTTCAAAATATTTTTCATTCTAAAATGTATTAAAATAATTTTTTTATTTTTAAAAATTATTTATGAAATATCTAAAATACACAAAAATTAATTAATTTCTAGCAAACGCTATCTTAATATCCTACGGCAACCATATTTGAGAAATGGTGAGCAGATTGTACGTAATTCCTTCTATTTACTACTTATTTTATTATAGTACTTCAAATTAATTCAAATCAAACCAAGTTCTTTAGATGAAACATTTGAACAAATTTATTATTTTAGGAAACTGAATCTAACGAGTCCAGGACGAATGGCTCCAGTAAAGGGTGGTGTTTTTTAGTTAAAGTGTATGGGTAGAGCGACTAATTAAATTCACCTTCCTATCAAGATGTGATTTATGTTTACTATTTTTTTTAAAATCAAAATTAACTATTTGACAGCAAGCTTAGCTAATGCCACGAGAATTAAAAAAAAAATACATGGAAAAAAAAAAAGGAAACAGGCATGAAACATTGCGTGAGTTTTTTTCATATATAAAATAAGTAAAAATCAGAGCCAAATTTATATTTTTAGAAATGAAAATATCAAAATAAGAAACATGATTATTTTATTCTCTTAATTTTTTCTTCCTTTTCTAGGTTTTTCTAATCCATTCACATGACATACTCAATCTTTGATTTCTTAAAAGAAACAAAATTAACAAATCTGTTACACCGTTAGCAACAAATTTGGTTGGAGATGGCATGTATGATCAGTAATCAAAGGTGCAAGGTCTTGAGTGGCAGAAATTGTGCACCGAGCCTGCACCGAGCCTTATGGTCCAGCAGTCTTGGTAGGGTTTCCTGCCTCTGCATCCTAGGTTTAAGTCTCAGTGTGCACGTTTGTCATCCCTGTGGTGCCTTACCTGCCTACTAGGCTTACAGGGTGTTCAGTGGGTCCGAGAATTAGTTATAATGGGCATAAGCTGGCCTGAACACCCCAGGTTATCAAAAAAAATAAAATACACACACACACACGAGGGACCTTCAAATTCGTTTTACCATTATTTTAAACTTTTGAAGGTCGTGATTCCTATGTACATGTGTGTTTAGAATTATGATAGGGATTATACTTTCAAAGTATTTTTTACTTGGAAATATATTAAAATAATATTATTTTTTATTTTTTAAAATTTTGAAACAGTAAATATGATGGGTTTCTTAAGAAACTTTGTATACATCTACAAGTATAGAGAAATCATTAAATCAATACAAATTATTATTCTAGATGGAGAGGCATGATGGTTTATCATACCTTCAATATTTATTTTTTAGGATCGTCTACGATCAAACAAATAACCTTAAAACTTGGTTTGATAGAACCTTGACTCAAAAGTAATCTTGTATCTAAGAATCAAAAGTATTGAAAAAAGACTTGGATCCAGAAATAACATTATATCCAAAAACTCTAAGTATATAAATGACACCACAAAACTAGTTATTCTTTGATAAGTCATTGTATGATCTTTATCTCTGTAAAAAAAGGTTGTTTTGCCACAAATAAACAAAAGAAAAACTCGCGTTTATTCTCCAACTTGCAGCTGAAACTTGCAACTAAAAAAACATAATATAATCTCCTCTAACTAACCCTAATGGACCTCTTTTGAGTTACAAGCTAATGAGCCTAAACTAGTAATCAACATAAGTCCAGTAATGAAATAAACCCTTAAACAATGTATAATGGGCTAAAACAAACTCATATTAAAAATAATTATTCAACATTCAATAAATAAAATAAAATATGATAATAAAAATAAAGTCTTCATGCTAAAGTTTCTCCGTGTAGCCCGAATCTCTAATTTTTTGCACAGTCTTGCAGATTTTCATTCTCGGTTTCAAACATGTCGTTCTCTCTCGTCTGGACGATTTATTGAGCCCACTATATATGGTTGGAAAGCTTGTGATGTATAGTTTCCAGAACAACGTTAATCGCAGAAAAATTCTACATATAACTTCATATATATCCCAAATACATAAAGGTCTAGTCTGGTAGTTTTTATAAAATTTATCTGGTAATTTAGACCCTCTGAAATACTATGTTCCCGAACTCCATTTTACCTGAAAATTTTCCAAAAAATATATTTCCATGTATTTAGTATCTCCCTATGAAATTTCATATCGTTCTGATGTACGATTTGAGAGATATATCTGGTCTCACAAAAATGATCAGCAAACATTTTAAGGTTAAATTCAAAACTGACTTAATTCGTATCATCCTCCTCTTCTATAAAAAGATTTGACCTCGAATCTGTATCATGAAAAACATCTTTTGAGGTCAACTAAACAGTATCAAGCTAAAGAATAACATCATCATCAAAACCAAGAAGAACCTTGTTAACAAAGAAGGTCTCCCTGATATACAATCTCTCCTTTGCAGTCATCTTCTCCTTCTTCAATTTCAATTGCTCCTCATATATTTGCTTAGGTGTCAAAGATACAAGAATTATACATTTTTCATTCATCTAAAAGGAATACTTATTTATTACTCCATCATGCATAATTCTCATATCATATTGTCATGGTTTACCAAGCAATAAGTTACTAGCTTACAATAGCACACATATACATAACACTTCATCACAATATTTACCAATAGAAAAGAACAACCAAAACCTGCTTATTCACTTTCATTTCACCGTCATCATTTAATTATAGTAATTTATAAGGTATAAGATGTTTGGTAATGTGCAAGTTCAACTTTCTTAGCAATTAAGTACTAGCTACATTAGCGCAACTACCACTATCTATAATTAAGCTACATGCCTAATTATGAACATGGCATGTGGAATATGTTCTTCCTCTGACCTTCCAAATCATCCAACTTGACATGCATATTTAGTGCTCTCCTCACCACAAGTGTCTCTCCCTCAGTCGGATACTTAATATAAACATCATTAGCATCCTTCAATGGTGGCATCTTCTCCTCTTCATCCTCCTCGTTGGTCTCAACCTCATTATTAGCTTTCATAATCATGATTCTTTTGTTTGGATATTGTGAAGCAACATGACCAAAACCCAGACAACAAAAGCATTAAATGTCACAGTTACGAGAAGTAAGAGTAACATTGTTACCTTTAACAACGACCGAGGTGTCTTTCTTCTCTCTAAGGTATTCAGTCTTGCCCTCCTCATTCTGTTGTGACGGACCACCCTCGGTGTTAGTCTTCCAATTAGGTTTCCAAGGTTTTGAAGGGTCTAATGGTTGGCCTTTTCAATTAGTACCCTTTCATTTAAGTTGTTTCTTCACCTTCATAGTCATATGCATCATCTCCTTCAACTCCACATAATGATACAACTCCACAATATGAGTGATATCATGATTAAGGTCATTCATAAATCTAGTCATAGTAGCCTCCCTATCCTCCTCAACATTAACTCGAATCATAGCAAATTCTATCTCATTAGACCTAGCATGTTTGTTAGACCCGCACTGCCTTGAGCTTTGCTAACTGTCACGCCCAAGCTCTTTGGTTTTGGCTGACTGTCAAACCCAAGTCTTTTTTATATGGCTAACTTGTCATATCCAGACTACCTTGGGCTTGGCCGACTGTCACGTCCAAGTTCTTTGGATTTAACGTATTTATCAGATCGATTTTATTTGGTTAAGATTTTTTTTATTTATAAAAATCTTAACCAAACATTTTAACTCATCACGTGTAAACCATTACCGTTTATTTTTTGATAATCTAAAGAGCATATTCTCACATTGGTCCAATATATCTAGAAGAATTTAATAAATTCTTTCAAACACCAGTATGAACCTAAAAGATTAAGGGATAAAACATTCATTCTTAATCATTAAAAAAGAGGGAATAAAAATAAAAGTCAAAAGAGTCTGAAACACGATGGAGATTTGTCGACCCCCCCCCCCCCCCAACACCCCCCCCCCCCCCCCCCCCCCCCCCCCCCCCCCCCCCCCCCCCCCCCCCCCCCCCCCCCCCCCCCCCCCCCCCCCCCCCCCCCCCCCCCCCCCCCCCCCCCCCCCCCCCCCCCCCGGGACAATTTTCTGAAAGCAACATTCTTCTATCAAGACTAGTGTTATTTTGTATCAAGATATGGCTGGGATTGTTATTCCCGGACGGTGCTCTTTATAGTTAATCTGATAAGCCCTTGCTTTTATATATATATAAAGGTGCCAGTAAAATCCGATAGATACATGTGGGCGTGGGCACATCCACGTTCTGATCCCATCAAGAACAGTCGATGATTGGGTGAAAATGTCGAAAACTCAAATTATCTTGTTATGAACACGGAAAGGAGAAAAGCAGATGAATATTGCGAATTATGGGTGTGCAGTGCAGGCTTGCAAAACAGCAGGATGTTAAGGTGTCTCCGAAAAAAAAAGAATTCCAGCCATCCAGTTATTACGGGTGTCCATCCCCTCTTCCCGCACAAAAGAAAGAGGAGCAAAGAGAAGAAGAAACTCAAGGAAAATAAAGGAAATAAAATGGTAAAATATTTTTAATAACATTAATACTGCAACTTCCTATAGACAGGAGCGGGTAGGGGTGAGTATTTAGATATAAAAAAATAATACCGATTCAATTATTTTTTTTATTTCTTTTTCAAATTATCCAACCTGAATTAATTTTTTTGATTCTTCTAATTATATTTTAAGAAATTCACAAAACTACTGAATTTTCTGAAATGATTTGAATATCTTTAATTTATTCGGCCCAGTATATTTTATTTATTTCCCAACCTAGTAACAGGTTACTTATATAGTTTTGAGCTATTTTTTTATTATTATTTCAGGTAGTTTAGATTTTCTGAAATTTCTAAACCCTTGCCTGATTTTTTCCAAAATTACTTCAGAGAATTAATAACTACCTGAATTCTTTATTCTTTGAGGTTTTCCAGACATGTTTACTTGAATATTAGTTCGAATAATTCATAATTCTTTGAATAGTGCTGGTTCCTAGAAGAAAGCCATACATAATTCATTGAGGTTTTCCAGACATGTTAAATCTCAGTTGGTGAATCACGATAGTATTGCGCTATTTAATCTTTTGCCTGGCTTTATTAATTTACTCACGCCCTTTAAATGTTTGGTTCCAGTGTTCAGTAGTAATAGCTTTTTTATTAGAATATATTCAAGTTCATTTTTTTAAAAGAAAAATAAGCTACGTTATCATCTAGAATCTCAGGGGAAACATATTCGGAAAAAAGGCGATGCTCTGCAATGTCAAGAATGTCTAATATTTTAGCGTTCTTGGATCAAAGCGACGTTCCTGGTTCTGATGATGGAGAATATTCTGTATAATTAGAAATTATATAAAAAAAATGATAGAATGAAGGTATCTCTCAGTAGATTAATTAAATATTGCATGCTTCAGGTATAAAACTATTGAGCCGAGGAGGTGGAGTTTTTGTAACAGCACAGAAAGGAAGGGTGATACAGAGAGCCACCGCGAAGATAGATTTATAAGAAGAAAAAATGAAAGAGGAGTTGCTGGATAAGAGAAAAGGAGACGGTCTGTCTTACCATCCTGCAGCAACTTGACACGTGGAAGTATCCAAGAAAGCTATCCTGCCCTTAAGTAAGCAAAGGGCAGCCACTAGAAGAAGATTCGTTCACAGAATGCAACCCCCCGCAGTACGGGAAACGAGGGTTGGAGATGCTTCCTTACTTAAATGCTGGTCCTGAAACGTTGTGGGACGTGGATGCTATTTATTTTTGTGTTTTAAAATTATTTTTTATTTTTTAAATTAATCTTTTTAATATATTTTATATTTTTTTATATATATCATGCCAAAAATAAATTATAAAAGATAAAAAATATTATTTTAATATATTTTTAAATAAAAAATAATTTAAACAACACTTCTATTAATTTGTCGAGGGAATCAACTGCACGGATGTGTCAGGTGACCTTTTCACTTCGCTTTTTGCAAGCGGGCCATGTTAGAATATAGTGGTGATGTGGCAGGGAGCAGCTGTTAATTCCTTGCTAGCCGTGCAGGACAGCAAGGTGGGTCACGTGCCACGTGCTTACATGGCAAGTGGGGTTTGATAGCTTGTGAATGTCCCAGCCAAAAACTCGTCAAGACCGCTCGCCTTTTGTAGTCATTTTATTTTTGATTTATATATATTTATTTGATTCATTCAACCAAAAGCCGTCTTAGCTCAGCTGGTAGAGCGCATGGCTTTTAACCATGTGGTCGTGGGTTCGATTCCCACAGACGGCGATTGAGTTAATTTTTTTAAGTTAGTTACTTAAATGGGGGCGTATTTCTTTTCTTCATCAGCAGCTTGTTTCTATGTAGGGAATTGTGATTGCATTACTGGCTTTGAAGCCCCTGCATGCTTAGTTTATCTCCTCTTTCCTTGTTTATCATTGGAAAATAATACATCAAATTTCCTTTTTTATTATTTTAAATAATTGTTTTTCAATCTTTCTCTTTAGAATTTATTTTTTATATATTTTTATTGTTATTTATTTGTTTCTTATTATTTTCTCAATTAAAATTTATTTTTTTATCATATTTGATTGATATTCTTTTAACTATTATTTTTTATTTAAAATAATTTATGAAACTAGATATTATTTTTTTCAATTTTATTACCTTTCAACTCTTTTATTTGTCAGATTTAATCATTATTATTTATTTTATTTAAATAATTTATAAAATCTAAAAGTTTTCAATTCCATCATCTTCAGTTTTTTTATCTCTCATATTTGTTTTTTGTTTTTTTAATAAATTTTAAAAAATAAATTAAAATATAAATTAATTTATTTTTCATAGTATAATCAACCATTAAAAAGTATTTTTCAGCATAAAAAAACAGTAATCATGGCCTGAAATGTGTTATTAGTTTTTTTTTCCAATCAAGATTTTCGCCCGAACATGATGAGTGCAGAAACTTTAAATGACCATGCTCACTTGAATTGGATTCTAGCATTTTTTATTTATTTTGTTTTTTGTCTCTTTACCGTTTACTAGAGCACGGAAACAAGATCGTCTCCGCGCATGGTTTTCCTCGATTTCGCTCATAAATTAGAAGACTTGACTCCATAGTTGTAAAAAGTCATAAAAAGCGACTTCGATAGGCAACCTAATCAGACTAGATTACACTGTAACTTTGACGTCCATGTCCAAGTTATATGTTTACTTGAACTCCATGTATCGTACTATGGTCTAATTTAATTTCCAGTACAAAACTCAAAATCCAGATGTCCATTCCCTAAATAAATAAATAAAATAGTACCTTTGATGTAGCCTAGATCTAGAAAACGAGAGTCAATATTTTTGGTTTATTCGAAATTGATTTTAAAAAATCGTTTTGCTTGACTTGGCCCAAATTCACTTAAGATTTTGCTCCTCAAATGTTACTACAGAGATTGTTTTTAAAAATATAAAATAATATATATTTTTTATTTAAAAAAATTATTTTTAATATCAACGAATCAAAATGATCTGAAAACACTAAAAAAATATTAATTTAAAGCAAATAAAAAAATAAAAGGGTAAGACCAAATTTCTTTAAAGAGATCGAAATCATAATTTTGCAACATGCAATTCACTAGCTGAAGTGCTTTGAGATTTGATTTTAATATAGATAGAGTAAGATTTCTTTAAAGTTGCGTGAGTATGAGATATATTTTTTCAAATAAATGTGACAGAAATAAAATATATATTTTCTGACATACCAAATCAAAGAATATTAATTTTTACTAGGTTGAAGAAAAAAAACAAAAATCAAATTATGATCTATTTTGTGTATTAGATTTAATCTAATTTCTTAAGTGCTTAAATCTAAAGCTTCAAAACAAGCTTCGATTTAACATCGATTATGTTTGGAGAAGAATTAATAAAATCGAAAGGTTCGAGATTCAATTGACAAGGGGATAATACATGGAGGGCAAAATCGAGGTTTCCCTCTGCAAGAGAAGGAGGAGGATGAGTATTTGACGAATAAGAGAGGCGAGTATTTGAGAAAGGAGCGAAACGCTGACATGGCAGAAAAAAGAACGGGACCGAGCAGCACTATCTTCACAAGCAAATGCAGGGAATCCAATAGCAAGAAAGATCTCAAAGGCCACATAAACTTGTGGCTCACAAAATTTCGCCTTTTCTCTGATGTGGCATTCCCCCACCTTGTTTAATTACTTACCACCACCAAACAAATGACTTTCAAACTCTTTCTTTCTTGTTTTTATTTTTCTCTCTTCTCCCACCTCGTCGATCCCAAAAAAAAAAAAAACACAACACAACACACCATAACAGAAGCTGAGAAAGAGGGTTTGACTCTTCTTTTAAGGCAACCAAGGAAACAGGAATGTCAGATTTGGCGATAAAGCTGTTTGGCAAGACGATTCCACTGCAAGTCAATCAGCCGGAGGATGTTTCTTGTGCTGTTAATAAGTACGAGTCCTCCTCAGGAACGCCTCCCGAGTCCGAGGACTGTTATGATAATACTGCTACTGCAACTTCCTCACATGAAAACCACAACTCTCATAAGGAAAGAGGAGAGCAAGAAGGGAACAACAACAGGGTATGTATATTTGCAATTTGTTGGATTCTGTGTTTGCCGTAATTATAAGAATTTGCTGCCATGTATTTGCAATTTTCTCAAGTGTTACATGTTATAGAATTTCAAAATCAAGGAATTGTTCCATTCTCTTACTTTTTCTCTGTGGCATAGAAGGTTTTCATCCTCGCTTTTCACCTTTACTAACTGTGGTAATTGTCGGGGATTAAAATGTTTACCAAATCTTAACGTGTTCCATATATTTTTCCCCTTTCTGTCGTTCTTTCTCTGTAACTTCATGACATTTGAGGGGGATATTTTAGAGAAATTTTTTATTCGACTTTGTTTAAAACAGAGTTAGTGTCGGTGAACTATAGGGGCCACAAGCTCTGTATCAGTATTTCACTGTTACTTTGCATTTTGAAACGGTTAGCAAGATTGATCCAGATGTTTCCTCAAGGATCATAGGATTTTGTCAGATTCCTTAACTTTTGATACTTACCACATCTTTTCTTGGGCTGACTAAGTATATTACTTCTTCAAACAATTAATCTCCAGTCTTTTCTGTTGGATCATCTGCCACTGCGTGTGTTTTAGGGAAAGCTTTGCTTTATTTTTGGAAAACGGTAAAATCTTTATGGTTTTGCCTCTAATAACAATTTTAGGTTTTAGTACTTGGAATAATTAAACACTTAATCATCAGTTGACAGTGAGACAGAGTTCTGCTTGAAGTTGTTTTTAAACTCTGTAGCCCTACAGAGTTTTCGTTAAACTAAACTGATTATATTTCAATTTTAATTCCACCTATTTCCACCTGCTTTTGGTTTGAGAAATTGTAAATACGACTCTACATAAGTAAGCTGTCTCTATTTCTTCTCATTCATTTTATTCTTATATGTGCGTGTGTGTATTTTAGGAGACTTCAGGAGAGGAAATTGCCAATGATAAACAAGAAGATGTTACCTCGAATCAGATCAACAAGGACTCACAAGGTCCAACATCATCAGGCATTAGTGAGAACCCAAAGACTCCCTCAGCTGAGAGGGAAACTTCATCACTGAAAAGCAGCAAGAATGAAGAACAAAGTGAGACAAGCATCTCGCAAGAAAAGACTTTGAAGAAGCCTGACAAAATACTTCCATGCCCTCGATGTAATAGCATGGACACTAAATTCTGTTATTACAACAATTACAATGTCAATCAGCCTCGTCATTTCTGTAAAAACTGTCAGAGATACTGGACTGCTGGAGGAACCATGAGGAATGTGCCTGTGGGAGCTGGAAGGCGCAAGAATAAGAGCTCTTCTGCTTCACACTATCGTCACTTAATGGTATCAGAAGCTCTCCGAACAGCTCAAGTCCATGCCATGAATGGATTTCATAACCCCTCTCTGGGAAACAACGGCACTGTCCTTACCTTTGGTTCCGATTCTCCTCTTTGTGAATCTGTTGCCTCTGTGTTGAACCTTTCAGAGAAAACACAAAATAGTGTTCGAAACGGGTATCATAGACCTGAACATAGAATCCTTGTGTCTTGTGGAGGGACAGGAGGTGACGGGGATGATCACTCAAGTGTATCTTCCGCCACGGCTTCAAATTCATCAGAGAAGGGATGCAATGGTACTTCGCGAGAAGCGGTTAACAAGGATTATCAATCATTTCCTCCCCAGGCACCCTGCTTCCCGGGGCCTCCTTGGCCATATCCATGGAACTCTGCGATTACTCCACCTACGTTTTGCCCTTCAGGCTTTCCAGTATCGTTTTTCCCTGCACCCGCTTACTGGGGTTGTACTGTTCCAAGCCCTTGGAATGCACCGCCATGTGCATCCTCTCCATCAGCCACTCTAAACCACGGTACCCAAAGCTCCAGTCCTACTTTTCCACTGGGGAAACATTCAAGGGATGGCAACATCCTTAATCCACCCTGCTTAGAAGAGCCCTCCAGGGACGGCACCAAATCAGAAACTGGTGTTTTGGTTCCAAAGACCTTGAGGATTGATGATCCTAGTGAAGCTGCAAAGAGCTCTATATGGGCGACCCTGGGGATCACGAATGAGAAATCCAGTTCAATTAATGGAGGAGGTCTCTTCAAGGGCTTTCAATCAAAAAGCGAAGACAGAAATCACATGGCAGGAACAACTTCAGTGTTGCAAGCGAACCCTGCTGCGTTTTCCCGGTCTCTCAATTTCCATGAGAACACTTGATGAGAGATCAGCTAAGGTGTACACTTTCTACTATAACAGTAATGCAATGAAATGGAGTTTTTCATCAGAGTGCTGTAGCTTCTAAATCTCAACGAATTTGTGTTCCCTTTTACACTAGAAGGTTGACACTTACATCACCAGAAGGCCACCTCATTGACAGAATTCCTACAGAGAAAAGAACCCAGAATAGCGTGTCCCTATTTTGACTCTCAAGAATAGCATAGCCACCTCTGACAGGACCATGCACTTCCCTGCCACTTTAAGACCAGTAGTTTTTCCTTATCCATCTTAGATGATATCTGTTTCCTAAGTTTTTCATGTACATGGTATCTTAGATGTTTATATATTTATGTAAGTGTGTGAGATAACTTGACAGAAGAGAGATTCTTGGTTGTAACAAAATCCTTCTCTTTGTAGAATAAACTTGTAAATCTCATTTAGTACTTGACTTTTTTTATGAAACTTTGACTTGAAAAAAGGATTTACAAAGAAAAGCGAAGTGGATTTTATTTTTTGCAAGGTCTTATATATATACCTATGACCCCGAATACTCACGTTCTAAAGTTATATTTTTTTATCCAAGTATTTTTCCTCTAGAAGGGCTCTGACCCTAAAATCTTAAGATGGAACTAGCAGTTCATGGATTCCCTTCCATGCTGAGTAAATCAGAAAGTCGTATGATTCAACTTGTGTTCGGCATACTGTCATTCAGTGCAAATCATGCCTTTGTAAGATTCCCCAGTGCTACAGTTTAATTATAACACAGCAACTTACAGCTTTTATGATGCCTGTGTTTTCTTCACTGTTCATCGAACTAAATGATACTCATGGTCCCTCTCCCTCCTATTGCTAATTTATCATGTACAAAAGGGGTAGGGATGGAAAATACAAAGGGAGATCGATGAGGGCTCATTTGAACGGATAAACTTGAATTTCTATATGCCTCAGAAAGCCAAGGATCTTTCTCTTTCACGCCCAAAGAATCCAAACAAGCAACAATACCAAAAGGCGGAAACAATGGGAAAAAGTTCTCCTTTTTTTCCATTTTTTTGCCTGCGTTTTCACTTTTTTTTCTTTTGTATTCATTTGACACAAAATGCGCCAGGAGTAACCCATATTAGCTAAACCATATTGTCAAAGCTGTGATGTTTACCATCCTCTGTGTTTGGCTTCTACTGATAGATCAAAATAAAGTTAGATATGTGTGTCTCTGATCCATCAGCTCGGGTGAAACAACCAGACATTTCATTGTTATCAAAAGCAGAAGGCCACAATCTATGCAAAAACTTTAGTAGTTGTTATGGGACCCAATGCATGTGATGCCATCCTGCAAGAGATAGCAGGCCACGTATATATACTTGATAATCTCTTCTTTTTGTTCCTTTTGCTTTTATTTTACATGGAGACAAATATTCTTGTATTGTCTAGTTTCATGATCTCAGCACAAGGAAATCCCACTCGAACCTAGCAACCCCTGCATTATCTGCCCAAGAGCTGAGGTTTCGCATCAATTCCAACTTTTCATGATTGGAAGCCTCATAAAATCTCTCAAACGTGTGGCTCTCCTTGAAGGAAAAACTTCTTCCCTGCATGTTAGCATCAGCTCTTAATAAAAGCCTTAATTGGCTGTCCTAACCTAACTTACCTAATACGATATGTGGAAACCTTTCATACACTGTACAAGCCCCACTGAACTACTTTTCGTGGGCATTAGCCCAACGTCAACTTCCGAGTACTATTATTTTAGTGCATGATCGATGTTATGCAATAGCAGCAAATTGAAGACTCCTTTCTTAGGTATTGATAAAGCAAATGAATTCCTAAGTCAAGCTAGAGCACTTCATATGCAATCAATCCCGTGTATCTAGCTATAATATTCCATTATAGAGGCTATGGCCCGATATGATCTATCTCTTGATCTACCATGCGAGAATTTCCCATACGGATGTAACAATGATAATATGATTGCCTCTATCTTGATCAAGTCATTTAGCATGTTGGAAAGCAACCTGTCATGTTATCTCTTTTATTTCGTATAGTGATTGAAAAGATCAAGGTGCATTTTAACTCAAAAGGCATGCATGATCGATCTCCTTTATATATATCCCACTTGGGAGAAATACAAGCAGGGGAAAGGTTGTGTGCAATTTGATTGTTTATGAGATTCATTCATGGCTGAAGTGACACTTATGCCCCTTCTTTAAAAGTCCTCGAATTCTAACCTTTATATATATATATATATATATATAAACACACTTCCATTTATCAAAAATAAAATAATAATTTAGAATGTGTTAATTTGTTTTCGTGGTAGCTTATACATTTACGACAAATCATAATTTTTTGTTGTTTTGTTAAATATAAAACACAATTTTTTTATGTGGAACCATTGATTACAGTGGTCCAACCACTGGTTCAACAGCAGAAGCAAGACACATTTGTTTTTGCTGATTCCTAACCACAATTTTTCCATGTGGAACCCATTGATTATTGTCGATTTTTATGGGGGGGCCTTTAATTGTACACTGTAATGTTTACGAAGCAACCACGCTTATTGTTAATTTCTACACGGGACTCATTAATTGTGCAATGTAATATAAGAAATAATTTTTTGTTCTTCTTGGTCATTTTATATACAACAAGAATTTTAATCAAACATATTATAATATGCAACGTGAAAAAAAAAAAAACAAGTGAAGTTTATTTTAACTTTTATATTAATTACAAAGTAGGAATAAATCTTCTACTCTCCTTCTCATCATTTCATTTTTTTTTTTAGATTAATATGGGTGTCCAGACTAGCTTGCACGCACCCCGACTAATTCCACAGGCCCTGAAGTTAACGACCATGTAAATCTCCAGTGGTCATGAGATTTATAGAACTCAAACTGATAATCTCTAAAGAATAAATTTAGAATCTGACTAGTTAAGCTACACCCCTAAAGTTACATAATTTCACTTATTATTACTACACATGAATGTTCTTACCATGTTACGTCACTTAATAACATAATTTAGTTCAAACATTTTTAGTATCCTTAACGGTAATCCTCGGTTCTTTTTTCAACTTAAACCAAGATTTGTTAACGAATGGTAACACACCTAAAGAGGGCAACTAAGAAAATGATGGAACTCTCCCACCATTCCAAACACAAAAATTCAAGATGTTGATATATACTACCAAATATTGTCACACACACAAAAAAAAAAACTGGACTTTTAGAATATCTTTAATAATATGATATATTATGTGCTTGTTTAGTATTGTTGTATTTCTAAAATACAATTGCCTACTATTTATATTTGGTTGGAAGATGATGTTCGGTAGAAATACATCAAAATAATATTTTTTATTTTTAAAAAATTATTTTTAATTTCAGTACATCAAAATGATTTAAAAATATAAAAAAATATTAATTTAAAATAAAAAAATAAATTTAATTTAATTTTTTAAAACATACTTTTAAAATAAAAAAAAAAAAAAAACCAAGAATTTTAAGATGGTTCGTTCGAGGGTGCTACCCGAATCAAAAGTAGCATTGATTTTGTGCGAGACCTGGAAACAAAAAAAAATAAAACTATTGTGGCAGTCCAGAGTGATATGTGAGACGGTACATTGTGTCTTCCCCACCAAAATTAGTTTTTTCACTTACAGATTTTTGCGTTTTAAAAGGTTTTCTGAAAAAAATTAATTTTTATTTTTTTATTTTACATTAATATTTTCAGATCATTTTAATATATTAATATTAAAAATAATTTTTTAAAATAATAAAATATTATTTTAATATATTTTTAAATAAAAAATACTTTAAAAAATAATATTTTATTTTCAAACACCCCAATAAAAGAAAGGCAAAACTCACACGCTTTTCGTTGAGTCCCTCTCGTGTTTATCTGTTTATCTCGTGAAGCGTGAGTGATGTTTTTAGCTCGGCATTTATTACACTTTTATGGCAGGTTTGTCGTTGTTTCCATTGTTTTTAGCTCGCTTCATGTACTCCGATTTGTCTTTTCAAGTCGGTGTTAATAATGTAGTGTACTTGCTTGCGGAGAAAACAGTGAAACTTATAAATAAAAAAATTGTTTTGCTTTTGGATCATAATAAAAACAACTTTATTATTAATTAATTAAAAGCAATAGTTTGTTATGCAATACATTATTTTTTTTAAGTGAGAATTTAATTCTTCAAAGAAAAAGAGTCAGTTATCAAGCATTAATTGTATTAAGTTCAAAATTTTTTTTTTTCTGGAAAGTGGTTATGAGAAAACTATTTTCTAAATTTTTTTATATTTATTTGCCATTAGAAAAGTTGGTCAACGAAAAACATTTTTCAGCCAAAGAAAAATTTGGCTTGATTTCCAAGAAAGTGTTTTCCTGGAAAATTTGAATAGAAAACACTTTTTGAAAGTTGTGAAAAATTTAGAAATGTCATATTATTTGCTGATTATATCAAATTTGATCCTCAAACTTTTGCTTGCTGTATATATTTTGTTTTGAATATTTATTTTTCAATTTTATCTCTTAAAATTTAATTTTTATATTAACTTTGGTCCTCATTTTTATAATTGTTATTTGCTTTTTCCTTATTATTTTCTTATTAAAAATTTTTATCTATCAAATTTGATCATCATTCTTTTGATTGTTACTTATTTTATTTGAAATAATTTATGAAATGTTAATTATTATTATTATTTTAATTTCTTCATCTTTTATTTTTATTTTATTTTTTAGATTTCATTTCTATTATTTTGATTATTATTTATTTTATTTGAGATAATTTATAAAATTATATTTTTTTTCAATTTCATCCTCATTCAACTTTTTAATTTGTAAGATTTGTTCCTTATTATTTTAATAAACTTGAGAAAATAAAACATTAAAAAGTTATTTTCCAGCTCATTTTCTATGACATAACCAAATACTGGAAAGCGTTTTTCAATTTTTTTTTCCATTACACTGCCAAACATTGGAAAATAATTCACTTTTTCAGAATTTACTTTAAAAAAAAAACTACTTTTCAGCAAACAAACGGGGTCTAAATGCTACTTTAACTCTGCGATCGCACAGCATAATAGTCAAAGCTCATGACCAATCACGCCCCCGCAAGTACTATGAGCCTCTGTGTGTTCTATGAACACATGGAGGCATAATAACAAATTGACCGACCCATTACCTTAGGACCAGAGAAAAATGGGCTAGATTTTGTACTGGAGAATTATCCGCCATGAGAATGGAGGAATCATGTGCTTCATTGACCACTGCCCAAAACTCATTACGCCTCTATTTGAGGTTTAAAGCATAGTTTTTAAGCCCGACCTGGTGGTCGACCCGGTATAATGATCGGGTCACGGGTCAGATAGGTTGACTTAACCCGGGTCAACCCAAAAAAATCCATATTATATTCATCGTATTATATTCACTTAATTAACAATAAAACAAGCATATAGTTTAGTTAAAATATTGGTTAGCAACAGCTCTTAAGGAATGCTAACATGGCAAAATTACGAAGCAATGTCTTTTACTCAGTGTGTAAGTGATGCATATTATAACTGTCCTTAATTAATCCCCTGTTATGCAAAATACCAACATCCTCTCTGTTGTCATGCTCGATACCAAGGTCTCTACTCTTTTTTCCATCCCTTACTCTCCCCATTAATTACTCCTACTATTAACCTTAATTTTTATTTTTATTTTTTGTTGCTAATCTTAATCATCGTAATTTTTCTTTCTTTCTATCCATCCACCCATCCATCTACCACTCTCTATCTGCCTTTCTAATATGTGTTATACGTAATTGATGATGCATTTTTCCTTGTCAATTAGGCATCTACAATCACATCAATTTTATTACTTGGTTTTCATTGATTAAACCCACTTGGATCTAATCATCTATTGATTATAATCATAGATGATTAGATTCTTTCAATTTATTGTTAACAAGAACATGAACAAGGCAAGAAACAGAGCCCAGATTCAAGCAAAACACATGCAAGGAACAGAAAAGGATTGACATATAAACTGGGCAGAAACAAGGTAAGGAACAGAAATCTATCTTACATAAACGAAAAGCTAGTGAATTAAACAACTTATCTTACATCCATGAAGAGAAACGAAACCAGTGAAGAACAAAAATCTAAGAGAGAAGAAAACCGAAGCGAAACAAAAAATTATCTTATATCAAACTAGTGCTTTCATAAACAAAAAACTAAAGAGAAACAAGTAACAAAAACTTCATCTGACATTGATTTGCAGATCTTAACTGAAGAGACCCAAATCAAGAAAAGAACAAAAACACCCTACAAAAATAAATTTAGAGTTTGCTGAGGGCCTCTTCTTGTTATTCTAACCAAAAGAGAAACGGGGACTTACCTAGTATGGCTTGCGTGTAGCTTAAATTCCTCTGCAACTGATATGGCTATGAACTTTGAAGATAGATATTAGGTTTTCTAATTTTATGAATTGTGATTCTGTGTGTCTTCACGTTGCAATGCAAACGGTTTGGTTAATTGATAGTAAAAAACTAAAGCAAAAAACGACGTCGTTTTATTTATATATATAAACAGAGACTGGGTCTCGGGTCGACCCTCCGGGTTTCACCAGGCCAACTCCCAAGCGGGATTTTACCTCCACCCGGACCGGTCCCAAGCCCGAGTCGGTCGGGTCCCGGGTCGACCCGCCGGACCGGTCCAAGTTTTAAAACTGTGGTTTAAAGTTCTCTAGTCTATAATAACGCCACTAGTAAAAAAAAAATAAAAAAATAAAAATTATAAGTTACATGGGGTTGATAACTAACCCCAAAAAAATAAAAAAATACCTATTTGATTTTTATTCTCTTGCTTGAACCAATCATACTAGCGCGAGCTTTTTATTATTATTATTATTAATTGCTAGCTTATATCAAAGTTTATTATATAAATAATAGAATGATTTTTTTTTTAATGTAGAATTGAAAACTCATATATATTATGTTCACAAGAAAAAAATTGTGTTTTTTGAATATGGGATAAGAAAAAAAAATTTGTTTAAATGTTTTAATTTAAAAGAGAAGATAATATCTTTTCAATGTGAGTTAAAAAAAATTAAAATAATATTTTAAATTTTATTATTTATAATATATATATAGCTTACATTTACATTTACATTAATTATTTCTTAATTTTTTTATATAAAATATTAAAATCTCAAATATTCTTTTTATTTTTTTTCAAATTAATCTAAGTTAACCTATATAGTTCAATATCTAATTTATTAACCAGGTCACCTAGGTTTCTAAGTGTAGTTGCAGTTATTTTTCAAAGTATTTTTTATTCATAAATATATCAAAATAATATTCTTTTTATTTTTAAAAAATTAATTTTGATATCAGTATATTAAAATGATTTAAAAATACCAAAAAATATTAATTTGAAGTAAATAATAAAATATTTTTTTAAAAAACTATTTTTAAAACATAAAAATAAATAGGAAGATAAGTACAATGCTACAATAAGACGGAATAGATCCGTCACCGGCCATCTACGTGGGAAGCTTTAGAAAAAATCTTCAAAAACTACAAAGCCCAGGCCCGGTTTACAGCACAGGCATGTCACCCTTGTTCAGTTCCTTTGTGAAACTAGCAAGAACCCAGAATCTAATCTGCACTTTTGCCCATTTAAAGTTAGCTGCATAAGCCTTGCCCGCTCACAAGGAGCCACAGATACGCCACCAAAAACACCAGATTTGATGTCTCTCTGGTCTCTACTAATCTAGCAACAATTTCGATTAATTTGAAAAGGGAACCTGTAAAAACGAAATTATATTTGTTTTGTGTCAGCAATTATAATTCCAATTTTAAAATTCTGGAAGAATCTAATCAAATAATGAAGTAAACTAAATTAGAGGCTTCTACTTTTGGTTTAGTTTTGGAAGCTAGATAAACACGACGAGGTCTACATCGTGGTGGACTTATTTCTACAGAGGACAAGCTAATTCACAGTTCTTCATCCTTGTTTTCATTTTATACCAGTTTAGTTTAGAAAGCTTGTCATTATATATATATATATATAATCATGAAAAACGAAAGTAGCCCGTGACACAAGTCAGGACTGAAATCACTGCAACAACAATAATAATAATGATGATGGATTTCGGTTCTAAATAATTTATATTGTTCCGTCTAAAGAGCACCGTCGCTCCACAAACATTGACATGTGCTGCATGTTATAATAATTTTTTTAAAAAAATTAATTTATGCAAATACCAAAGTGCTCTTAATCTCACAAATATTAACAAAAAAAAACCTTAGTAATTATATTGTGCCAAGGGAAAAAAAAACTGTACACACCCTTACCCTAACAGTTAAGGATATTTTTGACATTATATTATGCAAATAAAGAACTTCTCTATCCTGATTCAATCTTGTAATAGCAAATATTTTTCATAAAAATACAATATCATCCTTAAAAGTATGTTATAAAGGTTAAATTATGAAGAGCAAAATTATAATTTTATGGTGCAAATTATCACAATAAAATATACTATTTAACAAAATGTATTGTCATGGCAAATATGAAATGTTTCATGAACGGGACTTCTTTGTAATTACAAGTACAAAAGTTTTATATAAATACATGGCTGACCTGTATTGAAAGGCAGCCAAATTCCCCGAAGTTTACCCTAACCACCGTATATATGTTTTTAACATTAAGAACTTTGCATAAAAGACAAATGTTCGGTTTACTTTCTTTGCTATTGAATGGGGTATTTATGTTTAGTTAAAAAATGATTTTTTTAATTTAAATTAAATTAAAAATTGTTTATAAGCTTTTTTTAATTTAATAAAAAGCTGAAATTTTTACTTTTTAACCTATAAATTTTATTTATACCACATATTTTATTTCAAAAAGTTATTTTGAATCATTTTTATTAAACATATATTTGTAACTTAAAGTCAATTTAACTTATTATTTTTGAATTATAATTAAGGAAAAAATAGTTTTTTATAAATACTATCAAATATACTCCAACCTAAAACTGATCGATCCAACTTTCTTCGATGATTCGCGTGGTCGGCAACAAGAAGCAACGGCATTACGTGGTGGTGAAGCACCCTCAACTTCGCGAGGGATTCCTAAAAGTAATTTTTCACACGTTTAACCAATGTAGTAAGTACATGAAATGTTTCACGCGTCTGTTGTCACAGGTTGAATAATTTCTTTTTATATATATAAAATAATAAAATTCGAGTGTCGTGTCATATCATTAATTAAATTGACAATTGAAATATTTATAAAAAAACAATAAAAAATACTCCTGAATTTATTTGGATTATCAAACAATCCAATACAAACCTGAAAACAAATAAAGCATCAGCTTAGAAAAAAGAAGGAAGGAATTAGCCAACTATAATATTACTATAATTATATTACTGTAGATAGTAAAACGCGTTGCGAGGCACTGATAGTTTTTTGGATAATAGCCTTTAAACCAAAAGAAAACAGTTTGCATCTGTCTTAATTCTATACGTATGTTCTTAACTTGGAAGGTTACATAAATATCGATGTGCTGCTCTGTAAGTTTGAAAGGAAATTCTGGAACAACCCCCCAACTCCCACGTCATCTCAAGTGGGAAGTCAATTGCTCCTCTTGCCGAGTAGATTTCCCCAAAGTTTAATGACAACTTCATCAAGTTAGTTTTTTCCTGTGTCCTTCTTGAACGATTCCGTTTTTTAGTTCTATATAAGTAAAATGGGGTCTGAAGGAAAATAGAACCTGTTAATTGTGTATCTGAAAGAAAGTTCCTACACCATTAATAACCCAATTTCTTTCTCTCACTCCCAGTGGAGAAAATGTTAGCAAGGATGTCTGGCTATATACTCTTAAATATCCTGTTTTACCTTCAAGCTCTATTAAATCTTTTCTTCGCAAGTGTCAAAACAAGCTTGAGTCTTGAAAAGTTGAAGAAACAACAGGGTTGTGTTCAATATCATGACAGGGAACATCATGAAAAACTAAACCACGCAGATATAAAAATGGTCATGAACAGGTTAGGATTGGTGTTTCATGAAGACGGCTTGGGTGGTGACGAGGGGTTCGGTGCAGATGAGCTATTAAGTTTATTCGAGGAAGAGGAACCCTGCAGCTTGGAGGAGGTGAAGGAAGTTTTTGACGTGTTTGATGAGAACAAAGATGGGTTTATAGATGCAAGAGAGTTAAACAGAGTGATGTGTCGTTTGGGTTTGAATGAAGGGATGGAAGTAGAGGAGTGTTCAAGAATGATCCAAGCCGTTGGAGAGGATAGGAAGGAAAAGATCGATTTCAACGACTTTTTCAGGTTTATGGAGAGGTGTTACTACTGAACGCCTGTTACAACGTTGCGTGATGATTGAAAGGCATGTGAATTATTATGGATATTTTTCTTTTTGGACATCCTTGTTTCGTGAGGCTATTAATTAATCTAGTGCAATTTGTTCTTCCTCTTTTTTTTTCTTTGAAACTGCTTGCTAGTGGTGCAACAATGTAGTATCATGGGAAGGCTTGACCTCCTCCTTACATTAAGTATAAATCTAGATGGAAAGATAAATTTGTCATTGTATTTGTTATTTACTTATTTTCCTTTTCGTTTGCTGTCTGTCCGAACTCCGAACACAGGACCAGAAGCCCAGCCCTGAATGCATTGACGTATGTATATGTTCAAGACTGTATCTTTGTCTGGATGTGATGTTTTGTTGGGCTTGATGCAGACCCGGAACACAGTATAAATACCAAATGTTTATGGGCTGTTGGGTCATCTATGTTTGTTGGATGTAAATCCGGAACCGCCACGCCAAAAAACGTAGAGAAGACGAAAGAATGAAATATAAAGCAGCTGCTTAATGGTGGCGTGTTGGTCCATGACAACAGTATACCGAAAGATCATGTCACCACATAATACGTTTCTTGAACGGCAGGAAACTATATGCACACGGAACTTTTTGCGCAGAAGTAGACAGTTGCAAACAGATACACCCCATGTGGGTGTGGCATGAAATCTCAGAAGATTCTGCCGATAAGGGAACGAAAGGAAACGGTGTTCAACAGTTCCCATCATGAATGCACTGGGAGGGGTGGGTGGTGTTTGCTTCTGGTTGCAGACTTTGTGCCTGAATTCTGCAGGCCCGTGAGAAAAGGATGTTTGACACAAGTTTCAGTTTCTTGTTTTGCGTCTTTATTAGCCTCCGCATCAGCAGCAGCAGCAGCATCGTCACCGTGACCATCAACAACAAAATTCAACATCCTCTTCCACTTTGCGGTAACAAACCAAACCACTTCTTTTCCCTTAAAAAAACCATCCTTTTAAGGTCAAGCTCCTGATAATCTTCAACCTTTGCTTCCCTTTCGGACAACGTAAAGTAAGCAAAATACTCTGATACTAATGTCATTTCCTAGTTTTCATTCCAAGCCCTTTGAATTTTCCTTCCTTCTCAGGAGACTGTCACTCCATGTTTTATTCAAGGGTGATGCTATTCTTCACATACTATTTACAAAGTCAATTACATCCAATTAAACTCTATTGGGTCCATTCCATCATAGAATATGCATCAGTTTATTTTAATTTATATGTGAATTTGACAAATAGTCTCTATCCTGTCCTCTGATTTCATGCAAGCGTCACCGGAACATTTGAAAAAAAAAAAAAAAACACATATACCCATGTTGGAATGAAGTTATATATCCTCATTACTTCGCCAGTATTGATGACAGGCTGTTTTGAAGTGTGGTTATTTATATTTGAAATGTCTGGAATAATATTTTTTTATTTTTAAAATTTTATTTAGTGTGGTTATTATTGCGACTTATATTTGAAATGTACTTTAATAATATTTTTTAATTTTTTAATATTAATACATTAAAATTATTTAAAAATTAAAAAAAAAATAATGAAAGGGTGGTTTATCAACGGTGACAAACACATAACACTAATTAATATTCAAATCTTTTTATTAAATTTCTCTTAATCTATACTAAATCAACGTGAGAGCTGCATTGAGAAAGGAAATTAATCTGACTGGTGCAAAAGGATATTCAAGAAACCTCTTAACGTAGAATACGAAAATATTTATTATCTTGTATCTTTATGATCTGTCTCTGATATTTTTCTTAAATGCTATCTTGCTTTTTTTTTTCAATATTGTTTTTTAATGATTGAGTTTGAATTACATCTAAAAGACTTAAAATCTTATGGTTGGAAACTCATTATCAACTTTATATATTGTTATTGTTATTAATTTATTTATTTTATGTTTGATTGATGGTTTTATAATTTATCATAAATATTATCATTTTTAACGGTCATAATTAATTAGTAAAAGTAACGAAAAAAAATCACATTAAGAACACATAATGATGAAGGGTCCCACTAGACAGTACTGGTAATTTTGGACCAAGAAAAAAAAAAATAGCACGGGCGATGGACGTTTTCAAACAAAGGAAAAAGCAAACGACATATCGTTGCTCCCCTCTTTCAAAAGCTCAAGATTAATGTTCTAAAGGCCAATGGCTTCGGATGGATAGAGGGCTTTAAAGAGGAGGACAAGTACTATATAAATAAAGAAATAAGAAAGGATAATATGACATTAATACTCCTTTATCGGATCTATTTGTTTCACTTTAGAAAGGGTCCTCATGTGATAGCAGAAGATTTCACTAAAAAGAAATCAAAAATAGGGTGCTGGTGTGACATGACAGCAACAGACGAATGCAGATTTTATCTTCTGCCATCCAACTGCAACAATTCACTAGAATCCCTTTATCTTTTTCCTCTAATGGCCACTCGGTTATATTGGAGCACATCCACATTAAGCATCTCTATGATATGATTTCTGCACAAAAAAAAAAGGTTTACAGCTTTTTTCTCTTGCTACACTTCTGACTTCATGTGGCTCCTACCCCGAGAAAGTCGATGAATGGTGGTGGAACGGTCTCAAAATGGCCGCTAACTCTGCTCTGATCTGCCACTGATGGGGATGAACGTGAAGGCTCACTGGCTGAAACTGCTTGAGGTAATGTTGACGCTGTGGAGTCTGAGAAGCAATAAGGGTATTCATGGTTTGACTGTTGCATTGTCAGTATGTATGGAGGGTGTTGTTGGGGATAGAAACCAGAAATGCGGGGTTCATTATTTGGCCTATCCCATGATATGGTTTGGCTGAACATGCCCATCATGTCATTACTTTTGGGACCTGCAAGAAACACAGACCAATTACCAAGATGAAAATAACTACTGGGAGTTAAGAGAAAGAAGCATGCCCAAGTTTATACAGAATTTAGAGCACCAATGAGTTAGGGGAGAAGGTTTGTTTCAGTCAGCGAAGCGAAGGAGTAAATGAAACTCAGATTAATCAAACCTGGTTTCGACTGAAAATAAATTGAAGAGAATAAAGCTAGGAAATGTGGTAGGCTATCCAAAAAGAAACCAATGAGGGAGCAGCCCAGAAACCCAGATACACAAAAGATTACACAACATGAGCAAAAATGAATGTTGAGAGAGGGAGAGGGATTGGGATTGGGGGATCACAAAGGACACATACTAGAGAAGAAATCAAAAGGTGTCTGCTGTGCACAAAACCCACTTTGAGGAACCTTAATGCTTGAGACTGCTTCTCCCCCACTGGTCATGTGGGGGGATCCATTTAAGCCATAGTCAACCCCACCGCGACCAGCACCATTAAAGTTTCCAATTTGACAAGGAGATAACTTGTTTAGTCCAGCAGCACTGGAGATGTTGGGACAATATGGTGGTGATACTGTTTTCATGCCTGCATCTCTACCGACAAAGCTTGGAGTTTCCTCCATTCTTCTGTTGACAGATTGACTTAGCCTCCTTCTCCTGTAAGCACTTGATTGTTCTCTATATTTTCTTGCCATTATGACATGCCAGTGGTTCTTGACTGCGTTATCAGTCCTTCCAGGGAAAAGTCTTGCTATCATGGCCCATTTGTTGCCATAAAGTCTATGAGCTTGCATTAGTCTCTCTTCTTCTTCTTCAGTGAAAGCTTTTCTGTTTATCCTTGGATCCAACTGGTTAAACCACCTTAATCTACAGCTCTTACCTTCACATGACAATAATCAAAATGAGCCAAGCAGAAACTAGTGAGAAGAACCCCTTAACAAATGACAGCGGCAAAATTTGAACAGAAGTTTACGGTTTCTTTCTCATTAGTATTTTACCTGATCTACCTTCTAACTTCTCAGCTATAAGGTTCCAGTTTTGAGGGCCATAAAGAGCCACGAGTTTTTTCAACTTGGTATCTTCTGCCGGCCTCCAATGCCCTCTTGTACAAAGCTTTGACTGCCCACTTTCTGTTTCCTTGCCACTCATCATATTTTCATCTGGGTTTTCTTCATTAGATGAGTTAGCATCGTGATTTACAGTCTCATTGTTCTCTCCGAACCCATCACTGCTATCAGAAACCCTGACCTCCACAGCAGTATCACTGTTAGCATGATAGTTTCCCATGAAAGGAAATCCCCAAGTAAGCCTCCCATTTTCCATTTCATGAAAAGAAGAGGTAGGTGGTGTCATTCCAGATTTGGGACAAAGAGAACCAATGTCTCTATCGACCAGTCCAATTGAAGAACAAGGAGAAGAAGTGGAAGATGAGGGGGAAGTAGAGTAGTAACAAGCAAGACCATTAATTTCTGCTGTTATTATCTGGCGTTGCATGTGTAACAAGGTTCTGGCCATGCCTTCATTTCTATCTCTGACAAATGCAGTTATACAACTGAACACGAAGTCATCCTGTGAGAGTCTAAACTCTAAAGATTAGAAGCTAGCTTTGACAGACAGTGATGAATCGAAGGAGACATGTAAGTCTCCTGATAACAGAGAAAAACAGCAAGGGCTTTAAGAGAGAGACCTCCACGGTTTTAGTGTTATAATGTTTTCTACCTTGACTCCGAGACTCCAGGGAAAGGAGAGAAGGTTTAAAGGGAAACGCAGTGTTTGTTTTTGGGTTTGAATTGTATTTCTAGAAAAATTTAATGTTTTATATGTTTTTATACTATTTTGATATATAAAAAATAAATTTAAAAAAATATTTTAAAAATATTATTTTAATATATTAAAAAAAAAACTAAAACAATCTCTACATTTCTTTCTTTTCTTTTCTTTGAATCATCACACGTGTGAAAGTGAGAGAGACACACTCTTTTCTTTCCTGTTGAAGGTTCTTACTTCTTGGGCTGTCTCCCTCTCTTGTGACAAGAAAGACTAAATTGTGCAAGTGTCGCTAGCTTGGGCTTTTACAGCTTTCTTTTCAAGGCAGAAAATGAAGGCATAACATAACAGCCCCTGTCAAGCTCCAGTAAAACCTAGCCCCGCTTCAACTCCTCCTCTCAGTCCCCATCAGTTCTTGTTATCTTTTACCTAGTGTTTGTTTGTTGGTATATTAAATACTTGTGTTTTTAAAAAAAATATTAGTTTTTTTTTGTTTTAAATTATTTTTAGAAAAATTATTTTTAAGATAGTATATTAAAATTATTTAAAAATATTTAAAACATAACTTAAAAAAAAACAATTTAAAAAAAAAAAGCACGAATGCCTTAACCCAGGTTTCAATTAACCACCTGAAGTTGACCCATCAACTAAACGCCTGTGCCAAACCATTACTTCATTAATGTCACTTTTTACAGATAATAATCTAAGAAATTCAAAATTGGTTTTTTATAGCAAATTAATTTATTATCTCAGAAGTTAACATACATGTTTTATAAATGAACCCATAGCTATAAAACGAACAAAAATAATAATCTAATGGTGATAAAAAAAAAAAAAAGATGATACGATATAAAAAAATAAAATCTATTAATTTCAAAATTGGTTTTTTATAGTGTTTATATATTCATCTCATCAAATCTTTCTGTATTATCACTGAGCTCTAATATGTTAACAAAATGTAATTCTTTCTTTTTTATATATATTTTTTATTTTTTTGTGACATCTTATTATTTTTACTGCTGTTTGATTATTTTTGTTCAATTTATAGTTAGTAATTCTTTATAGAATATGCATTTTGACTTCTATGATGATGAATTAATTTGGTGGAGAAAAGAAATTAGAAGTGCGCAGATGCTACATGCACAAGACATTTAGTTGTGCATGTATGTAGCTATTAACCATTGTTATAGTTTGGAAATTATTATATATTTTATTTGATTAATTAATTAATTTTAAATATATAATTGGAGAAAAATATGGAGCCTGACGTCATCTTAATCCCAACACGACCGTACAGTCCTCTCTGTCACTTTCACGGAGCCATTTTGCTGTAAGAAAACACGTTACCCCCTATCTTTTATGCGCGCGTAATTTAGAGAAACTCATTATTGGTATCTATACACGTGGCCCATCGTATGAACTTCGCTCGGATATTTGTTTGATATGTCCTCGTGAAGTTGTGTTGGATGAGAATGAGTGTGTTTGAGATAACAGTTGAGGTTTTTTCATGTTATTTAAAAAAAAAAACAATAAAAGGTATATATTTTTATTTTTCCTTGGATAGGATACCGTATTTACATGCAATTTACTCTAATTGTAGAGGTATTTTATATTCTAGCTTTAATACTACTATTAAATCCGTGACTTAAAAACATTATATCCCATGACAGGTTTGTGATTATTGTGTTTATAAATTTTTTTTATCAAGTAAAAAATATTTATTTAAAACGATGTCGTCTTTGAAATAAAAAAATATGAACCAAACGAGTGCTGAATCGATTTTATAATATTAATTTGTCTTGAATGATATATTTTTTTATACCAACCGAAAAATTAACAATTATAGAAACTATATTTTTAAAATGAAAATAATAAAAAATAAAATTCATGTTCCACATCTTTGCATAAAATCTCAATCTCTTCTTTGTACTTCTTTTCTTAATAAATCTCATGAAATAGCTAATACAATGTTCTTCCATAAAATATTTAAAAGCAATGTGGTTTGTATAGAATTTTCTGTAGCCAAATTTTCAATGAATAAAAATTGAGGTATTGAATACTCGATATTTTAATAAATGAACACTGATGTCTTGTATTTAAAAATGAGAACTGCAAATCAATGGTAGACCATAAATTTCAGCTCCCGAACTTCTATTGACAAGTCGGATCACTCAATTCTCAAAGGGTAGGTTTTCTCGACATTCATCAGTTAGAGCAGTGACAAAAAAAAGTTAAGCGGTGCGCGAATTTTCAATCTCAAGGAATGTCCTTGACACTGCACTTTCATTTATCGAAACACTTGCCGTAAAATACCAAAAAGAAAAATAAATCAGTGTTAAGGAGAAGAATTCTCCTTATTTGTTTATTTATTTTTACATTTTTCTCTTTACCTGTTGGAAAATCCACTGATAGACGTTTCGTTTATTGTGGTCACAGTAGCAGGAATGTACCATGCTTGCTGAGGAGTTGCGGCCAAAAACTTTGAAAACCTGACTCTCTGTGGGAAACACACCGAGCTAAACTATCCCAGTGCAATTGCCAAAAAGCCCCACCATTTGCAGCTACTTCCAACCTCCCCACGGCCCTCGGGGTCATAGGGTCCCAACCAAAGAAGGCATGTCTCTGCGTCATTTTACTCACTGTCCCCCCTCCTGCCTTCTTGAAACCGCGCAACTGCTCCATGTCACTGTCATTTATGGTGCTTGTGAACATGTGAACTTGCTTGTGGGACGAGATCATTGGGACTGATGTCATCATTGATCATCTGTTTAGCTAGCAACAAACAATATCTTGTATTTTTAATATATATATATATATATATATATATATATATATATATATATATTCATTAGTGATTAAAAATATAGTTGCGGTCACTTTTAAAATATTTTTTATACCGAAATATATCAAAATGATATTTTTTAATTTTTTTAAAATAACTTTTTAGATCAGCACATCAAAACAATCCAAAACATATAAAAAAATTAAATTTTAATAACAAAAATTAAAATGTTTTAAGAACACAATTTACATTACGTTTCTAAATCGTCACTAGCCGACATAGTTTGGTATTGTGATAGTGTTAGTGATATAAAGTTACTTTGTGTAATTTTTTGTCAAATTTACCTTTAATGGCAAAAGCTGTTTTCGTTTTGATTTTTATAAAAAATTTAATTTAGAACATGCTTGGTATGATTTATTGAAGATTAATTTTAAAATTTAGATTGTAATTCAAAATTTATTTTTCATAAATAATTTATGATGAAAATGAGTTGAATTAAAGGTAAATTTGACAAAAAATTGCACAAATCAACTTTCTTTGAAGAAAAAGAGACCAATCAATAAATATTTAAACTTTTGTTTGTATAAGAAATTTGAGTTTTTATTTAAATAAAATATCATTTATAAGATTTAAAAAGTAAGTAATGATAACATATCATGTCCATTAGAGAAAACACATAGGAGAGTTTGCGTGTTGAGCCTTAAAGGTATAGAAATACATGAAATCTTCCAAAAACAGATAAATTAAGCATTTAGTCGACACTCCCCCGAAAAAACTCAATGCTATCGATAATAGAGCAACCAGGCCATCACAGACTTCCAAAAACAGATAAATTAAGCAAATACTGTGAGAAACAGACACCAAACGGGAACTATAAAAACCGAAACCATGAAAGCAGCAAAACCCAGATAGGCACAACAACAATATACAAGGAGCAAGCTCAAGTCTAACCCATCCACAAACTGCAATTCGCAAAAGTGTTGAAGTAGCAGGCCCTGAATTGGACAGGTAATAAAAAAAAAGAGTCCATAACACAACAAGAGCAGGAGCAGACCCTGCTTTGAATTAACAGCCAAAGCAGGGCAAACGATTTAAGTTCCATAAGGAAGAAATGCCACGAAGGTCGATATGATGATGGTCCAGTAGAAAGACCAATGCAACAACAGCAATACTAAAAATTAAGCTGCCATCATCGGAAAGTGAGGCCCTTCAAAAATTAAAAGACATCGCTTCCACGGGACCATGTCAGTGGAGAGCTGCTTGCATACTTTTCAAATTACGAAGGAACCATATTCTACGGCACCGATTCACTTGGTCTCCGACTTTTCAGACGTTAAACCTAACCGGAGTGTGGAATTCACATGCGTTTGGCATATGTAAAAATATGGCAATGTATTTGCTCCCATCGTTCAAATCTTCGCCTCTGGTTCCCAAATAGACACCGCAGGCTTTCTTCTTTTATTGTGCCGTCGGCCCCCTGCCTTTCCATTCCTACGTGTGCCCTTGTTTTCACGTGTGGAACCCTTGTCGTATATGTGTGCGTGTGTGTAATTATTGTCCCTGACTTGCCTCGTTACAAACTTAGGATGCCTCTCTTACGTTCCCCTGTCCCTGAATTGATCTTTAGTCCCAACACTCACCCATAGAGCGAACCATCACGAGGCAGGCAGAAACCCCAATATGAAGAACCAAAAAGTTTTTTAAAGAAGGTGACATTTGCGTCCACAAGCATTAATGAAATGCCAAGCACACTTAAATTTTTAATAAAAATATCGGGGCTAAACACCAAATTAAATTAAACGCGGCAAAGTTGATGCAAATTACAGTTAAGACCCAATACCAAACACATTAGATGCACGGGTGTGTAATTTACTTGCAATTCTAGATGGAAACATAATCCAGGCTACAATTCAAACCCTAGAGAGGTGCTTGTCACGTGATGTGAAACTTCAGATGAAGAACGTTATTGATTCACCGGAGCACAGAGCAAAAAAATGTTAGAAGAAGCATCCCGTGGCCGTGCTTGCATACGAGTGAGAGTGAGGGTTGCTGTCGAGAAGAGGATCTGTTCCGTCAACGCCCCCGAGCTCGGGTGAACGAGTTTGTTATAATTATACTAAACACATGAAAGAAACATGCTTTTGGGATTACCCTTGTGAGACACTATATCAGAGAGCTGGCCTGATCAAATCTTTACCGTGCATGAGATAAAAGAGGTAACAGAGGTGTCCTATACACGGGGCCTGACCCATCGTATAAACAGTAGGGCTGATCCACAAGATTCTGCTGGGGCTGTTCCCTTGGAATCATGTGGTCAGGTATGTAAGGTGGGTGCCTTCGTTGCAGACGGGTACCCCATAACCCGTAAAAGAAGACAAGTATCGGGGGTTTCAAAGGCAGAAGCTAGCTGTGCTCATGGAAGTTGGAAGAAGGAAAAAGAAAGAATGATCATCAATATGCTAAGGCCTCTCTCTCTTCCCTGCGCACGTTGCATATCAAGTACGCAGGTCCGAAGGACTAAAAGCAACTATAAATTCGCTTCACCCATGCCAAGTGATCATATGTGACTTTAATGGCTGCTCTTAACGACGACCAGTTCTTCAGGAGCTGTTTGGGAGATGCAGTTTCGAATTTGTTGGTGACGTCGTCGTTTGATAGTTTCAATGTGTTGTCGAAGGGGTCCAGCTAAATCCTTTCGAATTCTGGACCGGACACACATATAAGCGTTCTACAGTGCACTGCAAATTCTCAAACAAGCCTTTGCGATGATGGGACGCATTTTGGTGCTCGAAGAGTCGGTCCATGTCTAATCCTCAAAGGTATTTCTAGCAGAAAAGATAATTTAATTCGAATCCATCAGATTAAATTTAAATGATTTTTATACATATAATTATCTTAATTATAAATTTATAAATAATTAATAAAACATGGATGCAACTAAAGTCAACCCATAACATAATTTAAACCTATATATATATATATATATATATATATATATTGTTAATATTTTTTTAAAATGTAAATAAAATTCAATTATGTGAAAATTAATTTAATATGACTCAATCATTCTGCCGTGTTTCAAAGCAGTTTGAATAACCAATAAAAATATAATTTGATTTAAAATAAATAATTAATATGAGTTTAAAAAATAACTTGAGTCAATTAAAATTAACTCATCAAACCTGTAACACAAGTCAGGAAATAAGGGTAATTTTGTAAAAAATAAACCAAAATAAATCATAAAATCTAGTCTCAATCAATCTAATGTTAAAGAATAAAATTGAGAAAAAAAATTAATTAAAAAAAACTTCAATTAACTAAATAAACCTATTATACCTACAAGTTCAAAATAATCCCATAAAAAATAAATTATAAAATCTAGTATTTTGTAAATTTTATGTTAAAAGATATAATTAATATAGAAAAAAAATGAATCACATACTTGAAAAGGGGAAACAGTATTATTTAAGTGAGTAGTACTGTATGACGAGAGAGATATTTAAAACCTCTGGTCTTCAGATTTTTGTTAATTGGTGTAATTATGTAATATCTAGAGTTTTTATTTGTAGAGATAAAAGCAAGAAATATAATTTTACAAATGGTATAGCTACATCACCGATTCTTATTCCAGGAAAATTCATGTGTGAATCGAGTAGATAGCACAAATGTAAGTTAAGGTCGAGTCATGTATCGATTTTTTAAAAAAAATAAAATTAATTAGATTGATTTTATTTTATTTTTTTTAAATCAAGATAACAAGGTTTTAATCACGTCAGAAGATCAATTCAATTTGAACTGTTAACCGATCGAGTCATCTAATTTTTTTATTTTTTTCTATTTCTTATTCAAATCCAGATCCGGCAGGTCTCCGGTTAACTAACAGGGATAGGATGGATTTTGGCAAGGAGCTAGCCTATGAATAATCATACCCCATCTAAACTTACAGTACCAAATACCAAATCCAACCGATCGCAATGTCAGGGTCCGGCATCAATCAATCAAACCAGTCTACCGTCTACGACGCACAGGCTCGATCATACCAAATAACAAATATTCCATGAGATAAAAGGTGTTTGTGCACATTTTTTTCAAAGCACGCTGCCCAGTTCCCTTACTGAACAGAAGAAGCAAAATTTTAGGTTAGAAGTAGCAGATTCAGTTCTGCTTTCTAGTTCCACCAAAAAAAAGTTATTTGATCTATACAATTATTGACAAAAGCTTTTGCAGCAGAAAAAAGCCACTCGCTTATCTCCATTGGTGTGTTTTAGAATACCACTCCTGATCTGGCCTATGATATTATTGAAGAGGTATCAAAATTTAGATTAGAATGATGTTAATATGTTGGATAATTAATTAATTTTTTAGTTTAGAGTAATATATTATTATTTGTAGTTAATGTATCTCACGGTTTATAAAAAGTATGTATGGTTAGTTGATGATGGTATCATAGTTTTGAAACCTAACCCGGCCCGGCAGGTTGACCTGGGATCCCAGACTGGAACTGAACCTTGTTAAAGAAAAAAATATGAAAAGTCATGACTCAGTATAACCTGGATACCCAGTTGACTTGACAAAATCCGGTCAAAAGCCTGTTTGCAACTCGTTGACTTTTGTTTTTTTTTAACTAAAAAGATGTCGTTTTGAATTTTTTTAAAAAAAATAGATTAACCTGGTGATCCAGTCAAAACCCGAAACCCAGGCCTTGGACCGTGCCGGATTTAAAAACTATAAATGGTATATGATAAGTCAAGGTAGCTACTACTTAATACTTGTAAAAAGTTTAATTTGATAGATATGGCGATTAATATTTATTTAAGTCAATAACTTTGTAAAAAATAAAGTGTAATTATATTTTAGAGACATATTGTGAATATATATGTTAAAAATATTAAGAATTAAGAGAATATAAACCTTGAATTTGAAGAATTCATGATGTATTTATAGCATGCGAGTTTTATCTTTTTATAAAAAAAAGATCCAAATGCACTCTTTGGATCTAAACATGTTGGACTCGGGCATGATAGCTGGAGCCCATGAATCTTAGAAATAAGTTGGGCTCAGACATAATATTCTGAATCCATAAAATATTTTTTTGATTTTTTTATCCTTTAAATTGGAGTTTATAAATTATATTATTTTTTTATCTATAAATTAATTTACATTTTACCTTATTCAATAACTGTATATGTCTTTATTTGAGATATAATGTATTTTCGTTCTCGTATAAAATGAAATTGTAATAGATGAATTTTCAGGCCCTTGTCCCCCTTGACAAAATTATCTTGAATGGCACGTCTTGTTGAGTGTATTCGATTGTATTTTTTATTGTTCCATATTGTTATTTCCAAGACAAAGAAAAAGCTAAAATAAATGCATAGTCATGATATATATATCTGCATCCATGGATCCACTCAAGCCATGGTATAAATGCTCGACCTTGATAGCACACTGCAGGTTCATTCCACCTCGTGCGACCCCACAAAACCCTCATAAAAAGAAGGAAGTCTACAATAAAACAGTAGTTCAAGGTAGAAGTAAGAAAAAGATTAGGGTTGCAGTGCTTGCTTGTGACAGGTAGCTATGCTGCTATAACCCTAGCTATGGACAGAAATGAAGTCAGCTGACAGGTTACTGTGTGGAGATGGTTCGTTAGACTGGGTTCCATGAAACATCCAGGTAAGGAATGGATCTATAAGATTTATTATGCCACTTATAGAGATTAAGACTGCCATAGGACTTTAATGGACAATATCAATTGCTAATACACAGAAATGATCAAAACCCAGAAAAGATCTTCCAAAAAGAGATGACCTTCATTCAGCAAATTTAACACAAACTGCTCCCTTAACCGTTCAAGGCAGTGTAGCGGGCCCTTTCCTGGGAGCACAGGCTACGTAGAATAGTCAAAATTTTAATATGATTTTTCATATGGTGTAAATATAATATTTTTTCACATATATATATATATATGCCCTTTATAAATCATCCTCCTCACACAATTAGTAATATCAAATACTTGGTATATGATATTTATATAACTTGACAAGACATAAAAGCATATATTATAAAATAATATTTTATTCAAAATTTATTAGATTTTATTATTATTCGTGTTTTATAGAGAGTTACCTTTATATATAAATGTTGAATATATTATTATTCTAATTTTCTAGACGTCCAGCCTAGTATAAAAATGCTCCCACAATTATAACTATATTAATTTTCATTTGAAGTTCTAAGTTAGTTTTTGAAATGAAATTAATTGCGGGTAGCAAAGTAAATCCCTAGTTGGAATTTACTAAAAATAATCATAAATGGAGAAATAAGAGACACTTAGCTACTTGTCTCATATTCTTCATACTCGTGTTTTACATAGCTGCCCCACATCGAAGCTTTTATCAATACCACGGGGTTAATTCTTCACACACGCCTTCGATCATCACATTCTGTACCCTATGTTATATATAAGTTGTATTTGGAATTCCAATTGTGAATTTTTTTTTAAGTGTTTTTTTGTGTTAGAATATATTAAAATAATATTTTTTTATTTTTTAAAAATAATTTTTTAAATTAGCTCATCAAAACCAAAACAAATAAAAAATTAATTTTTAACCAAAAAAATATTGAAATTTTGGAATCTTGTTACCAAACAAAGTCATAAAACACCAGTATTTAATTAACTATAGTAGTAAACCTTCTAGTAGGAGGCTCAATGGTAAGAATTTGAGGCTAAGTGATTTGTTTTTCCTGTGGTCTCAGGTCGAGCCCTGTGGTTGTTAATATGATAGCCACTAGAAGCTTACATGGTTGTTAACTTCAAGACCCGTGAAATTAATCAGGTACACGCAATCTGAGCCGAAAACTCATATTAATAATAATAAAAATTTAACTATAATAGTATAGTGTATTATGGAAATTGATATTAACGGAAAAAAAATACAAACTAGGAGGCAAGGTAGATCATAATCAGCTAGTATAGAATCTAGCTAGCTAATGAGTAATATGCTCGACAAGATTTTCGAAACAAGCTGTTATATCCACTAAACATGTCGAAACAAGGTGCCGGCACTCCTTTTTCTCTACACGATGAGAGGCTGAGAGCTATTTCTTAGCATTTTTTTGTTTTACAATCAAAATTATGTATTTGAAACACCAGATCTGCTTCTCGAGGCTGTAATGGCACTTATTAAAGCATCATTTGCCAGCGAGGCCAACCACGCAGTTGGTGCCCTACCAAACCGTTAACTCAAACTTAAAAATATTATGTAATAATAATTATTATTATTTTTAAAAATATTTTTTTATTTAAAAACACATGAAAATAATATTTTCTTTTTAAAAAAATATTTTTGTTATTAACATGTCAAAATAACCTGAAAAAAATAAAGTAACATATTTTTTTAAAAATACATCGAAATAATATTTTTATATTTTTTAAATTTTATTTATGATATAAATACACTAAAACATCTAGATCTAAAAATTAAAAAAAATTAAAGTAAAAAAAATATTTTTAATTTTTTAAAATAAAAACAATAACAAACAGCTCTCAATCGATTACGCTGCATTCCAAAATTTTAATGCTGTTGTATCAAATTAGAAAATTGAATATTGACAATCAATCCACATAACTGGCCTATGGCTAGATCCATTAGAATTTTCCCATTTGATATTAATTTTTTCATGATGTACGGACCATTTCCCTTTGTCCTAAGGTTTTTTTTTCTTTTAAATGCTACCAAAGACGACAGCGTGCATACAAGGTTTTATACACGCAACCGCGCGCACAATCTTAAACTTTGAAATGCTTGATCTTCATTTCAAATGTGTTTAGCATTGTATTTTGAAAATATTTAAAAAAAAATTAAATTAAATTTTATTTTTTTCATTTTAAATTAATATTTTTTTAACAAATTATTTTAATATATTAACGTTAAAAATAATTTTTTTAAAAAAATATTTTTTTAAAAATATTTTAAAATAAAAAACATTTTAAAATAAAAAACATTTTAAAAAACAACTGTTACTATTATAATAATTTCAGAAGCATTTGTTTTGTACAGGACACAAAAAGTTGTCCTGGGTATTAAACCTGAAACCACATAAATATTGTATCTTAAATTTTATCACCGACATCTCAAATTATGATTACATTATGTATTATACAAGAGCTTGAATTTTCAGCACCGGTTATGATAAGCACAAAAACAAAAAAAAAAAACATGTTAAAAAAATTGCTGTATCAATCAATAATATTTTTTAAAAAATATTATAAAATTAAATTCTTAATCAGCTTAATATAAAAATATTTGACAAATATAATTTTAAAAAAATAAAAAAATAAAATAAAAAAACTATATGGAAAAACACCGTAATAATTCATGATATTTTTTTTTTAAAAAATTATAAAATAAAATTTTTACCAAGCTCAATATTTAAAAAGTAAAATCAATAAAAAAAAATTTAAATGAAAAAAAAAAGGAGAAAAGTTCAAAAAAAGAAGAAAAAATAAAATAAAAAATGTAAATTACTGTTATAATCATTAGACGTGGGGGCACAGTGATCCCAAATATAATATGAATTCAGGGACATTAATTAGGCTCTCGCTAAAATGTCCTTACGATAGGAAAAAGAGTTTGGACAATTTTCAGCAGAAGAATAGACCCCACCAGGATCTGCTATATCCACATTGATGCATGAACATGGCACTTGGCCCAAGTTGGTTGCCACCTAGTCCACCAAGGCATGGCCATAAGCATGGAAGCTCGGAGGGAGAACAAGAAAGCAATTGAATAAACCGAAGGTGAAGACAACTTGTGTGCTGGAACAAGATTCAATTATTTATTTAGTTTATGCAATCAAACAACCTGAAGGAATGTCGTGCCCTTTGTCCAATACCTTGTTTATCATATGATGAATTCATGTCAGAACACCGAGATATACATCAGAACTTACGGATGGAATTGCAAGCAGCAGCTTTCTGCACGTGGCATCCAAAAACAGACAGTTGAATAAGCATCCTTCGCAGTGCTTGGTTGAACCGGTGTCGTAAATTCACAAAGCTTTCCTCCACATGCTCATCTTTTCCAAGTCTAGAGACTAGGCTATCTTGGGATATAACTTACAGGTAACCTTTTTCAGCTCGGTTAATATGCCTACAATGGAACTGAGTTCAAACACAGGATATTCACATATGAAGTGAAAATTACTTACTTTAAGATCACTGTGCACCGTGCAGGTCTTTACGCTTCTACGGTTCCATGTAAACCACCAAAAAAAAGATGATCAGTCACTTGTAGTGCCATCGATGTCTCCATTCTACCATGCACAAGCTCCTTCCTGAACTATCAAATTACTTTAGGGTGGATGTAGAGATTTTGAACCTGTAATCACACGTAATGGAGCTTCAGCAGCGTCCCCGAATTCAGGTCCCAAAACATATTCACACTTGAGGAAAGGAAGAGGAGGCCTACCAAGCACGGAAACCGTTCTCCTTTATTTTCATCTTTGCACCTGACCGTACATAATCGAGTAAGACTTGACAACACAAGATTCTCCTCGGAGAAGACAGGAAGATTAAAGAGAACAAGTTTTTAAGGCTACCAAGAGATACGAGAAAAACAAATTTTCATGGATGCCAAGACGTGGGTCAATGTTACATAATTAAACAAGACAATCGACAAAGAGTTCATATATAGTGGTTGCCCAGATAGAAATAAAACAATAACGAGGACAGTGTTTCTACAAAAAACCATGTGGCTTTAAACTGCTGCAATGCAGAGGCCCCACCAAGTAAAGGACAGTGTACAAGATATGCCATTCTTGCATCCATTGAACAGCCTGTAAAGTACTTTCACAGCAGCAGATGATGATTATAACAGCAATCAGTTAATCTCTACAAACTGTTAATTATTTTCTTGCCCGACTAAATGGAAAGGATGCAGCACGTCAAAACTAAAGATCCTTAGTCAATGAAATTCAATGTCAAAAATTTCATGTCACATAGCAAAACATTTCTGAACCAAATGTTCAGCGCCATAATTCCCATGTTTCTATTCATGATTGCTTACAAAAAGGCTTAAAAATTAAATCAAGAGGCTAAATTGGTCAGGAATAAAGATAAAGAACATAAAAACCCAGGATTATGTCAATCCAAGAGCAATAGGGACCAGAATTGAACACTCAATATATAACTCAACGTGGTTTAATACCTTCAAAGTCTTCCACAAAGCAACCTCAGTTGGATACCCGAGAGTTTTAAATGGCTACAGTGGAAATTAGTTATGCAAGGATACTTGCAAAGTTCATGTACGCTCCAGTAAAATAAGTGAATTAGATTTGACAGCACAATTATACCCCATGATCATAACCTTAAATCAATCTTCCCACCTTCAGTAACACTTAACCTGTGTTTAGACTGCGATAAATGGGGACTAGAAGGTGGTCAGCAAGCACCCTAAAATAAGACATTTATAAAGCAGGAAAAAGCCACTGTTCAGAACAAATGTGAGGTCCAAAAATTAGGAATAACACACCATTTGTGCTTCAAGTCTTCTTTGAGAAACTGAGCCTGGCCTGAGACATCCAAAATCCACACCAAATACTTCAACGATGTATCCATAACATATTGTTCATGGTCACAAAAGAATTCATGCGGTTGGATTGATACATACTAAACTGGTGTAATATATGTAAGCAAATCCCTGAATCAGACAGTTATAGTGCATTAGCAATCGCAATAAAATGCCATCAATAAAAGAGATAAATATGGATGAGGGTTAACTACAAAAATGCCCTTCACCTATTAGCTCATTAACAATTTTACCATTTACCAATTCACGGAATCAATTTTGCCCTTGATGTTACCAAATGTTTCAATGTCACCCTTTCATCCAGTCCCTCTTAAAATAGTTGATAGAACTGTCAAAATACTCAACATGCCATGGAGGCGTTTCACTAACGGGAAAAAACTGCCAAAATGCCCAGATTGCAAGTGGGTGATTTTGGGTTTTCTGGCATATCCATTCCTCGTGAGTTTATGAAACATGCACATGACAGGTTAGTAATATGATGACTTGTTAACTATTTTTTAAAGAAACTAGATGAAAAGGTAACATTGAAAATGTTTGGTAATGTTTTTGGAAAATTTGGTTTCTCAAATTGGGAATGGGCAAAATCAGAAATGAACAATAGGAGAGGGGTACTTTAGTAGTTCATGATAAGGATAATCTTTGAGAATACAGTTAAGGTGACCTCAACAGATTATACCACTTTGAATAAGTTCGGAAGACCACTTCATTTGTACTCGTTGCTGAGATGTTTAAATATCCTTGAAGTGACATTCCGGTATCTCTACTTTTGCTTTGTGAATCAAGAGAGTATGCACTGATACAGAAACTCTTTCAAATCAAAAATCAAGCAGAAAAAAAAAATACTTCTGCGTGTGTCTGTGGTACTAATGGGAAATCATCAATCAGTCAAGCTGATAAACTTGTTCAATCCAAAGCAGCAATCTTAGAACTCCTAAGAAGTCTTTTTCCACAAAAAAAAATCTGAACTCACCCGAAACCAGAGTTTCCAGAAATGCTGGTAGCAGCCTGGTATAGAGCCAGAAGACGTCAAGGAAACAAAAAGGTGAAAAGAAAAACTCGGGGGCTTCAACTGATACTGTATTTCAACATCCATTTCATCCCTCGGAAAAGGGAAGGAGAAAGAAAGCACAAACAACTGTATGCTATATTTTGTGATATAAAACTCAATCTTGATGTCAGAGAGGAGCCCAAGTGGCCCTATACAGAAAATTCTTAAGCAGCTCAACCTGATGACAAACTCATTTTAACCTCATGGAGTTCGCGCAAAAAAGGAGCAACTGCAAAAAAAACCATACAACTTAAGGAATTTTTAGAAAGGGCATGCAACCCCAAACAGATGAAATGCAAATCATTAACTTCTATTCCTAGACAACTCCCATCCCCGAGGCATATAGTCACACACATTTTGATAAGCAACACAGTTGCAGTTGCAGCAGAACTAGGTCTTTTCTCCATGAGGTTGGACGTAGAAGTTGGGTTGTGATTGGTGATGGTGGTTATGGAATTTGTGGTGATAGAGAGGATAACAGAACGCATTCAACGACATTGGTCTGTGGGGGAAGTAGATTAGAAGTCAGGTGCGTCCAGGATTGGGTTGTAGCTTCGGTTATGAAAATGATTAGGGGACATCAAAAGAGCACTGGGAATGAGTTGAATGGAAAGAACAAAAATTCAAAAGGCATCACTAAAAGCACACAAGATACTCAAATTTAACTCCCTGTCATTCATTGGGGTTTTCTCTTTAGCAATAGGAAAGGGCATTCCAGTATTGCAAGGAGAGATTTGGCAAGACTTGAATGTCCAAAAAGTTGTAATGATAATGCTAGAATACGCTTGTAGAACTTAGTTTTTTGCATTCTACTGTTTGCAGAACTGTTACTGTTCTCCAGCAAGTGGAACATGTTAAATTGTGTTTTATTAAATTTTTTAAAAGCTCTACTGTATAGTAGATAGTGCTATTAGGTATTGTGAGAGCGTTCCTAAAAGGAAAAATGGATAGAACTACAAATTAACATGCTAGACAGAAGACTGTCAAAAAACTACAACTACCTAGGAACACTGATGGCTATGGTATAAATTATTGCCAACAGGCCACATACGAATAGCAGGACAATTGTACACTTGAATTTCTTGAATAAGGACAGAATAGCAGGACTTTCTTATTGACTTGACTATTCCTCACGGTTGTTATAGGCTTAAAGCCACTGCTCGAAATCCTCCCAACACTGCCAAATTCCGTTGAGTTTTTAAACATTTCCTTCCAGAACAGAGTTTGAGAAATAAAAGTAGTTCTTGGAGTCTCCCAATCTGAGAGATTTAGGATTCACATCACTGAGATGGAATATCTCTATGATATCAAGTGTCCTTAGAAGCTCTGCGACAGAGCACATGTAAAAAAAAAAGGTTTACACAGCAAGACATCATAAAGTGTTTGGTTTCTGTTAAGCTTGACTATGTCGCGACATACCAAACCAATGTTAACCACAGGCTTAACGATCAACGTCTTGGCTCCTTAAACTGCATAAACCACACTCGCACTTGAAACAGAGACAATTTTTCACATCCCAGCAAAGTTCCATGTACACGGCGAAGCATAACTTCCTGCAATGCATGTGGTGTCCCTATTTCTTTTCTTTTCTTTTTAAATGTCTCTTTCAATCATTCCCTTAACAGTTTAATTGCATATGAACTACGCTACACAGAATCAAACTTTATAGACACGAGACAGTTTTTCACGTCCTAAGACACAAATTACAATTCACGATCAGCATGATATCTCAATCAAATCTATAGCAACTTAAAAATTAAATCTCATCTATCACAAACTCAAAACATGCCCACATGTAAAACTATCATAGTATATCACATAATCCAAACATTACCTTATCAAAATACACAGGCAAGCAAGCAAGGGGTCATTACTTTACTTTATCAAAATACACAGGCAAGCAAGCAACGGGTCAACTTACTGAGTATGTCCAATCAAGTTACCTCTCCTCCACCATTCTCAGCAGCATTTCAAACGACCTAGTGTTGAATTCCCCTTCATTAACCTTTAACATTCTCGACAGTGGCATCTTCAGTCCATACTCCACCAACATTCTATGCCTAGGCTTAATCTTCCTCTCAAGACTGAACGAAAAGAACCGCGGAAACTTCTTAATTCCTCTAAATCACCTTTTATTTCTCTCACAAAGTAATCAAGTTTAGGCCCCAAATTCCTGTCCATACCAAGAGTCAAAATCCCAGGTGCCCTCACAGCCATATTTTTAACCTTCCTAAATTCAATCTTACCCGTCAATCTTCTCTCCACGTTATAAACAAGCGACAAAGTAGTTTGATAATTTAACTTTTGTAGACCCACAAAGCCCTAATCTTTTAGAACAACAAAAGCAGGCCTTAATTGATGAGACAATAACAATTTGGGACAGCGATTGATTGGCCTAGAGATATCATGAAATGGGATTTCGACTTCGTTGAATAGGAAATCAAAGACAGGGTAGAGGTGAGGAGGGAAGGGTACGGCCAGTGGAGGCCCATGGAGGAGAGGCAGTTTACGGTGGGGGCCCATTTAAAGAGGTAGCGTTTGATTTTGTAATTGGGCTTTTATGTTTCTTGGGTTGTTGTATCCTCTTTTTGGGCTAGAGGTTTTAATACACAGTATTTGTGGAATGGACTTTCACAGCAAATTTCAATTCTAGTATTTTCTGTAATCAGCTTGGAAAAAAAAAAAAACACAGCCCATCTTTATGAGAAGGTTAATCACACGGTCACGGATCGATTGAACTCAGTATGACTTCCATTTTAAAATTTTTGAAGTTGTGGTGTTATTCTTCAATTGTTTCATTCATTCAAAGTAGTATTTTGAAAATTATTTTTAAGATTTTTCTATTTGTTTATTATTGTAAAGGTTGATAAAAAAAACGGTTCAATTAAAAAAATATTTTTCTTTTCTTTTAAACGATATATGTTTTCAAAAGCTATAAAAAATTTAAAAATATCATGTTATTTGTTGATTATTTTAAATTTAATTTAATTTTATTTTAATTTGTTTATAAATTAAATTTAGTTCTATTTTTTTATTGATATTTGTTTTATTTTAGATAATTTAAGAAATATATATTTTTCAATTTCATTATCTTTGATTTTTTTTCTGTTAGACTTCTTTTAATAAAATTTTAAAAAATAGAACATTGATAAGTTACTCTTTACCTCATTTTTCATAGCATAATCAAATATTATAAAATATTTTTTTAACTATTTTTTCATAACATTGTCAAAAACAAAAATATAATTTACTTTTCAATAAATCAATTTTTTATAAAGACCACTTTCTAGAAAAATTTAAATTTCAGCAGCATACAGGGCCTTATGTTGGAGGGGAGATGCAAATAAATGGTTGAATTATGTCCCTCTCTCTTTATTTTAATGTATATCTTCACCTTTTTCCATGTATTTAATCAATAATGTGGTAGATAATATTTTTATATAAAAATATGTAATTGAAAATATATTTAAATAATATATTTTTTAAATTTTTATACCAATACATTAAAATTATAAAAAACTTGAATTTAATATTTTTTAAAATAAAAACATTTTAAAAATAAATTAAATCACAAAAACAAATACACTCTAGAATTAGAATTAGATTAATAAAGCTGGCCCAATAGTAAAATAATGTACTCCCTCACATGCTAAACTCTATCCATTCCACAATTAAAGCACGCCTAGCAAGCAACAAAAGAAACAAAGAAGGTAAATAGGACATTAACATTTTTTTAAAAAATACAGTATTAAAATTATTGATATATACATATATATAATATTAATTTAATATTTTTTTAGATAAAATATAATTTTAAAAACATTTTAAAAAACGAGTTTAACTGTAAAAACAAATACAAGCTTCCCTAACGATAAAATAATACACCCCCTTTTTAATCATGACAGTTCACATATTTCCAGTAAACATTAATTTCTTATTAATTTAAATTTAAATATATTAACACATAAGAAATCTATATATTATAATCACAACAATACTTTAGATTATATTTATTTTAAGAATTTTATATGAAAAAACAACACACTTAATATAAAAAAATGTATAATTTCAATGCATTCAATATCTGTCATTTTGTTCAGAACGCTTTCTTGCCCTGTTTCCGTCTTTGTTGCCTTTTTTGGGCAACACAAATTGACTCTTGGGTTTGATTGTTATTTTAATAGAGCTTGTTTTTAAAATTATTTTTTAATTAAAAATAAATTAAAAAAATATTTTTTTATTTTTAAAATGTATTGATATGAAAATTAAAAATAATATATATATATATATATATATATATATATATATATATATTAAAAGTAAAGAAGAGGTACAGATTGAGACGGATAGAATGAATAGTAGTGGAGTGTTTTTTTTTCTTTTCTTTTCCGAGGTGGTGATATGGCGTAGGTTATTGTCTAGTTTTTTTTGGTTGGTTTGAAGCTCTCGGGGGAAACTTACTGACGATCCCGACCCTCAAGCTTCGTTGGGTGACCGATTTTGGCGTTCACCCGGTCATGTCATGCAATCCTATCATATATGCAACCCCTTCTCTCTCTTCTTCTTCTTATTCTCTCTCTCTCTACTTTTTCCTGGTTCCCACATTTAAATATTCTTTTCTATCATCCAAATTCCACTCGTCGTTTGATTTGCTCCTTAAGGCAAGTTTTCTTTCTTTCCTTTTTTGTTGTTTCTTTTTCCCCTACAACTCATCTCTTCTTCATCAGAAAGAAAGAGAGAGGGGCAGGCAGATTCGTAGATTTTCCTCTTTCTTTTCATTAAGAGGAAACTGTGCAGTGACTGTTTCATCCTTTTGTTTTGTTTGGCAGTCACGATAGCTAGCTATATGGCTTCGTTCTTCTTGGCTGGTTTATTTTTTTTCCTTTTTAAATTCCTAATTTCTTCTTTTCCTACGATCCCATTTCTTTCCCTTTCTCTCTTATGTCAAAACTATTGCTTTCCATATCTGCATTTGTTTTTTGATCAACTTTCGTTTATCAAATCTCTTGGCTGGTCTTATGTACTTATTGTTTTGATACTTGATTTCGGTGCATTAGGTATTGAAAGGTGTTTAATCATGATAAATTTACAAACTTGCGAGGATATTTTGATGCTAACTGATGAAAATTAATACCTGGTATGAAATACGTGCTTAATGTTGGAAATTAAATGCTGAAATGAAATTAGAGGTCAGTGGAAACTCTGAGAAACGTCGAATATTCTATATAGGCTTTCAAATCAGGGGCATCTTTTGATGGTTACACGGTGATGTTAAACGTGCAGGATGGGTAGGGTAAAGCTAAAGATTAAGAAATTGGAGAATACAAATGGACGTCAAGCGACCTATGCCAAGAGGAAACATGGTATCATGAAGAAGGCTAATGAATTATCTATACTATGTGACATAGACATTATCCTTCTCATGTTTTCACCAACTGGCAAGCCTTCGTTGTGTAAAGGAGCAAGCAGGTACTGTCATTAATGCCACGCTTCCACCTTTTTAGAGAATTAAAGTGAGCGAGTGAACTTTAAGCTTGCCTATGAAATTTCTTGCTTTGCATCTTTTCGGGAATTTCATTGAATAGGTACAGATTCAACTTGATTTTCACATGCATGTGCGATCCTAAATATATTTTTGCATATCAGTTGTGTATCTGGTTGAGGGGCAAAGGAGTATAATAAGGTTGTGTGGCCTCTAGGGATATTCAATAATCATGATCACTTTTGTTTGTCATCATATTTTGGTTCTCACCGACGTAAACAATTTTGAATAATTTCCTTCCTTTTCCTTCTTTAGTAGCATCGAAGAAGTAATTACAAAATTTGCTCAGTTAACACCACAAGAAAGGGCGAAGAGGTATTGTGAAGTTTTCTTGCTTCATTTTTTTAGTCCTCTCATGCCTGCATTGAATATTTATCAAATTGGAACTAAATTGTTCTTTTATTTGATTGGAACAGGAAGTTAGAAAGCCTTGAAGTAAGTCCTTGGATCCTTGTTTACGAGACTCCTCTCTCTAATATTAACTCTCATTCTGCTCTTTTTTTCACTTGGTTTTGTTGATGCAGTTGTCATTCTTTTTGGTTATTATTTTCTTTTTCTTTGAGCCTATAGGCATTGAAGAAAACTTTTAAGAAGCTGGACCATGATGTTAATATACCAGAATTTCTTGGTACAAGGTATGCGCTTGTTGGTGTTGACACATTTCATTTTGCGTAGCTTATAGGCTGACTATGTTCTTTAAACGTTATGTACTAAAGTTCTTGAATCCTGTGCTTTTTGTTTCAGTTCTCAAACAATAGAGGTATGGGTGCAAACTAGTTTATCCATTGTTAAATACGACATCTCAAAACTCTTTCTTGTGTGATGATGGATTGTACCATATCCTACAAAATTGCAATTTTGACCAGGACCTGACTAGCCAATCAAGGCTACTGCAGAATCAACTATCTGATGTGCACAAGAAGCTGAGGTGAACACGTCCAAATCTTTGAATGTAGAGTTCCTTTTCATGATCTTATGAATGCTGTGGGTGGTCACCACCCTGGACTAATCGTAAGTTACTTTGAGTTTCTGCAGCTACTGGACCAATCCAGATAAGATTAGCAGCTTAGAGCATCTTGGGCAATTGGAAAGTTCACTCAGGGAATCACTTAATCGGATTCGATCACATAAGGTATGCCTATTCTTGTGGTGGATTTCATCTGGAGAAAACATATACTCTCTTTCTGCATGTTATTCAACAGCTCCTATGTTTTTGATTTATAATTGTGTCTCATCTTTGGTCAGCTTGGGCAGTATCGATTGAATGTGGGATTAATTAGGATCTGCATGTTAGCCTAGCCTATCTATGAGAAAATCTATGAGCCTACCCAGTGTAATCCCATAACATTCTCTTTTTTTGGATGGATAATGAGGAGGGCAGCGAGAATAAGATGATTTGACATCTTAGTCGATTTTCTAACTAAATTGGATGGTTTTGAAAAAGATCAAATATACAAGCAATGCTACCTCCCAATGTTCAGAGTATTCAAGTGTTCTTTGAGTAGTAGAGTGAAACAAAAGCCAGCGCTGCAAAACTTTGAGTCAATTTAGCGGAAACACTCTATCAGGCCTTGAAAAGAAAGCCTATAAGCTAATTATATCTCTTCATTAGCCGTAATGGTTTTTTTTTTACGTTTTAACAGAGTTCCTTTTTTTGCCAGGAACACCTGGGAAAACAGCATCTTATGTCTCTAGAATGCCATAGTCAGGTAACAAATGACTTTTATTTGAAACAATGGTTCCCTGATGGTATTGCTGTGAATATTCACTGGAAGTTGTTACCTAACTAATCTTGCTTGCAGTTTCAGAATGCGATGCATGTACCTTTTAGAATGGGTGTGGAGCAGCAGCTCCCACCTATTTCATGGATTCCTAACACCGACAGTCAGCATATTATGTTACCAGAGGACCCAAATCTGCTTCCCCATAGGTGAGTGAACCAATTAAAGGAAACTTTTAATCCCATTGCTAAAATTATTCTCCTACTGGAAGATCATGTCTGGGCTTGCTCTGCCCATGTGTATACATAAACACATGGAAAGAGAGTCGGGGATTGAGGCATAGTTAGGATCCATAGGAGTATTTTATATTGTGCAGGATAGGACACAAAAATACGCAGAAAAGGTTACAAATTAACAATGTACCTATGCATAGAGGAGTTTAGAATACCCCTCCTGATGATGTGCTCTTAACTAATTGATTGAATATCTTTTTTAAGGGATGCGGAGTGCTCTGCAACCACCTCTTTTGGGAGCTATTCTGGCTACTTTGGTGCGGGGAAAAATTCGGAGCTATCTAGTTCTGGTCAAGAAAGTGGTATGAATGGTATTCTTGATGAGTTTAATGGAACTGCATCACTGAGGCTACAGATGGCTGGGCAGTACCCTTACCTGCCTGGGTCATACAATCTAAATTTGTTGAACGATACAAAATTCCAACCTGCTGCAGAGATGAAAACACAAAAAAGCCCTGAGGATTTTCATGTTAATGGAAGTTTTGAAGCTCCTAAACCTGGGTATGACTCCACCCCTTGTGGTTGGGCTTCTACCCCAGGATCGTGTGCTGTTACTATGTTTGAGGACCATTTGTATTCTCAGGTAACTTTTTTCCTCGTTTCTGGTTTAAATAAGCAGGTAAGTTTTTTTTTTCCCCTTATATTTCACATGGGTCATCTATGAACTGATCTGAACCTTTTGACTGAGTTAGCGATTGCTGGAATTAGTAAAAATATATGTGGAGATATGGATATACGTAACCATCCTCCATTATGGTGTTTACTAAGGAAAAAATCATCTAAAAGCTTGTAATATGATGCCCATTGGAATAATAAACGGTCACTTAAAGTTCATCTATAAGATGCAATTAAATATATAAGAGCTAGAGTATTATCTCTTTCAATGCTTCCATTCAATCTAAAGTATCACCCATTGGCGATAGTTTGAGCATATTACTAGACGACCAATGTGACCTTCAACTAGGCTTTACCAAAATAAGAGGTGGAAATTCTTCAAATTATTTACCTATTTGAGTGATGTTTAGCCTGTTTGCTGGGTTAATTTAGGATTTGAAGCCATTTTATATTCTGTAGCTATTTTTTTATTATGGTGTGTTAGGGATCCAGGTGTTGAATTTCTGTTCTTGAGATGTGTTTTGACTGCGGTAGCTCATTTCAGTACTATTATTATACTTTAAAGTTCTCTATTTTCCAGGAGAATGCCACATCAACATTACAGAAGCCTTGAATTGAGATTTAATTTTATTTGATTCATATAGTATTATTTACATTCATTATGGTGGAGATGTTTATTTCAGTAACAAGAGAGTGGATTTTGGAATTCAATTATTTCAGGAATATTTTTATTGTTGTTGCATGTTGCTCCAGTAAGAGATACCTTGGTTAAAATTAAGTTGCACCTTTGGAATGCACTTCAAATAGATTAAGTTCTCTATTAGTGTAAAAAAGTACTGAATCTATATTGGTGTTGCCACCCGGCTATGGTCAAAATATTAGTTGCTTCAGATCAGGTCAAATAGATTAAGTTAGTGTGTATGTATTGCTAGATTTATCTTGCCCTACACCTCAGTTAGAAACGCAGACAGCGGACTCTCTAGGTAGAAGGTGGTAGAATTAAGGGGGAAGCTATTGAAAAACATGCAACATGCAAGTCATGATTCCTCGCACATCCCTATTCCTTAAGAGTGCTCGGTCTTCAAGTTGTTGGTCCTATTGCAAATTTTGATGCGCTCTTATTCTTGGATTTCTGTTGTGAGTTATAAGAACCACTGATTTAGTCTTTTGATAATGGTGAGATCTCATTTTAGAGCAAAGATTGTTGAGTATAAGTTCCTCTTTGAATCAGCTATATTAAATTGCTTATCGTCAGGTCATAAATGGTTATCGTCCAGCTTATTGTAAATTGAAACCGATTTATTTTTTGCAGCAACCACACTGAGATTGAGGGATGCAACTCTTCAGTCAGTGATAAGTTGCTGGAGAGCTTGGTCACATTTTTGTGAAATTACCTGTCCTCTAAATGACGATATTGAATTTGCTATAGGTTCGTAGCTTTTCAACAGCGAGAAGAAGCCAGTGAATACATAATATCTATACAGCTTGATATCAGCATAGGAATTCCCTTATGCTGGTAACTTGTTAGAAAGAATGGTGCTTGATTCTATCAAATGAGGCATTGTTTCCAATCTTATGTATACAAGTTGTAGGTTTTACTTAAATTTAAGCTTTCCCTGTCTAAACTCTGGCGAGACGAGGTCACAAAGGGCAGGCGGGCTGCCGCCCGCATCCTGCCTTGGTGTGTCCTGGAGATGTATATTGAAACCATATAGCAATGTATATTAAAACCATATAACAACGAATGTAATTTAAAACAACTTCTGTGAATGGAGTTCTGTAAGCAGTTTGATACCGATTTTCCGCACTGATTTTCCTCCTATGTATTTTTTTGGTTATTCTTACCTTCACCCCGATGAAACAAGGCATCACCATGTTCCCCTGCAACATTTTCTTCCAGTATACGTGAGAGCACAAATTCAATTGCCTAGAACCCAAAAATGGATGGGCTGTAGGGACGCAACCTGAACATGGAGCTGCCTGTTAGAACATCTCAGTGAAACAGATTGAGATTTCCCATCAAGATGATATCGCTTTATATGTATTACACGGTCACTTGACAGCCATATTAACATGCATCCAAAATTCCACTTGATTATAAAAAATAAAATTTGATACACTAAGTTATAAAAAATTGCAAAGTATAACCCCTTAATATATTATCATATTATATCTGAACTTATTTAAATTTGAGAAACCCTACGCTTTTTCCTTCCCTGTAATTGTAAGAATCATATCCATGATTAGACTGTTTCAACTGCAAGCAAAGCAATTATTCAACTCCAGCATAGGAATGCCATCAAAATCATGTGAATAGAGAGCGATCAAGTCACAATCTAGGCAAATCTCTCCACGTAAAACACCTTGACAACCCAACTACCAGATCAAATTTAACAACGTACTTATTAGTAAACATGCACACAGCTCAGCTAGATATTGATATATGATCGTGAGATTTGACAAGAGAAAATTAAAATGCCCAGAAAAACCCAATCTACAGTAGCTGTTCTGAACCATTATATAAGGTCATAAGGGAGAATTTCACGGTTTGATGAGACCCTAGTATCTTGCATTTTTAGATTTTCTTTGATTTCTATATATAGCTGTCAGAGAGAAAGTTGAGATCAGAGAGGAAGAAAACCACACAACACTGATATAGCCTTTTTTTTTAAATTAATACATTAAAATTATTAAAAATCAATAAAAATATATATTTTTCAAAATAAATACACTTTTAAAACACAGAAAAGCACTACGGCAAGCAGCTTAATTGTTTCAATACGTGGAAATTCAGGACCAACATGAAAAGTGAAATTCTCTCTTAATGTGATCACATGCATAGGTCTTGTCTTACGATCGATTCACAGGCAATCAATCCACGTCTGTTACTATTGTTGTTGTCTTTTGATGTATGACTTGTCTATGAAAACGAAGTTTCCCTTTTGAATATGAGGGTTTTGTTTGTGTGTGTGTGTGTGTGTATCTTCTGACGGGTTTTAACTGGAATTTCCTTTAAAAAATAGAACGTATTTTTTTTATTATTTTAATGGGGATTTCTTATTTCATAAAGTGGTGCATTTCTTAGAATTCAAGACTGAAAATTGCAACATGCAAGCTATCAGACACAATGGCCCAGTGGGCCTTTAAGGATGGCTATGCCTTGACAAGCTGTCCAGCACTTCATGCTCTGTTTATTTTCAAGAAAATGAAACCATTTCCCCTGACCTCCTACGAAATAAATAAATATAAGATTATTTTTTTAGTCAGAAAAAATGGTAATATAAGATTATTTTTTTAGTCTGATTTAGGATGATTGGTTCGTGATTATTTTTTATATAAGATTATATTGTTTCTAATTAAAAAAGAAAATAGAAAAACGCTTTCAAATGTTATAGGTTAACATTATCGTTCATTATAGTTGTGATTGGGTTTTCATGGTAACATTTGAAGTTGTTTTTCAGCTTATTTATCGAGGTACAAACAGAGATTATAAAATAATTTATTTTCTGAGAATTGATTTTTTACTGAATAAATGAGGTCTAAAATAAAAGTAAAAGACTCTTTTATTGTACAACAACGTATCAATCTTACTATTAAAAAAAAAATAACCACCACCAAAAATTATTTACAGCTCATGATTTCATGGGATGGTCACGCTAGAATATGTTTTTTAGGTATTTTTCATTATAAACTACATGTTAGTAAATAATCCGTTCTTTAAAAAAATTATTTTCCATAAAATACACTACTCTAATCCAAAAATTAAATTAATCACCTTTTGGGAATTAACAAACTGGGCTTCGCTCTATAAATCTTGTTGGATTAGACGGTCAGGAAAAAGCATGTGCGCGAGAAAATTAATTTGGCCAGGCAGTAAATTAACTGAACGAGGAGGCTTTGGAAATCACAGCAGCCCTCCCGGTGAAACTGATGAAAAGAAAGAATAGCAGTCGATGCATTAAAGTGCAGTAATGAGGCGAACCCGCTTTAGCTGCCTAACCGTCAGCTTTCGGTTCCTTTTTATGCCATGGCTTTAAGTTTTAAGTTAACCCTTTAAATGCCACGGCCGATTGCTTTGATATATTAAAGCAATTGAAGGAGTAGTTGTCGTCCTCAGTGGTTATTGTTCTGGACAGAGTCGGTGAATGCCGCTTGCTTACCTTAGATGCATCATAAATAAATGCCCATCTGCATATTTTAACTAGTCATAACTCTCACTGCTTAACTAATAATAATCCAACCCCAGTTTCTCACGGCACTGGCTGGCTGGCTGGTGATTTGATTGAATGTCAGAGCTCCTTGAGGTAGTTTTTGCAGCATCATTCATTCATTTGTCCTACTGGACACAAAAATGGAAGCAGCATTTAACTTGGTGGAGTCTGGTCTGTAGCTTAGCGATGTTTTATCAACACCGGCAGCTGTTCTTGAAGTAGAGGAACATGTATCAGAAATTCCGTATGATGTATTTATGAGACAAAGCTGATACAAGTCAACAAATTAATGACATCGATACCGAACTCTCTCAAGGACTAGATTTTTGGCACTGCCAAAGCCCTGAGACTCGTGCGTTTAGAACGGCAGGGTTTTAAATCGAAAAAACTACGAGGAATGTTCATAAAATAAATCAAAGGAGGACAGTCATGCAGCCGTTTGAAGATGTCCGTTTAAAAGATAGTTTTCCATTCCGAGCATCGAAGGGATATGAGCAAGACGACCCTCTAAGGCAGCGTTTAGGAACGCGGCTGCGGCTGCATTACTAAAAAATTTGAATTTTTTTTTTGGTTAAAATTGAGTGCGGTTTGTACTTTTTGGATCGTTTTGATGTGCTGATGTCAAAAATGATTTTTAAAAAATGAAAAAACATCATTGACATGTATTTCGGCACGAAAAACTATTTGAAAAGCACTCACAACCACACTGTCAAACACACTCTAAGAGGCATGACACCAGTCAAGTTGAGTTTTATCACTCTTCATTGATTTTACTTATTATTAAATAGCCATCTTAAGGAGAGAAAAAAATAAATTGTCATGTAAAGTCTTAAAAATAATTTTATCTACACTGATATATTTGACGTTGCGTTTTGGTGCTTTTAAGGGTTAATTTTCTCTTTTTCTTTCTCTTTTTTTATCTCATGGAACATCATATTGATATTTTTTAATTTTTTTTAAATATCTTGACTTGAGTATATAAAAATATTAAAAAGTACCTTAAAATTATTATTTTAATTCTTCATAAATGAAAATATATGCTCAAAATACAATCACAATAACAAATAAACACCGAAAATCTTTTGAATTTAAAGCTTACATGATGTCATCACTGCTTTGTTTTAAAAAATTATTTAGTTAGAAGATTATGATAATGTAGTCAAGTGAAAAAAAAAAACAAATCTCAAGATAATAAGAATCCATAAATATATAAATTAAGCAATAAATATGAGGCTCCAGATGAATCCAATAACCACAAAATACCTCGAGAGAACTCTCACATCCCTCTGATTGAATTGGCATAAGCCTCACTCACTTGAATTGAATGAGTGAAATCGTTTTTTTTTTTTTTTGTTCAAAATTGAACTGAGTCACGAGTCTTGTGACTTTTCATTAAAAAAAACAAAAACAAAGAACATTTAACTTATCATTTAGCATCCCAAAACTTCAAGCAAAAAACAACCCGTCATAAAAATGACAAAATCATTGTTTAACGACGGGACTTACCTCGTCTTATCATTAGCTCCTGATATGAATTTTTTTTTATTATTATATCTGGACTAATTTATTTATATCTCAATTAATTTTTACAGATTTTAAAATTAATTATCAAGTAAATTTTTAATAATTATTAATATTAATATTCACATGATTCAAATTTAAAATTATAAAAAAATAAATTTTTAATCTTAAATTCTTATTAATTTATTATCAATTTACATATATATTAACTAATTTCACAAACACTAAATTTACCATTTATTATTGTTAGAATGATGTCCCCATAACACACAATTACAAGTGAGGAACAGAAATAGACAGCGAGTCACATGGGGCTACGATAAACTGTCCAAAACATATCGCATCTAGGTTTTTGGGAATCCTTTTAAATTTTAAAAGAAATTTAATTTTTAAAGCACTATAAAAATAAATTAAATGTTAAATCCTCTTATTTATAATTTTAAAAAGAAAGAATTTAATATTAAAATTATTTTTTAAAAAAACACTCATCTAGTTTCTTAAAAAAAAAATTGAAAAAATAAAATGAAAATAATATATAAAAATAAAATAAATCTGATTTTATCTCTTTTAAATATTTAAAATCAATTTATTTATCAACAGAATCTAATTATCAAACAAAAGGTAAAAAGTGTTAAGAACGCACAAAAAAATTATTCATACGATTCGTAAAAAAAATAAAAAGAAAAAAACATCCAGAGTATATTAAAGGCTGAGCTCGTACACTGTCTAATCGCCACGAAAGCAGTTTTGTCGTGGAGAGCGAGAAGCCGTCGATTGGTAAGAAAAAGAGTGGTGTGTCAGAAAACAGGACTCCTTTCACGTGGCTCCAGATTCGCCGCCAGTTGGCAACACGGCAATCACAAAACGAGAGTTTGTTTGACCTCCCCGAGTCCCCGTCAATCGATACATATTTTAATTTTAAAAAAATTAAAACCATAAATTAAAAATATTAGTGAAATAATATAATTTGAAAAAAAAAAAAACAACTATAGTATTAGCCTGTCGCAATTCTAAAACACGATGTTTAATGTATATCACATTTATTTATAAAGCGTGATAGTTTACCCTCTCATGGCCTGGAACGACAGCGTACCCTGTTGTTATTTTGAAATCGCTATGGGTCACAAAATTATTCCTCAGCCCCCGTTTCTCTTCCAACAAAAACATTCGGCCCCCCTCTCACTGCAAAAATTGACGGCCAGCCCCCCTCCCTCTCTAAAAAAAAATCGCCACAAACAATTGGTTTTTGCCAGAAAACACAAAGAAATCACTTCCCCTTCATCTCCAAGCCTCGAAATACGTTTTTATGCCTTCCGTTAGCTATCGCGATTCCGAAGAGAGACATAAGGAAATTGTGTTTTTTAAAAAACATCCAGAAAACACCACCGCTAGCAAACAACTCAAGTCTCTTAGCATCCAAGTAATTGCCAATCCAGGTAAAACGTAAATTAAAATTAAAATTTATAAAAGAATAAAAAAAAAAGAGAGAGAGATCAATGTTTACATACCTAGCAATCGCTAATTTCAAAGAATTACTGGGAATAAAACTACTTGAACTTCCCGAGAAATTTCAATAGTACACCGCTCTTATCTTGTCTCGAGTATTTCCATCCTTGATGCTCTTTATGCACAGTTGCTTTCAGAGTTCAAATGTGAATAGATATGCCCACCTCCTTCATGTATTTTGTTTGGTTGTTGAATCTTTCAAATCTTATTTCCTTCGGGATTTGAAAAACAGGTTCGATGTGATCTCCCATTCATTTGTTATCTTCAGGAACCTCCAGGACTACCACTTCGGTCCATTTTACCAGTACCGAGCCTCCATGCTAAAGGGTTAGTTCCCATGTGAATTTCTCAGAAGAAGAATAAAAAAACAAGAAGAAAACGTTCTGTTAATTCGATAGTAACAACAAACATATCTGGTTTTTTTTATCCTATTCTCTGATGGTATTCGTGTAACTAAACACAATGAATATTGAGGCGATGTTCCCATAAAGAGACTGGAAGGCAAGTGACAAGCAGAGGAGACATTGATATGAAATGACCTGCTTCATCGACACCAGGCACTGTCAAAGAAAGCGCAACTGACAAATGGTTTTTTGATTCATTAAAAAAAAACAAAAAAAAAAGTTAAAAAGGTTGTTCATCCGCTAGCTAGTATCATTTATTCTGCTGAGTTATTTCGGATTTTGACTTGTTACACAAATAAATGAGGATAACAAGTGGAGCTATACACACACCGGCGGGGTTAAAACTTGACAGATTCCCGTTTTACAGTTAAATGCGAGTCACCATCTAGGGGACGCCCAAAAAAACAGAAAAAAGTGGTAAAGTGCGAGAAGAGAAGACAAATCAAATTCTTGTAATCTTAACTTGCCCTTGGTGTTTTTGAAATGTTGGTGGCAATAAAAAAAATCCTGTGTTTTCTTTAAGGTCTACGTTATCCCGAAGTTTTATCACACAGTGCTAACTGAAATTACATTTACCACCTACGCGAAGATCATCCCGAAGTTTTTTTAATTTCATCGACATTTGAGTTGATTTTGGATCCGCGAAAATAATTAAATTATATTAAATCAATCTTCTAATAATTTAATTTTATAATCGAACTAGTTAAATAATCAAGTTGAAAGATTTTTTTTTATATCAATTTCACCTTTTATTTTTTTTTAATAGATAGGCTGGATTGCTTTGGATAAATCAAGTTCATTATGTCATATTAAAAAAAATTATATAATTTAATTTAAAATCTGGCTAGATAAAGAGTTAGACCAAGAGGGTTTTTATGTTAATTTCAGTTTCAAATATTTTTTATTAATCAACCGGTTGTCTATAAACAAACCAAGTTAACTAAATCATATTAAAATAAATTTTATATAGTTTAATTTTAAATCTATGTAAAGAACTATATCAAAATTCTGTAACATTACGCTACTTAGTCGTGTGTAATAACAATATCAATAGTAATCTGACCCGTGCGTCACTGTAAACTAGTTTAAATCTAAATACCAAGCCATCAGTTAATCGTTTATATTTGCCACACCTCGTACACTTCTAAGGGCACGTTTGGGAACGTTGTTGCGGTTGTGTTCTCAAAAAAATTGAAATTTTTTTTATTATTAAAATTTAATATGATTTGTATGTTTTGGATCGTTTTGATGTGCTGATATCAAAAATAATTTTTAAAAAATAAAAAAACATCATTGGCATGCATTTTAGTACGAAAAGTTATTTGAAAAGCACCTGCAACCACATTGCCAAACACGCTCTAACTCTTAGGACGACCTTAACTATATAAGACCAGCCTTCAACAATATAAAGCCTTTGGCTTTGGATGTCTGTCCCCAGGGATGCTCCTCCTTAACCATCAATATTCAAAACTCAAGTCAGAGTCAGAGTAAAAACTCGCTTAAATCTCTTGAAGAACTGTCTTTCAACTTTTATACTGGAAACTTGATCGTTGGTTGGTGAAGGCGGATAAGTGCGGTAGCATACAGACCAAGACAAAAAATAAAATAAAAGGAAGAAAGAATTTTCTTAAATATTAAATACGTTTGATAAGATTAAAAATATTTTTTAAAATACTTTCATTCTAACATCAAAACCATTCAAAAAAAAATTAAAAATATAAATTTAATAAAATTTTTTATATAAAAAACACTCAAAATCAATTTAAATAACATTTAAGAGCACAAGGCCTAAACCTTTGTTGTATAGCCTTCATGCATTTGGATTCATTATCGCGATGGTGTGCGAGGTTGGGCAAATGGGGTCTAGGCTTGGATTAATCGATTATCACAAGGCTTAGCTTGAATCTGGAATACGAGAACCAGCTACAGGCCTTCAGGTAGCCCAATTAGTCAATTAGCTTGCCACTGATTTTAATTACATCTTTCATAATTTATTTATTGGAGGGTGCCGGTCCAACTGGACTACAAAAGGAAGGGCATTGTCATACGCACATGAGAAGATGAGAAAGACAACAGAGGATAGTTGGGAATAATAGCACTCTACCACCACTTTCATCACTAGTAGAAATTGGAAATTTACACTTCAGTCTTAAATTTCAGACATAAAAACCCAAGGACATAATTCACCGGACGCTGATCACAGTCAGCTTACAAGAACCAAAAAAAAAAAAAAACGCAGATCCCAAATCCCTTGAAAGCTGCGGGGGAGCGAAATTAAGAAGAACAACTACTCAAAATACTAGCGGCGGGTGGTAAAAGTCCACCCCTGCCATAATCTTCCGCCCTTTTCAACGGCGGAAGAAAAAAAGGAAAAGCCCCAAGACTAATAAAGAGTGTCCCTTGAATAGGACACCCCCGAGTGACTCAATTAGCTCAAAATGAGAGTGCCAATTAAAATAAGCCCTTCTCATCCTGACCAAAGAGAACCTAATACTGACCTCCAATCGAGATACAAGTATATATTAGTACTAATAAAATCATACTAATATTACTTCTGATAATAAGTACCAAATAAATATAGAGCTAACATGCTGAAACTTTAGCATGCTGAAAGAACAGAAGGCACACAGTGTCGGTCCCTAGCGGAACTGGGCACCAGAGAAGGTCTGCCCAAAGGACCAGCTAGAGGGAGCAGCATTGTAGGAGACCACAGTACGGCCATCACTGGTGGTGACCTTGAAGGAAAGACTTTGTCCGTTAAGATAATTGTTGCTTTGCCAGTTTTGCCCCCAGTTCCTTGACATTGGTTGCCATCCAGTCCTAGACCCCTTGACGGACACAGCATGCACATCACCAGCACCACCAACGTTGGTTATCAGGACTAGATTGAAGTAGGAGTGACCATTGATTGTGAATCTTATGCCTCCTCTCCTTCTGCAGGGTACCCTACAAAAACCCGCCACCAAGACAGTTAACACTGCTACTAAAGCCAGAAAGAAGAGAACTCCTTGTGAGGGAAGGGTAAGCTTCCAAATTCCAAGAGGAAATTGAACTTTCTCTCTCACAGTTCGTGGTAAGAAAGTGGTAAAGCGGGGACCTTGCTAAGAACTTAAACTGCCCTTTATGTTTAGTTCAAAAACTGGTCTTGGGACATGAATCTGAATTTTTTTTTATTAAACCTCAGAAATCACTGGGGAAGGGAAAGTTTAGAGAGGGAAAGGTTGACTGCAATCAAATTAGAGTTATGAAAAGGACCTGAACCGTAAAGAAAGGATTTAAGAACATGAAGAGACTGATTAAAGACGTAAATAACCCTCACCAGAAACTCGTTAAGGAAAAAATTGAGATTGATTTCATTAAAACGCCCTTATTCATGACCAAATATCCCTCCATGGTTAGATTTGAAGCTCAAGAAGCTAGAGACTTACCTTCTGTAGGACACAGGTACAACACCAGCACTGTATCGGGCAATGTGTTGGAAGACAGGCTGAGAGAGATCAAAGTGGTGTTGAGGAGGGTTACACCACCCCCCTGCATTGTTAGGCAGGGCATTGTTTGGAGGGCAGAAATTGGTGGCTGTGACCAAAATGGAGCCAGGCAGGCACCATTTGGGGTCATTCACGCACCTAATCTCGTAGCAAGACCCACAACTTAACCCGCTATTGAACAGAGCTGTGCTCAAAGCTGCAGTATTTGTACCATACCCCTGGCTGTACAAGTTCCCGTAACCGCAAGCCCCACCTGAAGTTACATATTTTATCAAAACCAGCAAAATTAGTCATATGGTGTGCCCTGAAGGGTTTAATTTCTTAAAAAGGTTCTTCGCTTCTGCAAAGTGGCATACCCATTGTGCCGGAAGCATCACCACCTCCGTAGAAGGTTGCACGGGCATTAATCCACCCTCCACCACCATAACCATTAACAGATGAAACCATTGCAAGGAGACCCACCAAGATAAATCCAGCTAGAGCCATTTTCCTGCACAAAGGAGAAAACCAGTTTAGTTTTTTTATAAAAAAAAACCCACCTTGCTCATTTTTTGTTAGGTTCATTTAACAAGAGAAACAACATTTTGAAAAGCAAATGTGAGAGAAGAGAGACGGTTATTACATGAAAAGAGAGAGGAAAAGAGAGCAGGCTAGTGAAAATGTTAGGCGCTGGAGTGGAGAAGGTTAGGAGGGGATGAGGGAGAATTTATAGGGATTCGGTAGGGGTGCTTAGGAGAACTATTCTGCCACCATTGTCACTAGTCACACACAACTATTGCAAAGACACGTCCTTGAAGCAGCTGGGGGACCATGAACCGCTTGGGCGTAAAAGTCAAGCTTGTGATGGTGAAAAAACAAGAGCACATGTGAGCTTTGAGGGGGGGGGGGGGGGGGGGGGGGGGGAATTGTTTTGAGGCTGAAAACCGTGTGGTTTTGTTTCCTAGTAGAAAAATTCCCTAGAATCCGAGTGGGGTATGGGCGGTTTTCCACATGCAAGCAACATTCATTTGTCGCAGGCACCCTTTATTTTATCTCCTCCCCCTTCTTGAATTTTCTTAAAATTAGCAAAGTTTTTAAAAGAGATTTAGTAATCTAGAATGTGCCAAAAAAATATTTTTTTTAAAAAAATAACACAGTTAGAAAAACCACAGTTGATAACTACCGATTTTTAGTGCAAGATGTTTTTTTTATTTTAAATACTGAAATTTTTTTATATGCTTGTTAGTTTAAATACCGCAATTATCAGTCCTGGTTTTTCATTAATAAAACTATTTTTCAAAATCTTTATTTTTCCTGTGCTATTTCCTTAAAAATATTTAAAATATATGTTGCTTTGGAAAAACCCTACCTTTTCTTTTTGTTTTTTTAACAATGAAACTGTTTTTTCCTTGCTAATTTCAAGAAATATTTTAATATATTTTATAATAAAAAACAGTTTAAAAAACAATCAGAACATTTATTTATGTTCATGTAACAAATATCAGTCTGCGTGGAATATAAGCGTCTGTTTTGATCCTTCGTTGATTTTTAGCCTTGGACTGTGATGAGCAGATGCACAGTGACGCGCATGGGCACCTTACGAGCCTCATACGCAGCCGTTTATCAGGACTGGGACAGTTGAGTCAATTTTTTAATAATAAAATAAATCTACTTTGGTAAACGAATTAAATTCCTGTTTAGACTAGCATGTTATTTATCCTGGAAAACCATCCCCTCCAGTTCCTGCTTATTTTTTGTTTTCGAACAATTCATTAATTGATATTCACAGCTGTAAAATGCGAGCACGTGGATGGTTCAAGTACAACTGAACAAACACGCTCTGGTTAGAGAAGAACTAGGAGAACTCCGTCAACTATGAAACAGAGAAAAGGTATTTTAGAGACTTGCAGCAGCACGTGTCTGATAAATAATAACTTCCTGAGTTGCCAGATAATATTTTTTAGCTGCCTTGTGATTTTTTTTTCTTTGAAGGACAGGCTTGCCTCGTGCATAAATTAAATTAGTGATTTGTCAACACAGAGCATAGTTATGGTTGGGTTTGGTTTTGAATCAAGTTAAAAATTAAATCGGTTGAAAAATTATTTATTAGAAACAGAAAGATCAAAGTAGAAATAATGATATCAGTTTTAAAAAAATTCAAAACCAGTCTGGATCTGGATAGCGACATATCCAGTACACATTCAATAAAACATGATTGTTTTCTTGAAAATTTATACCCACAAATCTTTTTTGAACTAATATTTTTTGATAAAGATATACTGCTAAAAACTTGATTCATCAAAAATTATTCTGATTAAATTTATGCGACCTAATAAATTCATATGAGATCTATTTGAAATAGAAAAATCAGAGTATAAATAATCATATCAATTTTAAGAATTTATTTTTTAAAAAGTTATTCAAAACGACGTTGTTTTATTTTAATTTTTTTATTAAAATAAGATTGTTTTATTTTAAAAAAATAAAAAACTATCATTTTAAAATATATACAGGTTGACTCGTTGATAAATTGACTCTATTAACCAGCAACTATTTCTTGGGTTGGGTTCATTTTTGTTAAATTCATGAGTTAGCTCGTAAAATCATACGATTTTATGAACAAACATGTATCTAACATGTAAAATTGGACTAAAACTCGAAAACCATTAAAATCAAACTTAATTCATGCAAAATCGATAAAATCATTAAATTTGCGACATGAATAAAGTCAGGTTCAAATTTGATCTTAAAATGTCTGTTGATTAGTTTTGCGAGATTGAACATGTCTTTCAAACTATATATTAAATATAAATAATATTTTACATTGAAATATTAGACACATAAAAATATATTGTGGTAATTTTTCAGATCAAATGAAGTTAAGGGACATAATATTTATAAGAGTCAAAGTTAGTAGATGAATCTTGTCAAATATATCAAACTAGACTTTTATGTATTGTTTGAACATATCTTGAGTTACCGGTGAAATTTTGCAGCGGTTAAAGTTGGGCTGGAAACTAGACAACTGAAGCTTTCCAATCATATATTATAGGTCCAGTAATTTATCTAGATGAGAGAGAATAACATATTTGAAATCAGAACTCAAATTTACAAAGAACATGCGAAAATTAGAGATTCGGGTTACATGAAGACTTATTATTATTGTTTTATTTATTTATTTATTTTTGAATAATAATTATTTTTCCATGTCATTAATTCATTGATTTATACTATCTATATCTCTCATTTTATTTAGATCATTTATTAATTATAATATTATTGACTCACTTTATTAGATTTTAATGTAATTCAATTTCTTAGCTAGAATTGTTAATATATAATTAGTTAAAAAAAATAATTATAATTTTACAATTTAAATTTATATTGTATTTTGCGTTTCATGTCAAAAAAAAAAAAAAAGAAGAAGAAGAAAAAAAGAAAAAAACACTTTTACCATCCTTGGCTGAGTTAGACCTGGACAGGGGCTGTAATGGTTACTTAGCTGGATTAATTGTATGTTCAGCGTCTCATTATGTGTATAATCATTAGGCACTATCATATGATTTCCTAATCAAGATAAGAAGATTGCATGGACAGCCATCAGGCACTTGGATTCCATGCTGATTGACGATATCAGCGGACCGCGATTCTCGGCCCGAGCGTATCCAATTCCAATCGGCTTCATAAATTAAAAATGTAAACAGCAAGTGTAGTATAGTTTCTACAACGACGAGTTACGTGTATTTTTGGTGTACTAGATCAGTATTTTCCATTGATAAAACTCTCCTCCCATCAGACCTTGCTTGGACAGCCTACCTACTCCTAATTTAAAATATTAAAGAAAAATCTCACACCGGAAAGGATTTTAAGACTTTTATTTTTATTTATTTATTTATTTTATTTAAATAGAATGTTCGGATCAGCGTGCATCTCAATTAATCGTGTACTCGTGTTAAAAAATATTACCTTCTTGCAAGTTTTTTGGTCTATTCATTCCCTTCTGATCTCCCTCCTCCTCCCCCACCCTCTCCTCTCTTAGAGCTACGTACCACTATGATAAAATACAGGGGTGTTTTTAAAAGATACTTCAAATTGGAAACGGAATCGCCACTGTAGGAAAAAGCTTTGCTAAATGCAAATCATCTTGCAATACGTTTACTGTGAGATACAAACACAAGCATAGTTTTGCTGCTGTGTTTTTCACTTTTTGTGGTGTGGGCTCGCCACTAAAAGTAAAAAACACAGCAGCAAAAACAAACTCACGCTTGCAGAATCATGATGGAGAGGGAAGAGGGAGAAAAAATGAGTCTCGGTTACTACTAGCATGCATTTCCTGGACAAAGTTAATAGATCACCGTGGAGATATTCAAACCCCTCCACTGCTGAAGAAAACAGGCATGGGCAGAACAGCCCAGATTTCGAGCGAAGCTCGTGCCACGCCAACCCCACATCACAACTCCCTAGAGGGTCAAACAGTGCACATATCAAGAAAGAGAAGATCCAATCATGGGGCGACCCTTGCTCTCTCTAGGCTGTTAATGTTTGAACAGCAGTCAAATTAAGAATAAGGCAGCACTAAATAAAACACCTCTGGAATGACAACTTGTTATCTTGACCGATATATAACTTTTACTCGGGGTGACCCTTAATGTCTTAACATGTTTTTAAAAATATTCTTCAAATTATTTTAAAAATATATTAAATTAATACTTTTTAAATATGTTTTATATGTTGATATTAAAAAAATACATGCAGTCTCTCTTTTGTTTTTGCTCTTTTCTCTATATTCAAAACCCATTTGGCTACTGCTGCCAAAACATTTTATCTTTTCTGAACTTTGATTATTATTATTATTAGTATTAGTATTATTTTCTTTTGTTAGATGAGAGTTGGGGTGCAATGCAGTAAAACCCCGAAGAAAGGGACACAACGAAAACTCGAAAAGATATATCGAAACTGGGAAGTCCGGACCGAGGACGTGATTCATATACAGGGCTGGAATTTTTAGGATGGTATTCAAATTTTGTTTGTACTTGAAAAAAAAAAAAAAACGGTGCTATCTCTCCGGTTAAGGCCTTGAACGGAGCTTACAGTTTTGGCCCTCTCAAATCTCAATTGCTCTCATATTTGCTCTTTTTAATTTCTATATTAATTCGAATTAAGTGCGAGAAAAACTAAATCTGATTGTTGAAAGTGTTATTGAAAGGTCAAAATTCAAAACCAACATAAATCTAATGAACTCATATTCAAAATTTTAAAAAACAACTGCATTCAGGGGTATGCGTCGTCATGGTTGTTTATTTTTTTAGGATTTAAAAGTGGTTATCAAAATAAATTTTTTTATTTTTTAAATTTTTTAATATCAATATATTAAAAAATTAAAAAATAATTTAAAATTAAAAAATAAATAAATTTTAAAGACAAGCAGGTTAACTATGACAAACAGGATAAACCCAAAATAGGGTTAAGTAATACTAGTTCACGTACAAACAACAAAGAAGAAGGTGGCATTTGACTCCATCAATTATGGCATCCTTTACTCTGTACGGGTAGTTTAAGTTTTCCTTTTTGCTGTAAAATATAAATTTTCTGTCAGCCAACCCTGTCATTTAAAAATGGCAATTGTTCTTGGAAATTAAAAAGAAAAAGAAAAAAGACAACTGTGCTCTAGCTCTGTGTTTCTTGGGTGTGGATGGGGCTGCTTGCATACCATATTGACATTTCCTGGACTTTAACGGCCAATAACCAACTTGTCGTTTGAACATGCTTAAGCATGCCAGATTCCTCGTCACCCATTTGCTTTTATGTTTTGTGTTCGGCTTTATGGATTTGATCTGGACCGCTTATCTTCCGGAAACTTTACCCACCGCTATCCTATTTTGATTCCACACTAGATTTTCTGGCTTTCGTGTTTCATCACACCTTTCCCTGTTGTCATGGATTTTGATGCCCCGCAACTACAAGTCAAGTGGGGGAAAAAGCATTGCTCCTGTCGACGCCCAAAACACTCCTGCCTGGTCTTCGTTGTTTCATGTGTATGATGTAGCATGAGACTGATCTCTGCGTGACAACTTTTAAGCTTATTTTCCATATTGGTGTCTCCCTTTCGACCTTGCTTTTTATAGTCTTCAAAGTAAAATTCGCCAATCATGAACTTTGTTGTTCGTCAAGGTTTACGTGCAATGGGAGGTCAAGAACATCAACTCACGCCCTTTATTTGAGAATAAAAGAACAGCGCAATGCACTCTGGCAAGATGATGACTCCGCTTCGACTTTTTCATCATAATGCTTTCCTTTTCTCTTCCAGGAGAGATGAGACGCGACTGGATGGTGTCTTCTAAAACTAGCTATATGTCTCCCAGCTTGATACGGAGGTCTTCATTATTTGTATTTGTTTCGAGCGTGTTTGGTAGTGTGGTTGCGGGTGCTTTTTAAATAACTTTTCGTGTCAAAATGTATACCAATGATGTTTTTTCATTTTTTAAAAATTATTTTTGACATCAGCACATCAAAACGATCCAAAACATACAAATCATATTAAATTTTAACAAAAAAAAATTCAAATTTTTTGGGAATACAGCCGCAGCCGTGTTCCCAAACGTATTCGTGTGTGACTCAACCATGCTTATAAAAACCGGTTTGGTCCACAACCTGATCCAAGGTTTGGACAGCAGTTGTATAGGTCCATCCAAGTTAATTTGAGTAATTAAAAAAAATAATTTTATTTTAATATTTTTTAAAATATGTTAAAATGCTATTTAATGTTTTTTCTTAGAAAAATTCAGTTAAACATGGCATGGATTTTGTTTAGGTAGTTGGTTCACTTGACAGATTTAATTATATTTAATTTAAATTTTAAGTCAGTCATCAAATTAACCAATTAAATCAACTGAGTTTAACCATTTATTTCAATTGGGTGGTAATTCTTTTTTGTCCTAATTTTTAATTTGATTGCTACGCTTTATTTATTTTTAAAAGTGTTGATATAATCTTAATATATCTCAAATCTTAATATATCTCAGTGTCAGTTGGTATAGTACTCTAATCTATTTCATTATTTTCACATTATGATGAAACTCTAAGAATCTCAAGTTCTTAATTGCAAAAATTGTAAAATATAACAGAAATTTAGCATTAAAATTGGCTTAATGTTGAAAATGAACAGTTTTTATGGGTCATTTTATTTTCCCGACACCCAATGAATGGTCTAGAACCATAAACAGTACATGCCAGTGCGCCATGCACCATTTCAAAATCAAAGAACTGGCAGGAATAAGATACCATGACCGAGGCCGTGGATGACAAATAAAGTTTCTCATCTTAATTAATTTGTCGGGAGATTATAGTGCCTTTTTTTGTTGCTGCATCTCGTATGTGCTTAATCATATCTTCTGTCCTTTGTGATTTTCAAACCAAACATCACAATCTTCCTAGTTGTCCCGTTCTTCTTTCCCTGTCCCTCCCCATGTGCCATGTGGTCTAGGAAGAAGGTGATCATCTCTCATGGCTGATCATTCTTGCTACGACTCTTGACCTAAAATCAAACCCTCCTCACTCCGTTGCCCCTAGCTGCTACGCAGCCTACACTGTGTGAGATTCTCGGAAAATAAAGAGAAACTGAGAAAATCGATCTGGGTGAGAGGCCATGTCTTGTCACTGTTGAATTTAATTGTGGCATCAAGATTTCCTTGCCCGAGATTTTGTCAGACGCTTCATCTGCGCCAACGTCGACGCGAGCGGGTCTCGATCCCTATAATTAAATAAAAAGTACAAAATATGAAGCCAGATTTGTATCTATTCTGTTTGTCATTTTTCGAATTCAGAAAGTTAAAAAGAGAAAATAAACAATTTTAGCTACCAAACACATCTCTTGAAATATCTCTGTCAAAGATTATATTCTTGATTATAAAAAATGAGCCATGTTTCTTTGTGTTCATATTTGTGCATTTCTTGTTAAATTATATTCATCTTATCATGCGAGAAAAATTATTTTTCAAAGAATAAGCGTGTTTTTTTTTTTTTTTGATTATCGTGGGGTGTCCGGGCCAGCTTGCGCGCACCACGACTAGTCCCCACGGCCCACTGAACATCCTGCAAGCCCAGTGAGCAGGTAAGGCATCGCGGGGGTGACAGGCGTGCACATAGAGGATCGAACTCGGGACGGGAGCGGAACAAGTCACACGGTTGACCACTGAGCTAGACCCTCAAGTGCAATAAGCGTGTTTTTTCTTTGTATATATAGTGGATAATTAATTGAGCTCTAAATCATACAGTGATATTTTTGTAATGACATGACATTAATCTAGTTAATTATTTTATTTCTTAAAAATAAATATCTGAATGCGAATATTTTTATGGTCGCATTCCCCGTTAGCTTATTAAAATAATTTTTATTTTAATTTCAAGAATAATTAATATAATTGGTTTAATTTAACATAATTTTGTAATACTTTTAAAGAGAACGCGATTTTTTCTTCCATTTTTTTTTTCCCGATGGGAACGATAATTCGTCAAATGTACAGTATACCACCCCCGTGATCGGTGGAAATCTTGCTTAGAAAAGGGAGGGAGGCAGCCGGATCTTTAGACTAGATTTTTTCTTGTGCCTTAAACTACCTTGGAGGTAGCTAAACTAACAACCTCTAGAACCCATTGTATAATTTTGAGCACTAAAGAGTGCTGGTATCATGGTGGGGTTATAAATGGTGTTTTTTTTTTAATATTTTTTTTACATTAACAAGGCAGTCAGAATTATAAAAAACATTATCATACTATTAAATACTCATTAAATCTTATATTATAAAAAACCAACTGATGCTCAGAAGAGTGTACTCTCAGCTACCTACTGGATTTGGTGAAGAACCTCTTTACCAGTAGGTGTACTTAATGTTTTTGTAAGCTTTACAGAAACTAGCTGTAAGAATTGTAAATGCTCATTAATTCAACAAGAAGTAAAGAATAGAGCCTGGCTGATGAGTGGAATGATTGTCCAATGAGCACCGTTTGATTTGATTCCATTCCTCATGAAGCAAGCATTTTTTGGTTCGGGAACAATGGAGGGGAACCACGATCACAGACGAAGCAAATAAATGATGCACCATTTGTTAGCATGAGCTTAAAAAGATAGCTGGAAAGGATAAAGGGAAAATTATTGCTTTATCGATCCAGATCTTATTCCAGCGTTCGTACCAAGACAAAGCGTTGAAAGCCACCGAGATCATTTATACGATGAAAATCCACGCAAGAAATATATGTTTTCAAGCCCTTTTATAGCTTGGTTCTTCAAAACGACCTCAAATTATTTCTGCTTTGCAAATTTAAAATTGTTTTTTCTTATTTCAATATAAATTTCGAATTCTGTGATATTTTTATTTTCTGTTAAACTCATAAGCTCACGGTTGACTAGGATGAATTATCTGAGCTCTTGTTGAAATTCGGGATTAAAGTGATCAATTTTCGAAATATCCAAACTCATGAGTATTCTTCTAAAGAGTATCAGAGGTGTTGCCGACAACAATGCCGCGGAATGATTCTCACGCACTTCCCGTTCTTTCCCTCTGTAATGGATCTTTTTGACAGTTTATTTTTTAAAATTTTAAACTACAATATCGCTTTAACCCCACATAAAAGTTCGCAGTGAATCTTCCTTTGAATTTTAAATTTTAAAGTTTCCGTTTCGCATTGCTTTCTGTTTTTCAAATAATTTCTCTTAAAATTTTAATGTTTAATTAACTTTTTTAAAAAATATATTATTAATTAAAAAAACATATTAAACTATGCCGACAAACAAAATTCAGAAGGAGCTTTCTTTTTCCTCCACGCACAGATTATTATTATTTTTTGCTCGAGGCCGGAGAAAAAGCAATCGTACATAAATTGTATCTCTGGTCACCTATTTCAACTTCGGAAAAAAAACTCTACTCTCCACCATTGAAGCTGTAACTTACTAGTTTGCTTGAGAGGATAAGAAATCCTTCTGTATCTCACAACAAATCACCACCATCGGGGTGCTTGGATCGACTTCTCTCCATACCATTAACATCGCTAGGTGAGGTTGTGAGCACCGCGAATTTCTTTGTATCTGGGATGCTCTTTAATTAGTGTTTTTTTCGAATATCAATTCGAAAGATCTCCACTCTCGTTGAGAATGTATGTGGTCTTCTTTTATGTTTGATGGAAAATATGATGAATAATTAACTCGGAACCTGCATGATCCTTGACTTGTTGGTTTTTTTAAATGAATTTGGCAACTAAGAGTTGTTTCCCCGTTCACTCTCGTGATATATAGTAACTATTATTATTAGTTAGTTTATAGAAATAAATAATTTATATGAACCTTCAGGAAGGGTTTCAACTTTTATGTACATTTTCCCATCTCAACAGGAATAACGGGGTCAAATGTGGTGGAAGTGTTTGCTGTCACGAAGGCCTTGGAGATTAGTTCCACTTCCATGCTAGCGAAACAAGTGAACTGGATTGTTGAGGCTGATTCCGCGAATGTGATTAGGCGGCTGGGAAAAGTAAATACTCTAAAGGCCGCGAAGGTTACAGAGTTAGCTTAGTTATTATGATGCAGAGATAATTATTATTTTTTAAAGTATATTTTATTTAAAAATATATATAAAAAATTTATTTCAAATAAAAAAATTAAATTTCTTTAAAAATATCATTTTCTACTGTAAAAACAAACTAGAACTAGTGGTATTTCTATACCACAAGTTGGATTAATTTTTTAAAAATAAAACAAAAAATGTTAAAAGTGGTAAACAATCATTTGATACTATAATTAGTTTTCGGTCTAACGGATTAACCTTTAAACTTTATGACTTGACTTTTTATTTATTTCAGGTTTAAAATAAATAATGTATAAATTTTTTTGACATGATCCAATTAACTTAACTGGTCCCAAGACAATCGTCCCAACCAGTAAAAAAGTTTGATAATAAAATCGACTAAAAAAACCTCATTACCCAACTCCTTGCCTAACTTGGATTTAAAATTAAATTATGTGAGAGTTGTCTTAATGTAACCCGGTTAACATGGTCGGTTTAAAGACAACCTAGCTAACCGATAGAAAAAGTTCGAGAATAAAATTGATACTCCTTGTTTTATCCAAATTTAAAATTAAATCATATAAAAGTTTTCTTGACGTTACCCAGTCACCTTGACCAGTTCAAAGAGAAACAGGTCGACTAGTAAAAAATATATGTCGATGAATTTTACAGAAAAAATTTCTTGACCTAATTCTTTATCTAATTCGAGTTTAAAATTAAATCATGTAAAAATTATTTCAGCATAACAAAGTCAACTTAGTCTATCTAAAGCCAACCCAAATATTCGGTAAAAACTTTTGAAGATGAAATTGATCAAAAAACCTTATTGCTTGACTCTTTCCTATAAAAAATTCAAAATAAAATTAAGTAGAAGTTGTCATGGCATGATTCAATGGACTTAGTTAATTAAAAAATATGAAAAAAAACACAAAAAAAAGGGAAATTAAAAAAAAACTGAATTGAAATAAAAACAACTTTACAAATCATGTAAGCCGAAAAGCTACACAAAGTACGTAGGCCACATCTTTCATTAGAGCATCAAATAAGTTTACAGAAAAGTTAGTTAAGGACAGTTAAACCAGTGATGGAGCCAATATCGTTCTACTCATGAAATTTCCGCCACACACACACACACACACACACACACACACACACACACGTATATTCTTGCATAGACACACATTCTTTAAGTTGGTTTCATATAAACCCAAAGAGAGAAGAATAGCACGTGATATGATATACTTCCAGGCTCATATCCCATGCAACCAATATTTACTAAAACTTAACTACTTTTTTTTATTTTATTTTAACGTGAGTGTCCAGGCCAGTTTGCGCGCACCTCGATTAATTCCACGGACCTTAAAGTTAACGACCATATAAGCCTCCAGTGGCCATCATATAAGCAACCATAGGGCTCGAACCTGAGACCACAGAGGGAGCAAACTTCTTAGTCTCAAGCTCTTACCACTGGGGCACCACCTAGATGGTTAACTTAACTACTATATTAACTATACAATAGGTGATTCAATAATAAAAATTTAGGATTAAAATATTTATTTGTTTTGTGTTTTTAGGTTTGAATTCTGTGATTGTTAATATAATGCCACTGGAAGCTTTCATAGTCGTTAACTTCAAGATCCGTGAGATTAGTCGAGATATGCTGAAGCTGACCCGAACAACATCGTTAATAATAATAAAAAAGACTCACAATAAAAAAGACTCACAATAACTTTATAGAATGAACAATTAAATTTTGCCACATCACTACAGTATTGTGCTAATAGCTGGTGGTTTAATTTTTTTTATATATATATATTGTCTACGCAAAAATGGTGTCCAAGAACATCAACAAAATATCTGTCTTCGTGGTCCATTCAATTACAATTTGGGAAATCTAACTACCCTGGATCAAGCGGAGAACATAACTTAGCCAGGAACATAATTTAAACTATCTCTTTCGTGTGCTAATTCAACAGAAGACAAAAAAAATCAAAACAAAACAGAGAGAGAAACCCATTTTTCATACAGAGGAAAAGCAATTGAACCGATGTGATGGGTGAATATTTATATCTACTGCGAACAATATGCTTATAGAAAAATTTCAGTTGGATTTGTTGGGAGAGACGAGAACTAGTTAAGAAAAGTAAAACAATTTCCAAACTGGTTCTTGTTCTAATTTGTTAACCATGAAGAAGATGAGGTCAAATTAAGGCTCCATGTTATTTGCCACGAGATACTATTTGTGATGAAGGTGACCCTTCGAGCGTGTTTGGCAGTGTGGTTGTGGGTGTTTTTCAAATAGTTTTTCGTGCTGAAATGCATGCCAATGATGTTTTTTCATTTTTAAAAAATTATTTTTGACATCAGCACATCAAAACGATCCAAAAAGTACAAATCACACTTAATTTTAACAAAAAACAAAATTCAAATTTTTTGGGAACGCAGCCGCAGCCGCGTTCCCAAACAAAGTCGAAAACTAGCCCATGCGCATCCGATTCTAGAGTGTTTTTCCATGTTCTTCCATCTTGCAAGCAACCAAAGAGATGAAGCATGGGACCTAGAGGGCTTTGGTTTTAGGTTATTCCATTAACTTCTCACTTCTGTATGCTAGCTTGAGTAGGCGTTTGATTATGATTTATGAACATCTTACACAGAAGGAGATGCCACGGGCAACGCGCCAGTCAGCTTGAGTGTTATTGGGATGATACTATTGATCGGAACCAACAGATTCGATTTGATTTGAGTGTCACTATATGAGATGTGTGTATATATAATTTATTATTATTATTATTATTATTAATATGAGTGTGTAATGTTCATAAAATAAAATAATCGATAATTACAGCTTGTAGGAAAGACGAAATATTCTCCCGAGACTTTGAAGCAATAATGCTTATACGCAACAATTTTCAGTGTAGTTTAGAAAAATAAGAGAAAATTTTAAATTTTTTTTTATTAATATAGGTATTTATGTTAGTTTGTGTGTATCTTAACTAATTTTATAGGTCCTAAAATTTTAACGTGTTTAGGTACCTCTAGTTTTGCTACAATTGGCTGGCCTGTTTATAAAGCCCATACCGTCATCACTCGTTGGCTGGCTTTTGGCCATTGCGGTGCCCATCTTGTAGTTTTCTTTCTTCGCTTGTTTCTTTTTTTCTTTTTTTAAACAAGCTCCTATGTATATGCTTTGCTAGATTTATAAACATGAAGGATCCCAGTTTAATACCCTAACAACATGAGATCAATCTAATCAATATTTTAAAAATAAAGAAATATATATATATATATATATATATATATATATAGGGGTACATAAAAAATAAATTAAAAACCAATACCAACAATATCTATCCACGTGTAATAATGCGAGGCTTCCAATTGAAATATGAGAATTAAAAATAAAATGACTTGATATATCAAGGGACCAAGACTCAGACCCGGTTACGTGGCAATAGGCAGTAAAGAAGCTGAGGACATGTATACATTATAATGAATTAGAAATCGCCACCACTAGAAGTTGCTCAGCTTGAAGAGCCGCCATGCGTCGGTGATATCAGAAGTATTGAGGAATGTGATTAACATTGTGTTTCTTAAAAATTTAATTTTTTTATTTAAAAATAATTTTAAGGAATTGCCTCGTGAATTAAGTACTACTATGTGTAAATATGTAATTTAGTTAATATGAATAATTTGATGTAATTTTATTTGACATATGAAAAAATGGTATGCAAATAAATAAATCATACAGAGATTTTTGTATTAAGAAAATATATTAAAGCTTAACACTAATAAAAGTGATGAGAGTAGCTTGATACATGTATCTTTAGATTTACATTTTGTTTGTCATTGTAGCTACGTTGCATTTTTTTAATTAAATTATATTGTATTTATGTAAAATATATATATTTTTAATATATTTTAAAATAAAAACAATTTAAATAACAATCATTATGATAATGCTAAATACTATCATAGCCCGGCACGCCTAACATCGATAACTTGAGAGGGAGAGGGAGAGGGAGAGGGGCAAGGTTATGAAAAAGAAAAGGAAAGAAAACTACCATGAAAAGGTAATCGAATCCAGCTTGCAGCACAATAAGATGAACACTATTAATGTCCTTTATCAAGATAAAACAGGGCCCAGGCATGCTTCAAAGGCAGAAATGTCGAGCACTAAATGAAAAGCAAACCCCACTTCCTTTTAACAAACTCAACAAGAACACCTTTTCATGTCCTTGGCCTTGTGAAGAAATCCTACGGGTTATGATAAGACATCTGAGTACACCCAGCAGGCAATTGGTTCATCAAGTTAGTTGGATGCTGCAAACAGTTTATATCACTTACTTGGCAACTGTTTCCACACGCAGGGGCCAACATGCCAGAGCTCTTTGGCCTTGAATGGAATAACCCTTTTGCAATTATTGTGTTGTGCTGATAAAAATGGCAACGGGATGGACCCTCCATTCACACGGAGACCCAACTTACCCCCACAGCACCCTACAAGTAAATTAATTTTCAAGGCAAGCAACTCTTCTTTTAAACTATAATGTGATTTCAGGAGGTGAAATCATATTCAATCTTGAACAATTAATCGATTTGTTCTTCTGACTTTCTATCTCCACCGGACCAAGATTTTGGACTAGAAAAATCTCAAATTTTAAAAGGGTCAGGACAAAACAAAACTAGAGGGAATGATCAGGCAAGGTCCGCTTAAGGTATTCAGAAGTGGACTAGCTTCAGCTCAAGTAAGGTAGCAATGGAGCAGTGGTGTGGCAAAAACCGAAGTCAGGGTGTTTAAAATGGAACGTAGATGGTTCAGCTCTTGGAAAGCCGGGAACGGCAGGGTTGGTGGGGTTCTGAGAGACCATCTTGGGAGATTTATCTGTGCTTTTCCCAGTGCTAACTTGAATTAAAGACTCTAATGAAGCTGAGGTACTGGCAATATAAAAAAGGCTTTGGAGGTGAGCGCAGAACATGTGCAAGCTAGTCAAGTTCATTGAATAATTGAATCTGACTTTGCTAACGCCATTAATTGGGTCACCACATCAACAAAAGATTAGTCTTGGAAGATGCATGACCATCTCATATGCATTGCCTCTCTTACAAAAAAGGCGAGGTCCATTTCTTTCACAGGAACCAGTATATAAGGGAATGATGCAGCAAGCTGTCTTACTAAACAAAGTCTGCAGCGGGAATGTGATTGGGTAGCATGGCTCTAGTTTTATCTCTGTTTTTCTGCTAGCTTTGTTTACATGTCTGCAATTTTGTTTTTGCTATTTGGTTAGTTGTAGTTCTTTCTCCCGAGCCATTCACTTATTGGCTTTCGAGGCTTATTCTATAAAATTTCTTGGAATTCCGTTTTGTATCTGATTCTGATATGTGAAAGTTATTTAAAAAATATCATCTAATGAGATCATTCCATTTTGGAATTCATTTCATAAGTTTCTTATCCAATATGAGAGAAATTCGTGTTATTTACAAACTGTTCTGATATTTAACGAAATTACTTCACCTTCAATGTATATTATTTCACGTAAAACGAACACCCAGACACCTGTACTGTTTATTTACCAAAAAACAAACCCCAACGACCCTAAGGTAACTTTATTCTTGTATAGTCATCATTGGCTAACTACAATGGTTAAATCATAAATGAAGTAATTTTCTCCTGCTACCTCTCACAGCTAGAAAGTGGACCGCTTGGTTGAGAACCGAGAAAGCAATTTTCACTTTCTCAAAAAAAAAAAACAAAAAAAACCACCAACGAAAGTTTAATAACAATATCGATTAATTAAGCTAAAATGACTATTCCAAGGAAAAGAACAGTGCTAGTTTGCTTAAAATTTCTTTCCAAAATAATTCTAAAAGAAACCTTAATGTCTGGATCATGGTATAAACTGGTGTACCCAGTTATTCAATGGATCATCATGAGTTTTTTAAAGAGAATATTCAGTATGATTAGCTTTACGCTATAAGAAGATGAATATTTCTGCTGCATGGTTCGACTGTGATATAACACCAAGAAAATAAATTGTTGAATACAAATGGGTTCCAGCAGACTAAACAATGGGATGTACATGTGCCTCTTAAGAATTAAACTTGCTGACAAACACAAGCAATCCACAAATGCATTTGCAGGTTAACCTTGTTCTAGAAACGTCATTGTCTCAGTACATTTGCTGTATTTTAATGTTAAATATTTGGTGGCCATCAAATTCGTTATTGTGTTCACTCTTAATATATATATGTGTGTGTGTGTGTGTGTATACATATATGTATACACACACCCCCCTTAATGTTACTTGCTGGCTATTCCATACACATGGGGATTTATAATCAAGGCATTAGGCAGGAAAGCCATGCTTAAATCGACAGATGAGAAACCAGCTTTAAGAATTTCCTTTCCTGTATCCCTAGATAGGTGACAACCATCAGCAACTGTCTGTTGTAATGGATCGAGGGCACTTTGCAGGAGTCTAAGAATTGTTCCATCTGCATAAACCAGCAACATTAACAACAAATATTTAACGAGATCAACCAAGCTCACCAACGTTTACTTGGAAGTATAGCCCACAAGACCTTTTGCAGCCACATGCTCCACAAATAGGTAAAGCCCACCAGGTTTAAGCACTCTCTTTACCTCTGCACACAAAGGTTCCAGTTTAATAATGTACCTCACACAGAGAAAAACTTGGTGCTGGGAATACCATTCTTCGCTTTTTTGGCTGGACTGAAATTTGCAGTCGCAAACTAGTTCTAGCACAGAAACATGCAAGCAATAAGATCGACCCCGACAAGTTATAAGCTCTGACCTCCAGAGAGGACATTAAGGTCATTTCGACTTTTCATGAAGCAGAACACTTTTCAATCACCACAGACTCTCACACAATAGCTCTTTTTTATTATTTATAGTTGTTTAACTACTATTTTTTTTTAATAAAGGTATGTGAAAAAAATTATACAGATTTTATTTAATTAAAGAAATATAAAAATATGTTATTAGGTAGAATACAAAACATATAATATGATACATGATGATTGTTGATATGATAATAGCATGCTGATAAATATCATTATAGTAATAAAAAATTTAACAAAAATTGTTAGTTTATTAGTAAAATTTGAAAAGTAGAGCGAGTGATGATGATACCGTAGAGATTACTAATAATAATGACAAATTTTTAATATGTTTGTGAATTTTTTTTATATATAATTAATATGGATTTTCAGACCAGCTTGCACATAACTCGACTAATTCTACGAGTCTTGAAGCTAACGACCATGTAAGTCTCCAATGATTCTGAAATTTATGAGACTCAAACTGGTGATCTCTAAGAAGCAAACTTAAGACCTGACTAGTTAAATTATAATTTTTAAAATTAAAGTTTTAAATTTCTTGATAATAGTAATAGCGTAGAGTTAATGATGATGATTATAACATTAAATTACAAGATAATGGATGAAGAAATGATAATTATGATAATAATATAATTTTAGGGTGATATAACTGATAGAACGAATGATATGATATGATGTTAGAAATATAACATATTACACATAAAATATAAAAAAAGGCAAATAATTAAAAATTTTATTATTATTTTTAAAAACGGTTTTTGTTTTTAAAATTATTAAGAAAATACAAGAATTTTAGAAAACCGGAAACAACAATAATTCCAAACATCACCATAACTGCTAGATTCTAGTTTAGGAAGTTGTATAAGCGGAAAGATAAGGTAATATTTGGTAATAATTGTTTTTTAAAGTATTTTTTATTTAAAATATATAAAAATAATATTTTTTATTTTTTAAAAATAATTTTCGACTTAGAAAAAAATTCAAAACAAATTTTTTAAAAAAATATCACGAAACACGAGTGCGAGAAAAATCTGTTTATTGTGAGAAACCAAAAGCATGTTTAATCCAATTACCTTGTAGTGTCTGGCCAACTTCTTTAACGGAGCAGAGTACAAGAGTGCCCACAACAGCATCAACAGAAGCATCATTTAATGGTATAGCTTCCCCAACCTGCATGCAATCAAGGCTTTCAAAATCGATGAAGAGCAGTGCAACAACTTTCAATTTTGATATTACGTTAATCTCAACAAGCAAGTAATCAGTCAGGAAACAAATGATAAAATCAGTTGATGACCCGCGCCCATAATGGCAAAGAGAGTAAGAGACTAAAGAGTAAGCTAATGATTTAAAGCAGCAGCTTCACACATAAAATCATGGAGTTTTCATCTGTACTGATGTCTAAACATGCATTAAAGGCTACATATGAAATTGATAGTCTTAATTATAGCACGATCAGATAAACACATGACTTGAAGGCTATCGATGTTAATATTGCTAACAATATTAAACCATGGTAATGAACTTTCCATTTTGTAGTAAATTAAGTCAAATATATAGAAATTTAGTAGAATTGATAGTGTCATAGCAGAAACATGCATACTGCTTGTATAAATTCAAAGTTTGAAATTGGTAGACCAGCAGCCACTGCTGATTCCTGCGCAAATTTTTCCATCTTTGTGTTAGGATCCACACCGTAAACCTGGATATCAGCACTATTGGCATAATATTTGAGGTTAGGACCAGTGCCTATGCCAATCTCCAACACTTTCTTGGCCTTTCCTCTCAAATTAGTAAAAAGCTGTGTCTTGTAAACAGCAACCTTACCCGCCAAAAAATAACAATAAAGGAAAAGGGAAAAGAATGTCATCAAATGGAGGCCTGAATACATAATCCTTACAAGAAAAAAAATTGTTTAACAAGAGTTCTACTAACCTCTGCTTCATAGGGTTCCACGGTAGAATTTAATACAGATGCATAAAATTCATCGTACCAATCTGGTCTTGGAGGGTGGACTCTATTTAACACTGTCTGCAATATGTTTTCCGTGTTACCTAATTACTCCCACTGTGCTCTCACACAATAAAATCAACAATGACAGCAATATCTCAATTCTGGCCTCTAGTTTGGTGTTGGCCAACCAACACAATCAATAACATTTTTACAATGGTTAATTTCTGCTTGTATTTGGCAAACATTACAGGCAGTTTGACAATATAATTGGATTCTCAGAGTGTGATTCATTTTTGTGTTTGCCGAACTCAGAATTTTCATCTGTGAAGTTAATCTTTCAACGTTACAAGATTGAATACAAATGAAACGTAACTGAGACTGAATTGGCATCCAGGATATCTATGTGATCACCATTCTATTTCTATAGTGTATGCTTTTGGAGAAAATTAAGATAGGCAGGCATACCTTGTAACGAGGCTGTAAATTATCAGAAGCGATTGAAGGACATATAGGAAATAAAGCGGTAGACGCTGCTTCAAGAAAATGTCTTCTTCCACACGTGCAAGATCTGCTGCTGGCACGTAATAGCTCCCCATTGTTTTCTTCTGATCTTCCTGAGCTGTCTGGTTGATTGGACTGCCTGGTCACAGGATTCAAAAAGGGTGTGATTGTTGGAGTTGAAGTTTCATGAGAAGAGCTGCTGCAGGGAGTGGTGAAGCTGAAGGTGAAGAGGGAGGACTGGAGGCTCATCCTCACAGGAGGGGCCGGTATATTCAGTTTGCGGTGGAAATTAATGTCATATATGAATTTAAACATAAAAAATAATTATCGTGTTATCCTGAGTGCAATGGAAGATATTTCATACCATGGGCCACTTAAGATATTATTATATATAAAAAAGAAAGGAAGAAAGGAAATGGACCACTTGATCCCTAGATCCATGTGTGTGTTTGGACAAGAAAAATGTGATTAATGTAATTTTCTTTAGTTATTTAATTTTTTAATGAAAAAATAAATGAAATTTTTTATATGAAAAATATCATTTCAATTTTTGACAAGTACTTGGGGCAGATTTTTTTATTGATTATTATTTCTAAGAGCTATTAATTTGGTAAATATTAAAAGATATTTCAATTATATGTTTTAAGAGATTAAACAAACTAATTAAATTATAATTGATCGAGCTTCCGAACATACAATCATTCACACTTAATCAAATATCTAATTAATAGCTATTCAAACTTATTTACTTATAAATTATTCTAAATAATCTATTAAAGTCTAAAAAAAATAGTAGAAAATATACATTTTTCCTATTAGATTTAGTTTTTTTTTTCTTTTTAATTTCAACTTTTTATATTAAATATATTTGAAGATAGTTTCATAATTATTTTTAATTTACTTTTTATGAATTTACTTTATTTTCATAATCTAAATCTAAATCGTGAGTTTAATAAATTAACTTGGACTAATTTGAATTATTTTTTTAGACTATTTTTATAATTGATTTTTTTATTTCATTATCCAAGAATGAGTTGGTTGAAAATTAATTTTTTAAATTTATTTATTTTCTATGAGGTTATTATGATCTCATAATCTGAGTCACATGTTCGATAGGTTGGCTCGGGTTGACTCGATTTATTTTTTGGATCCTTTTTTTAATCAAATATTTTTTTTTTCAATCCCACCATTCAATAACTCATTTTTCTTCTTTTTTTAAAATTTTTTTTATTTTATTTTATCCTTTAATTTTAGGTTATTTGAGAATTAGACTTTATAATGTTTTTAATTTGTTTTATGTGGAGTTGTCCCGGTCTCGTTGATTTAGTTTTTTTCTTGATTTTTTTAACATTTAATATTGAATCTGTTGCAAATAGAGCTTCATCAAAATTTTGTTTATTTTTTTAAAAGTTATTATAGTTTCATAATCAAAATCGTTTGTCTAGCAGGTTAATCCAGATTGTTTTTTTTTTTTTATTTTTATAATTGATTATTTTTTTTAATCTCATCACTTGATTTTTGATTTGTTAGGATATGAGTTTTATAATTTTTTTTATTTATTTTTTATAGGTTTATCAAGATTACAGATTTGATAGGTTAATTAAGATTGATTCAATATATCATCTTTTTTATAATTTTTTTTAAAAATTATTATTTAATAAACATTGTATTTTGAATTTATGATTAGATTTTTTTCTCTGGAAATATGTCATCAACATCTTGATAATCTTTATATATTAAAAAAATTAATACGACATGCGTATCGTAGCAGGAGCCAATAATCCAGCGAGTATCTAAAGCGGTTCAGCAACTGTGGTGGTCTGAATTGCTTTGATAGTTGTGCTAGTGCTTGACTCACTCGCTTGACTTGCTAAACAGAATAATACAACTTCATCTACCTATTCATAATTTCCAACAGGAGCATTAAAATAATAAAAAAGTTGGTGTGCTTCGCTATTTATGCGTGTGTGGTAGTGTGGTTGCGGGTACTTTTCAAATAGCTTTTCGTGTCGAAATACATGTCAATGATGTTTTTTTATTTTTTAAAAATTATTTTTGATATCAGCACATCAAAACGATCCAAAAAGTACAAATCACACTTAATTTTAACAAAAAAAAAAATTCAAATTTTTTAATAACACAACCGCAACCGCGTTCCCAAACAAAATCATACTGCCAAACAAAAAATCCACATATCAGAAGAACGATGGTGAGCTTTTGTTTGGAATTGTGTGATTATTTTTTTAAATATTTTTTATTTTAAAATGTATTAAAATAATATACATTTTTTATTTTTTAAAATTTATTTTTATATCAACACAATACATTTAAAATTATAAAAAAAACTATTTTAAAAAAAAAACAATCGCAAAAACAATATCAGTAATGTCTTGGCAAAGGGTTCTCGCAAAAGATTCTGGACAACCCCTAGAATCCAATGCTCTGCTTGCCATTACATGTTGTTACATAGTCATATCTGGCCCCCCTCTTCCCTCACTCTCTCGCACGCGCAGACTTTTCAAAACCCTTTTTATCCTTTCCACCGCAAAACAAATCGAAGAAAACAAGCACAACACTCTCTCTCAATCTTCTTCGCTTCCCGTGTTAGTTTCTTTCTCTCAATTCCCTCTTCCATTAAATTTTCTTTATTTATCATTTATCTATGTTGCATAATTGTTGTTGTTGTTGTTATTATAAAACAGTTATTTAATCAAATCCTAGATCTGTCATTATCATTTAAGACACATACTTGTTTATCTTAATCACAAAAAAAACTGTCTTTTTTTTATTTTAATTTTTAGTTGGTTTTTATGTGTTTGCAGTTAAAGGGTTGCTCTCTCTCTTTTTTCTTTTTTGTTTTTTTTTGCTGCTAATAATAATGGATGGTCAAAGGAATGACCATGGCAAAAGATCACAGCATTCACAATCTGATTATGGTGGGGGTAAAAGAAGAAACCCTGGAGACGACCCTTCTGACCAGCATACTGTTACCAATGAAGATACAGTCTATCGTTATTTATGTCCTTTAAGAAAGATTGGTAGTATTATTGGTAAAGGTGGAGAGATTGCTAAGCAATTAAGGGCAGATAGTAAGTCAAATATTAGGATCAGTGAGGCAATGCCGGGTTATGATGAGCGAGTTGTTACTATTTTTAGTTCCAGTGACGAAACTAATCTTTTTGAAGATACTGGTGAGTATGTTTGTCCTGCCCAAGATGCGCTATTTATGGTTCACGATAGGGTTATTGCCGAGGACTTGAATAATGCTGCGGCTGCTGAGGAGGAGGAGGAGGATAGGTTTGGGGAGGTGCAGCAAGTTACTGTGAGAATGCTTGTGCCCACGGATCAAATTGGTTGTGTTATTGGGAAGGGTGGACAAGTTATTCAGAATATAAGGAGTGAGACTCGTGCGCAGATTCGGATTACCAAGGATGAGCATTTACCTCCTTTGGCTCTGAGTACTGATGAGCTTCTCCTGGTAAGGGTTTTCTTAAGCTATTGTAGTTTCTGCTATTGTATCATGCTGGAACTTATATTCTTGTCGAGCTTTGTTTAAAACAAGAATGCTACAAAAGATTGAACCTGTGTGCTTGCAATGTTGATAGTGAAGCTGTCTGCATTTAATTTGTATTAGAAACATGTTTTCCTTTTGTTATCTTTTCACAATCCAGTGTTGTGTCGACCAATGATAAGAGTTGAATAATTGGCTGCGTACTTTCGTTTTCATGTTTTAAAAAGCAACACAATTACATAAATCCTGAACCAAAATTCTAGGGTTTTTGGTTGTGAATTAGTTAGTTCAGCTCAATCATGCTTTTCAAGATGAATTGCTTTTTCAGAAGTAGCTGTTGGATAGTGATATATTTACCGAGAGCAGTGAACTTTTGGCACAATACAGATACATGGAGAACCTTCTGTTGTGAGAAAGGCACTTTACCAAGTGGCAACACGGCTTCATGAGAATCCATCTCGGTCACAGCACTTGCTATTGTCTTCTTCAGCCAGCACATATCAATCTGGTGGCATGTTTGTCACTGCAAATGCTGGAGCCCCTCTTTTGGGTCTATATGGCAATTATAAAGGTAGTTGGTCATCATCCTTTTACCCGGACCAGAGAGATGAAGCTTCTGCAAAAGATTTTTCTCTTCGTTTAGTTTGTCCCATTGCAAACATCGGAGGTGTGATTGGGAAAGGTGGCGGAATCATCAAACAAATTCGACAGGAATCCAGGGCTTCTATTAAAGTTGATAGCTCAGGGGCTGAAGGAAATGATTGCATAATATTTATATCAGCAAAGGAGGTCAGCATTAACCAGCTCTCTATGGTTTTCATTGCGAAGTAATCTTGATGGGATTCCACGCTGTTGATGATCTAATCATTTATCCTGCAGTTCTTTGAAGATCAATCTCCAACCATGAATGCAGCACTGCGCATGCAACCACGATGCAGTGAAAAAACTGAAAAGGAATCAGGTGATTCTGTAATCACCACCCGTCTGCTTGTGGGAAGATCACAAATTGGATGTCTTATGGGGAAAGGTGGGGCAATTATTTCAGAAATGAGGAATCTAACAAGGGCAAACATCCGGATTATTTCCGAAGACAATCTTCCCAAGGTTGCTGGTGAAGATGATGAGATGGTGCAGGTGAATGTTTATAATGTTTTGTGTAAAAAATTGTTTTGAACCTGCTAGGTGTGTGCGCATGTTTTGCTTAATTTTTCTTTTTTCTTTTCAAGGGCATAATTGGTCCATCCTTTGTAATGCCATGGTAATTATGTTTTTTAATGCTGACCAGATCACCGGAAGCCTTGAAGTTGCTAGTAATGCTCTTTTACAAGTGATTTTAAGGTTGAAAGCCAATATATTTGGAAGAGACGGAGCACTAACTACATTTCCACCGGCTCTTCCGTACATTCCTGTGTCACTAGATACATCAGATGGTCCAAAATATGGGAGCCGAGACAGACAATCACGTGGGCACGGATACTCTTCTTCATCTAGTGGATATGGTTCTCATGATGTGAACCCAAGTGATAATTATGGAAGTAATGGAGGTCCACTGGTATGCTTATCTTTGCATAGTGTGTGTGTGGAGGGAACTTATTTTTGGATATTAATGGATTGGTAACCATGCCTAAGTTGTTATTGCCTCTTAGAAGTTTTATGTGATTGTCCATTCAGATTGGTGGTGAAGGCAGTTATGGAGCATATGGTGGCTTCTCATCTGGTCGTTCTAGTGGTGCTGGGTAAGGTTTCTTTCGTTTGAAACTTTGTCACTCAAGTTTTTAGTTCAATTCTGGTGCAATTTATTACTGTTTTATTATTCTATTTTTTTTTAAATGAAATGTATTTGGAGATCTTCATCTGTTGTCAATTTTGATAATCTCTTCCATGCCTGATTTTTAACTTCTATTACCAGGTTATCTGGTCAGAACCCTGTTTCCCAAAGAAAAAAACATGGGTATTAGTCCTGTATTCTATTCCAGGGCCAACAGGTAGATAATTTCTCCATCCTCTACTTGCTTATCCTTATGATTCAATAAGTATGCTGGTTTCTGTTTTCTTTGCGATTGAAGAGGACATTACTACACATTGATGTCTAACCCGGCCATCCTAGTTTTAGAATTCTAATTCACCTTTTTGCCTCTGTTGCCTTCCCTGTACAATCTAAACAGCAGTGATCTACAAATCCTGATGCCGCCCTTTGCCCTTTGACGAAGCCTTCAGCCTAAGTCATAAAAGATCAGATGAACAGGCTTTGACAAAACTATGCTTCACCTTATCCCACCTTCAGATGCTTTATTTTGGATATCTGTTGATGTAATTCACCATTCAATCATTTGTGAACCTTGACACCAGTAACTAGCGAAGCTTATATATCTTGCTCCAGATGTTACATGCCATCAGCATGCTTATCTGCAATGATAATATGATGTATTTCTATGTAAAAGATTTGTGATTGGCACTTGCGTATTTGTGTCATTAATATAACGAGGGAGATTTTTATAACTGAATTCTGAAAGCATATGGTTGTATTGGTTTTTAATCTGTGGGTTTACAGATCATGGCAAGGTCTTGGAAAACTTTAGGTTGCTGTAATTTGGATTTTACCATATCAGTCTTGGCGAAGACATTCTTTTATTTCAATTTTCTTTTCTTTTATTTTTTTTAATTTGCATTTGTAATTTCTTTGTGGCCAATGGGTTGCCATTACCTTTATGCAGAGAGGGAACTTTTGGATTTCCTCTATTTATTCAAAAATTGATTTCTTCTTTAATATTTTGTATCTCTATTTTTCATGTCAATTGGTAGGCTGGAAATACTGATATGAAAATGTTTTAATATTTCAAATTGCTTTCAAGGCACATCTCTTGATGGTCTGTGTTCAGGTTTGTTTCATAAGCTGTGGGAAATCACAATTAGTTTAGCTGGGAGGTAGTTGCACACATCCCTCTTCTAGCTGATTCACAAATTGCTGGCATGGTGAAGGTGAAATCAGCTTGAGGGGTAGGCATATTCTATACATTGCATCTTAGTGTTCATGGCCATTAGCCTTGGGTGGATGTGTTGAAGTCCTTTGTGCAATTAATGTGGCAGGTTTGATGCATCAACTATTTTCATTTGCATCACCAGCAGGTATGTTTCTTTGCTCCTGGTTTTCAGTAAGCAGGATGTTTGTACAGGTCATGACCTGGCTGCCTTATTGGTAATTAGTTAGCTGGTTGCTGTTGTATAACAATGCAAGAACACAAAGATAGTCAGGCATGATATCATTGTCTGTTTTATGCCCAGCAATTTAAAATTGGTTAAGTAGGTTTTCCCAATACTAATCAAACTAGATGCTATTTCCACGTTCTTTTATGGCACTGGTATTCAATCTCATCTCGTCTATGGAGACAGACTCAAGAAACAAGTGAAATTGCCTTATTTTTGGATGTGTTCACTGGTATGGTTACCATGTTGAGCGATCATCACTTTTGAACATAGAAATCCACAAATTATGTATGTATACCTGTTTTTTCTGGTATAGTTATATACCTATGTTTTCATTTTGCCTGGTTTCTTAATTTTCTTGTGGAAGCACTCTCATCGAACTTTGATTTGTTGTTTTATATAATGTTTCAGCATAGTAGATGGTATCTGATTCTTGTTTTTTCTACTTTCTTACCTCTCCAATGCAGTTAAATATGAGTGTGCATGTGGGATTCTTGATGTGGCTGGGACTTTTGGAGTCAAATTTGAGTAATCGATTTGATAGTGCAGTGCATTCAATTATCTGGAAAACTAATGTGTAGTAATTAATTTGTGTTTTGCTTATATTGTGAAGGGTGAAGAATGCTTTCTGCTGCCGAACTCCTGAATAGTTTCTCTTCTTTAATGGCCTGTAATATCTTTAAGAGGTAGGATTTTGTCATGAATAAGATTTTTGTATTAGCTGATGATTTTGTCTTCCCTGTTGAATAGCTCTACCTTCCCTCCCGATTTTTTCCCTCGATCAACGTTGTTCACAACAATGTTAGCAAACTTGGATTAACCGTATCCGGTTTGTGGCTGTTGTTGAACACTAGTGTTTGTGTCCCTGAAAAAACACAAGCACGCGCACACAAAAACACGTTCCCGTTATTATGGTCAATTTTCTGTTTTTTCCTCTCTCTTTTTTTTTTTTTTTGTTTTTTATCGGGTTCTTTACAAAATCCTTGATGGGATTTGTTGTGTTGGTTTTCATAACATGGGGACCAAACTTTAGCTGCGTTAAATTTCAGTAATCTTAATATTTTCAGCCCGTCGAAATTCGTGTTTTTATTAGAGCATCTCTCCTAATAAAATCTGGCTTTTTAAATAGTGTAAACGTTGTTTTTTTTTTTTGTTTTTTTTTTTTTTCTTATGTGCACTTTAATGGTAAAAAACCATTTAGAAGAGCTATTTATAATTTAATATATAATTATTTTAACAACTTAATATTGCCCAAATGAATTGATGGATCTAAAGTCATCCAGATGATTTTTAATAACTCGATATAAAAAAATAAAATTGATTTATTATATTGCAATTATGGCAACCTCAGTTTTCGAGGATATTGCCAAATTTCAATCTGAGATAGGTCAATGAATATAGCATGGCCCTTTTCATAAAATTTAAATGAGGAAATATCTACGCTACTGATCTACTGTGTCGACTGGGGAATATTTTTCAAGGCGTCAACAGAAAGCATGCAATACCTGAAGTTTTGGGCGGAGAGCTTCAGATGGTCCTTCAGGTTCTTGAGCTCCTTGCTGTTGAACGAGTTGAAAGACAGAACAAAGACAACAATAAACGGCAAACTCAACACTAGAGCTATAATAAATGACAGCCATCGAACTTGTAGAAAAATAAAAATATTCAAATGACTACTTGCTGCCAGTGCCCAATCAGCAGAGGAAAAAAAAAAAAAAGCATGTTCAAGAGCAGGCCCAGTCAAACGCTCGGCTGCTAGGAGACAAGATTAGCCCATTTAGATTGTAAGGGTTGGTAAAGAGTTTCCAGGCCTGCTAAATGACGGGAGAGCAGGAAAAAGAAGAGAACCACCCTCCATCGATCGCCATGTCTGGTATTTTTAACAACATTAATTTTTTTTTGATTTATGTGGGGTGTCCGGGCCAGCTTGCGCGCACCACGACTATTCCCCACGGTCCACTGGACATCCTGCAAGCCTAGGAGCAGGTAAGGCACCGCGGGGGTGACAGGCGTGCACATAGAGGGTCGAATCCGGGACGGGAGCGGAACAAGTCACAAGGTTTAACAACATTAATTTCATTAACCTACTGAACTGAACCAGACAAATCTTCATCTCATTACATTTTAACATAGGGTCAGATATATATTTTCTTCCAGTAGTTTTTAAACTACAGAGATGGCATATAATTTATTTTTTCTTAAAAAAAAACTTGCAGGTGGTATGTTCAAGCTAACTTGTATTTATGTGACAAGAGTAAATATATTTTCATGTAAACTGTTTTCAATCTAATATAAGAGCGATTCTAATTTGTTAATATCAAGCTTTTATTTCCAGTCTTGATTTCAACAACCAAATCTTGCAATTCTTCTCTTCAATTACTAGATAGCAGTTATTGGCACCTGTGGTGGGTTGATCAGTGTGGAAGTGAAGGTCTTTCAACATGGCAGAAAAGACGAGAGCTAGGGATTTGAAGCGCATGGAGGAATCACTGGAGACTTTGACCAAGGTGGTCTCTGAACTTACTATGCAACAATTTCAGCTCTTGAAACAACAGAGTTCTTTGAATTCTACATATGATGGTATTGCTAATAGGTATAATCAAGAGTTTTCTGATATCAGGGAATTGATTGAAGGAATTAATTTGCAACATATTGAGACAATGCGGGTTAGACAATATTGAGTTAATAGACGTGCTCATGGAGATGTTAATGGGGTGGTTATTGTTTTACAATGGCCTGAGTATGTTGAGGCTTTAATGGCTAATTTTAGAAAGATGGTTGCAAGTGATCCTATGGCTGGGCTCATTTATCCAAAACAGAAAGGAGATGTAGTTCTTTATTTCGCAAATTTATTTCTGTAGTGAATCGTCTTTCTGCGCCCGAGGAATATGTAATGTTGATTCCTAGGCAACATGGAGCCTGAGGCCTGAGTTACAGATACCAGCTAGAGTGTTCAATCCAAAAACTTTTTAACAAGCCTTTCTCTAGCCAAACTTTAAGAACTTACCCCCAACCTTCATTTAGATCCTAAATCATTGCCCAAATCAAACCATTTCTCCATGACCAAAACTAATTCATTCTTTCCAAACAAAACCAATTTGAACATTTCTAGACCTGTACCCACCAATAACCAATTTAAACTTCCTAGTCCTGTTGCCGATAACAACCAAAAAGGATCTATTTCCTTTACCACCACAATTCCAAAAGGGTAATTCGGTTTTCAGAACTAGAAGGGTACCTAGTCCTAGAGAAAATGCGAAAGGGAAAATGCTGCTATTGTGAGGAAAAATATACCCTGATCATCTTCACCGGTGTAAAGGGAGACAGTTGTTCTTGTTAGAAGTGGATGAATTAAAGTACGGTGAATCAGAAGTGATCTTGTCGACCATTCAGTAGGACAGCGGGGAAATGAATGTTGGAAGTGGTGATTTGTACCGATTTCTGTCAATGCCATGTTTGGAGATGGCTCATATAAGACCATGAAGGTTTTGGGAACTGGTGGCTCTTAAAAATATTTGTGCTAAAATATTTGTGTTAAGGTGGCTAGTGGTGCTAAGGTTATGTGCACCCAAATGTGGAAGAACTTCAAATGTAAAATGCAAGGAAAATGGTTTCACATTGATGTGTATATTCTGACTTTGGGATCTTATGATGTCATTTTGGATGCTCAATGGTTGTATGAACTAGGTAACATTGTGTGGAATTTCAAGGAGTTATGGATGAAATTTGTGCTTAATGGTGAGAAATTTTAAGCTAAGACGAAATTTGTCTTGCATTTTGTATACTCTTCTTCCTCTGTATTTCTTCTGGATTCTTCCCTCAGAAAAAAATAATTCTCGTAATGTTCATTGATTTCATGCAAAGTGTTTTCAACTTAATAAAAGAACGATTCTGATTTGTTGATATCAAGCTTTTATTTTCAGTTTTGATTTCTATAACCAAAGCTTGCAATTCTTCTCTTCAATTACCGGAAACTTTCACTCCCCATCCTTTTCTTTTAAAATAAAAGGAACTGCCATTACAATTTTGGTTGAATTTCTCGGATAGAGTGATTTTATCCCTGCAACAGCTGAAACTTGAAAGAAAGGGAGTGTTGCACGGCTGGACGCTTGGACCTCAAGAGGAGGCAAGAAGAGGGGGAGTGCTGCGCTGATTTCTCTGCTCAAGATGGGAAAGGGAAACCATTCTGCCGAAGCTGGTACAAAAAAGAATCCTAAGCTCATATCATCCTATAACTAATTAACCAGAGTCCTTGTTCACGAGATCAGTGCTGCCCTGTCAGGCTGTCTTTCCCTTGTTCCATTAACGTCACGTACTCACACTTCTGTCTGAGTACCCAGTACTGAAGTCCATGTCTTTCCCTTGTTCCATTAACGTCACGCACTCACACTTCTGTCTGAGTACCCAGTACTGAAGTCCATGTCTTTCCCTTCTTCGTCCTATCCTTCTCCCATCCATTTCTATCTTACAAAATGGGCATTAGTAACATGATGGTTTTCTTAAGATTGAATCACAAAACCATAAAATGAACTCTTACCATAGAAACAGGGGGGATTGTAGGGCAAACGTCTGCATCTTTTCCTCCTCTGAACACTCTTGATATAGCAATAACAATAACAATAACAATAAAAAAAAAATATGTAAAATATTGAAACAATTTGTTTGCTAGCCATGATCACTTACGATATACAAGTTCACATGACCATATGACAACTCTTGACTTGTATGCGTGAATAACACAAATAGAAATGACCTGCGGTGTTGGTTTCTTTTAGGGTTGGTGTAAGAACTATGAATGGTAATTGCTAAACATATGGGAATTCACCCCTCCAAAACAGCGACCTCCATGTGCAAGCCAAGCATTGCCTTCAAAAACTTTCTTGAATAGTGTGAACACGCCACCGAAATTGGTGAGTGAATCAGTTTCACTTCCTTATCCGAGCTTTGAAGCTGGCCAGTGATAAGGTTTTTGTTTTTCAAAACAATTTGAAAGCAGTAAAATCTCGTAGGTAGATATTGCTTTCTTCCCTAAGATATCATCACATCACGTGGTACATAAAATGAAAAATCACCAACACTAGGATACTTTAACCTTATCATGTGATCATGGAGTAGATGTGTCTCTATCTCTGATCTTTAATTATCATCTCTTATCCTGTGACACCAGTCCCCTTGAAAACCATCAATTCAACTCCTGACGTCTCTCGCATTCCGTTGGATGATAGAAATAATATATGGGTATGAAGTTTGAGCTCCTCCATGCAATGATTGAATCAAAGAGTCCGATGCCTCAATGCAACACAATCATGTCATCTTAAAAACCAAAGCATTACTCATACTCTTTCTCCAACTTACTCTTTCTCCAACTTAATCAATACAAGTGACGTGCTTGTGATACGATATCACTCAAATATATATATATATATATATATATATATATATATATATATATATATATCTTAATTCATCTAGGGTCTTAACATGTGAAGATGAGATATCGTGGCGCAGCCAAGGATGACTTGCCGGCAAGCTCCTCACACGTATTTTGTTTCGAGTTTCATTGATGGAATTGCTACATCGATGTGACGTTCATCCCAAATTAAAAAAAAAACTTTAATCTCCTCTGGTGCCATGGTCAGAGTTGCAATAATTCTCCGTTGAAAGAAGAACTAGATTTATTAATTCATCTAGGGTCTTAACATGTGAAGATGAGATATCGTGGCGCAGCCAAGGATGACTTGCCGGCAAGCTCCTCACACGTATTTTGTTTCGAGTTTCATTGATGGAATTGCTACATCGATGTGACGTTCATCCCAAATTAAAAAAAAAACTTTAATCTCCTCTGGTGCCATGGTCAGAGTTGCAATAATTCTTCGTTGAAAGAAGAACTAGATTTATTAATTCATCTAGGGTCTTAACATGTGAAGATGAGATATCGTGGCGCAGCCAAGGATGACTTGCCGGCAAGCTCCTCACACGTATTTTGTTTCGAGTTTCATTGATGGAATTGCTACATCGATGTGACGTTCATCCCAAATTAAAAAAAAAACTTTAATTCCTTGATATATATATATATATATATATATATATATATATATATATATATGATTTCGTATTTCAAACTTTTGGGCCACTGTCTGGTTGAAATGATCGGCAAGCTGTCCTTGGCTATGTCTCTATTTCACATTCACATGCTAGATCTACGATGATTACTATCGGCAATTGTGAAGTTCACATGGAGCAAAAGGTTGATGCGGTGATGGTCATATCAGCTACACAAGTAAGTTTCTCTCCTAATGATCTCTTGAGCTAATTTCTATATATTTTCAGGAACAAATCTTCTGTGTTTGTGTATATATATATATCGTTACTTATTAAGAAATATGGTGTTTTTTCGACTGATTATCATATTATAAAAAACAGAATCCAATTAATTATACACCTTCAATTTATAGAAAATATTATTAGATCTCAAAACTTCTCATTATTTGGGATTTTTATTAAACGAAATGTTTGGATTTAAGAATCTTTTACATCAATCAGATAACTGGAAATCGTCCTTCTACGTCGCACTTTAAAGTTGAATTTTCTCATTGTAATTATAAACACTATTTTACTTTTTAGACAGATTGTTCTTGGGTAGCACTGATCGACATGAATTTGGTTAAGGATGATCCACTTGAGTAGATAATTAGATTCTTCTTCACGGTAGGTTTGTTGCATTGAGTACCAGAAGTTTCCAACTTCTGCTTACACTTGGAGAACAGATCATGTAAAAGCAAAAGGTCTACTAAACTGTATACCTCAAATATGCTAACAATGATACTTATTAATTGGCGATTACAGTTGGTCTGACCAATTAACTTTTTTTATTTGAGATTTTTAAGATTTAAAGTTTGATTATGTAATGTTTTATAACTTATTTATTAATTCCTAAAGCACGACGTCTACGATTTTTCAAGAAAAGGGAAAATTCCACGTTCAATTTATTTTCTTTTCAAAGTCAAATTGGATATAATTATTAATTACAATTCCAAATCCGAAAATTGGCAAGGCCCAGCCGGAAAGGCCACTGACTCGCACCTCCCTTGTAAATGCTTTCTATGGAGAGATTTTAATACAAGACAGCATAGCCTCCTCACAACAGACAGTACTGGCTTGTTAGCCCTTGTATATTGTGAGAAAGCACAAGCCAGCGTAGCCCTTCCTTACAAGCTACAATAGTTGGTTGAAGATGGGACTGTTTTCATGGATTTATGCGTACACACGTACTCATGAGCGCTCTTGTATCACAGAAGGGACGAACATTGATGAAATTCTTGAGAACTTTTTACTAATTTCTAAGAGATAGGCTGTTTTATTTTTGTTGTTATACTTGTTTATACAATGCATAAAACGCTAAATAATTTAAAATAAATTTTAAAATTATTTTTAGCCCATATAATATCTTGTTTACCTTTTATTTCGATCTTCGAAACTTTAGGATTAATTAAAAATAAGTCAATGGAAATTGATGAAATTGAAAATGATTAATTACACTACAATTCATCAAAATCAAATATTAGATTATTATATTTATTATCTATTTATATCTTAACATTTGATTGTAATAATTTTCATCTATAATTAATGTTTAGCTTTATTTTAAAACGAAAATGGCAAACTAGTTTTAAAGTTTGTTTATTTATGTGATCAACTTATTAACTGAAGGACATATTAGTAAATATCAAATATTTTCAACATTTTAATCTAATAACAATTCAAAGTTGAATTCATTTATAAGAAATTTGTAACATTTGTCTTTGTAGATGCGCGCGATCAATTTATTAATTGAGTGAAATAATTGATACGAATATTAAAAAAAATGGTTGAATAATTTATTTGAAGAAAATCAATATATAAATGGCTAGCTGCTAAGGTCGGCATATTTGACTTGCATTCTTGGAATTAGGATTATTTTTTTTGTTTTTGGAGATCCTAGGGATCAAATAGAAGGAACGCATTCTGGGCGCTTATGAACACGTACATTGAAAAACATAGAGAAATCAGTATTCATAAAGCTTTACTTTGGTTAGATCATGTAGCCTGTCAGACAGTGACATCAACAATGAATGCTTAGGGAAGCAAAACGAAGCTACCTCATCAGCCTTGGCATACCTAATCGTACCTGCTTTAGTTGTTTCTTACCCTTGCGTCCATGGAGAAAATCCAGATTTGCTTTGGCGTGCTAATTCAAATATTAAAACATACCTTGCATTACTTTTCCTCGCCTCTTAATCCGATGCTATTTGAGCTGAAATTAGAGCTATAAAAAATCCCAGTTATAGCTGTTAACAGGGTGAGCCAAAAACGTGCTGCAGGAGAAATTAAAGAGGGAAGATTCTCGGGTCAATCATGAAGGCAGAAGCAGTTGAATCAGGTGAAGCATCCACGATCATTGCAGCTCCAAAACGAGGGATTAATAGAGGGATCTCAATAGCAGACCTCATTTTAAGAGGTGTAGCGGCTATTGGGACTTTTGCAAGTGCTTTGACCATGGGAACTACTACTGAAACACTTACAATTTTCACACAACCCATCATGATCAGGGCTAAATATAATGATCTCCCCTCCCTAACGTAAGTCATTTCCATATCTTAAATATTCCTCGTATTCATGTTTCCAAAGTTTTCCATAACATAATAATCATGAACGGGGACATCCATATCAAACAGGTTTTTCGTGATTGCAAATTCTATTGTATGTGGGTATCTTGTTCTTTCCATCCCCCTATCTATTTCCCACTTCATCAGGAGAGAAGCAAGAATCACCAGGATTATCTTGGTCATCTTTGATACGGTATGGCCACTTGTATTCTTAATTAGAGAGGATCAGTAGTTTTTGTATAATTTGAAGAAACTCACTTTCTAATGAATTTCAACCATGTGAAGGCAATGGTGGAACTTCTCACTGCTGGGGCTTCAGCTGCAACAGTCGTTGTATACTTGGCACACAAGGGGAATGCTAATGCAAATTGGCTGGCAATCTGTCAACAATTCAATAATTTCTGTGAGCGAATATCTGGATCTTTAATAGGCTCTTTTGCCTCAATAATTATGATTATGCTGATAATCATCACGTCAGCTGTGGCTCTTTCGCGGCACTAATGAATTATATATGCGATGCATGTATCCGTGTACTGTCATTAATTCTCTGTTCTTAGAGCATATGTATCTATATTTCTTAATTAGTATATTACAAGATGTTGTCACTGAAAATATCCAGAGCTTGTGTATTTGTGGTAAGAAACTAGGAGTGTGGTATTATACATGTTATGTCCAGTCACTTGATAAATGCCTAACGGAGCCTACGACTACAATTTATTGGAGGCATGAACATTTTTCACGATCGAAGCCTTGAATGCTTTTTCTCCAAACAGTTTCTTATCTTTCCAAAATTATTTCTGTTTTTTTTTTTTCCTAGAACAAAGCACGTAACATTTTATTCGGGATCTCAAAACTTCAACAAAAGCAATATTGAAAATTATGGTTGAATATTCTAAATAACCGATTAAACTACTGCTGGATTTGTTTATGCAAGTGACGGTTGCGGCAGCATATCTAATTTAAAAACTAGAAGTGCTGGAATGGTTATAACTTGAACCTAGCTAGTTCCAATGTATATCCATCCAACTACATATGTCAGAACCCCAAGCTGCTGCAAAATATTATAGGCTATGACCATTCACTCTTGTCATGCAATAACAAAAATGAAAGAGAAGACAAGTACTCGACAGGAAAGAACCACGAGTTGATGGTCGTGCAGTGCAGAGCAATGTAACGTGGTACAGTAATTATTATTTTCAAAACTGAATTCGATGTGGTTAAAATAACCAGGCATTGAGTGCAAACTCTAAGAGTACAGATCTTATGATAACATAATCTGGAGTTGTTCTAGCACATCATCATTCTTCTGCATCGTATACATATCAAAGCACATACCCCGTCCATATTATCAACCAACTCATTAGCCTTTTTAACATAATCTTCCCGGCGACTCGAAGGCAAAGTAGATGAAGCATTTTTCAAATCTTTGGAAAGATATGCTTGTTTTTGCCCAATGTAATTAAAACATGACATACCTCCAAGCCATGCTGATCTCTAGCATGTCTCCAATACTATGTAGCCCCTCATCAGTTTGGCTGATTCTTACAACTGCATCTTCCGGTGATAAATGAAGCTGAAAAAAATGATCCCGTGATAATGAACGTGAACCCCAGTTCTCAGCTAGTGCTAGCGGTGGTCGTGCATGGTGCCATGTGGCTGCCCAAGTGCTAGTGAAATGGATAAAAATGTTATGATTTTCCTTTCTGTTGCTCACATTTTCTTGGGGTGAAATGATGCTTTGATTACTGGAATTGAGTGTTTGAATTGGTGCTTGTGGGGTTTGTTGATGATGTTATGGGCATGGAGGAGAGTTGGGGTGTTAGTGAAGCTGCTCATGCGGAGTTTGGATAAAACGTGGAGGTGTTATTATTTCAATTTCTTAGGAAATGCAGGGAAGGGAGGAATTGTACGGATTTTGTGGTAGGTCGGCGTGCTGACCTTTTGCCCTTCACTTCAACATGGACCGTCGTTATGAGGAAATTAACAATATACTAAAAGGCGTGGGGAAAGCACTGTAGCTTCCCCACGCCTTTTAATTATACTTATATATAATACTAATAATTATTATAGCCTTTTAATTATACTTATATATAATTATTATAATTATAATTATAATTATAATTATATTATAATATTTTTTTTCGTTTTCAATTTTTTTATGCCTTTATAGATTTTTTTTTGCCTTTTTCTTTGTGTTTTTTTTTCTTTTAATGAATTTTTTTTTGTTTAATTTAGTTTGTTAATGGTAAAAAATTTTATTTAGTTATCAGACTTTCATTATACGAATCCTGATTTTGACGGGTTAACCTGGTTTGACGAGTCCTGAAATTTTATTTTTTTTGCTTTTTTTTCATTTTAATTAATTTTTTTCATTTAGTTTAGTTTGTTAATGTTAAATTTCTTTCTATTTAATTATCAGACTTTCATGACACGTATCCCGAACTTGAAAAGAAAAATTGTTCCTTTCCTGTTTCTTTTACCATAAAAACATATCCAATTAGAAGCCAGAAAGAGTACACTCCGATCATTTACCTCTGGTATTTTATTTTTATTTTTATTTTTACCGTTAATTGCTCAAATCCATGGTTTCTGATAATTAGAAGGTTTCGGAGGTGTACTAATAATTATATTTTAAAGTATTGTATTTTTGAAAATATAGTAAAATAATATTTTTTATTTTTTAAAAATTATATATTTTTGTTATCAATATATTAAAATAATAGTTTTAAAATAAAATAAATATTTTTTTTTCAAAATGAAAATAAACAAACTACTATTCACCTTTAACATTGTTACCGTTGAAAACCAGCCGGAGGCAGAGGCATATGGCCAATGGTTTCATTTTCATATGGTCGAATTGAATTCCATTATCTGTTTTAATGATAAGATTAAGATCGGGTTTAATTTGCCACGTCAGCCAAATTGTTTGGTTTAATTAATCGTCTTTCTAGATGAGTTTATAATCCATTTTAAACTAAATATAATAATTAATTACGGTATCTTCAACAGGTATGCTTCATCGAGAATAAACTAAAACTTTTAATTTGTACCACTGAGAGGTTGGTTCGCGTTGTCATCTCGCGTGGTGCAAGTTCCTTCAGCTTCTCAGAAACCTCACCAACCAATCGATAATTAGTTGACTTGACTCCATCTTGGTTTGCTTTTTAAAAATAAACACCAAGAACCTAAACTTATCCTACTTTTCTCTCCATGGATGCGTCTCTCTCATCCAATCTATTGGAGGAACGTTCGTTCTTGCTGCCTACCTGAAATTCCCAAAAACTTCACAAATTATTATTAGCTTCAACAATGAATTACTTTCTTGCCTTTAATTGAGAAAATTTAATGATTTTAGTTTACTAGATTTAGTTTTTTTTTTTAAGTTTAACGTGGGTGTCCGGATCAGCTTGTATGTACCTCAACTAATTTTACAGGCCCTGAAATTAACGATCATATAAGCTTTCAGTGATTATTATATGAGTAATCAGATAGCTCGAATCGATTTAATTTTTTTTTAATAACTCGTTAGTTATAAAAAGACTGTTAATTTTAATTTTTTTGTTTTTTTTTTATTGGAATTATTTCATTAAGTTTTTTGCACAGAAGTTAATGACCCATCACCTAAAAATTAAATGGAAGTCCATTCACGGCAAACCCCTGTTTTCAGAGCTGCCTTTTCTTTTGTCTGTCTTGTGTTGTGTGTGTTGGTTATAAAAATTTAAGAAACCTCCCGCCGTCTCAAATCTACCATCTCATCTCATAGATTCCTTCTCCATCCCCAGTGAATACACACGCTCTGGACCCATTAATACTTTCCCAGGAAAAAAATCCCATCTTTTCCTCTGCCTTTTCTTTCTGGTTTCGATGGGAAAGTATGGATTGATTGATCTAGAAAAGCACTTTGCATTCTATGGTGCATACCATAGTAACTCAATAAACATATTGATTCACATGATATTTGTTTGGCCAATCTTTTTCACCGCTTGTTTGATTCTTTATTTCACACCTCCTCTGTTTAGTCTCCCTCAAGTCCAGTTATCTCTGTTTGGTTATGGTGTTGTTCTCTTTTTTAACGTTGGGTTCTTTCTTGTTTTGATCTATGCTTTGTTTTATATCTGTTTGGACCCAAAAGCTGGTTCCTTGGCTGCTTTGCTTTGTGCTTTTTGTTGGGTGGCTAGTTCTTTGGTGGCTGGTTGGCTCGGGTTCTCTCTTGCTTGGAAGGTAATTTTTATTATTCTCTTTTGGTGTTATTCTTAGTTTTTGGTTTGTTGGGTATTGAACAATAATGTTCAGTTGTTGGTGATAGCTTATGGCTCATGGAAATTCAAAAACCGAGAATAATGAGTCTGTTGTGAGGTCTGCCATTTTTTATTGAAATTTCAATGATAGTTACTTATTCATATGCCTCGTTAAATATTTTTTCTTCTTCTGATGATCTGCAACCTGAATACGAAATTTTATACAAGTTTGTAGCTATTGTCAAATTGGAAATAATTATGTTGCTGCGTCTATATTCTTTAAGTTCACTAGAACTCTTTCTCTGGAAGCTGTAGTTTGCATTTATTGTAGAAGCAGAAACATGTCTTTTAGAATAGTAGATGGCTTCTATTTAATAATCCGGTCCTCTTAAAAGTTATATTTTACAAATATTGCGAATTGGCAGGGTCAAAACAAGCATGGAAGAAGAAATTCGAAATCTCTTTCCTTTCCGATGTTCCAATTTGTTTGTCAACGTGGCTTTAATTAATATGGCTCTTCATACAGCCTAATCTGTTGCTATTCCTTGACGTTCTGTATAACAGAAAACTTTAATTAGGAGGCCAGTAATAATTGCAAACCATATGTTTCCTGTAGAGAATATGTCATATTTCACATCTAGAATTCTAGATGGATACTTTTCCTGTAGCCAAGGCTTGAGAAATGTAGGCCTTCTTTGGTTTTGAATGGCTCTCTTGGTCCATATCTGACTTTATATGAAGATAAGGCATTTGTTTGGAATCTGGGTATTGGCTGTAAATTTGACTGGTGAACAACCTGAATCTATCCATTTTTCTTACTGTGCCATGCTGGGTGCTGGAATCAAGAGGAGGATTGACTCGGTGTGTACTCGATTGACACTAATGTCTGATAAATAAGAAGGGGATGATGAATGTAATGCTTCTTGGTTCAGTCCCCATGGCTTAAATTGTTATTGGATTTGATCCAATTTTGAGAAATGGTGTTTTGGAGGTAGATGTCAGATCCAATCTCAATAATGGAGTATCATGAGTCTTGTTAGCTGGATCAAAGTAGTTATTGATTTTTTTCGGCTGCAAGCGGTGTTACAGGATAATGCAGTATAGAAGTGTTTCTAAGGCATGCTTCTTCACTGATCATTTTGTTGGACATTATCACATTGATCTTTGTGATAATTTCCTTGTATAATTTATTTTAAATATTTGCTGCACATAAACATCTGATTCATGTACCATTTAAATCTGACTCTGTACATTCATGCATCATGCATTTTCTTTCAACAATGCAAACCAAGAGATGGTGTTTCTGTTTTGTTTCATTCAATTTTAAAGACAAAAAAATTGTTCTCCAGGTTGTTCTGGTGGCTCAAATAGTTTGTTGGACTGGACAGTTCATCGGGCATGGGGTCTTTGAGGTAATTGATCTTGTGATCTGGAGTTATTAAAGTTTGGTTATATTAAAATGTGCCTCAAGTTCAGATAATTTCCTGCAGAAACGAGCCCCTGCACTTTTGGATAACCTCATTCAAGCCTTTATAATGGCTCCCTTCTTTGTGCTGCTGGAGGTATAACTTCTAGTTTAATCTTCTTCGTCATCTGCGTGCATTTTTTATTTTTTTTTGATTTGATCTCAAAACTATGGTGGTTATGTTGCTTTGCTTCAGGCTCTTCAAACCTCTTTCGGTTATGAACCGTACCCAGGGTTCCATGCTAGTGTTCAAGCAAAGATTGATGCTGAAATAAAAGAGTGGCGAGAGAAGAAGCTTAAGTTGCTTAGTTAAACTGGAGCCTTTTCAATAAACATCATTGATCAGTTTATATCCCTTTACCACCAAACAAAATCATGCCACATCTTCTAAACAATATCACTGATCAACACAATGTACCTATAACTTTATTGTGAGTTGAGTGTGTGATTATATTTTATTCCATGTACTCGGGGGCGGAGCTAGGTGTATTTTACAGGGGAGGCCAAAATTAATATAAGAATATATATTATTAAAAAGCTTATTTATTTAAATTAAAAATATTAAATAAAAAAAAAAATTTAAATGTTTTGCACACCCCTGCCTGTACTTATTTTCTGTTGATAAAGCTTCGAAATAGTATTGGATACGAAATGCATTTCTTCTTTCCTCTTCTCAACCCTGGGAATATCTGTGATTAGTTTTTAATCTCTGTGATTACTCTAGCGGAGGGACAGCATCTTTAGCGAAGCATTTTTGCTATTTTACCCACTTTTTGCCCTTTTCTTTCCCTTTGCTCAACGTGATTCAGAATGCCGGTTTTGTTTTTTATTTTGCAACTCAGATGTGACTTGTGAGAGAACAAGTTTCATTTTCTCAGATGCAATAGTTGCGCCGACATAATAACTGGAGTAACATGAAATGGTTTTTTTTTAGTTTAACATGGGTGTCCGGGTCAGCTTGCGTGCACCTCGATTAATCCCACGGGTCCTGAAGTTAACAATCATGTAAGCCTCTAGTGATCATTATATAAGCAATTACAGGACTCGAATCTAAAACATAAAATGATTTTTAACTATACGAGTTGAGCGGCACAACTCTACTTGAGAACAGGAATGTATACCAGCTGCTTGCTGTTTAAACCTTAAACCAATTGTCATTATATTTAGCTCGAAGTGACATAGACTTCGAAATTTCATGGAAATTGATTGCATCCACCTCGGATTAACATCAAGATAACGCCTTCTAGACTTACGATTTCCTGGCTATCCTAAGTTTCAGGCCATGTGCCATCGAGAGTGTTGTCATCATTCTGTAATCTACTGAATGATTTGGAACTAAACTAAAGCTGAAAAATCTACACAATAAGGCCAGTGCCATCTTCATTTGGAGATATGCAGAGTCCTTACCCAGGCATATCCTTGGTCCAGCCTGTGGAATATCAGAATCAATGATCGCGAGACCTTAATTTTCAAGAAAACGGAAATCATACGGAACAATGATTAAGCATTAACATACTGGTTGTGAGCGTGAATTCTTTTTAACTTACTTGAAATGCAGTGAACTTGAACGGGGATGCATTTTGGAAGAAACCATCTTTGAGCCATCTCTCAGGCTTGAATGAAGCTGCATCAGGACCCCAATTATACTCCATTCTACCCATGGAATAGGGAACATAAGTAACCATGCCTCCTGCTTTTACTTTGGTTCCATCAGGCAAGACATCGTCCTCCAGGATACCCTTGGGGTCCTGCAATCATTCAATAACAGTTATTGAGCTGTCTACTGTTGTCATGTTTTCTGTGAAAAGCTTGTATATCATAACCAAGATTTCCAAGACTGCATTCCCCTTTTCTCTAGCTATATGAACTTAATCATCTATGTTTTCTATTATCCGAAGTTTTTAGACGGTTTTCAGAGAATACATTGGTTCAATACATTAGGCATACCTGAGGGACTGCTGGATACAAACGAAGTGTCTCTGTGATCACTGCATGCAAATAGTATAATCTTCCCAAGGAATCATAAGTCAGAAATCCTGCATATTGCATTACCCTTTGACTGAAAGATTCAGGATCTTCTGTGTTTATCTGATGCAACTTAACATTCTCTTCCTTTGCCCTATCCTCTTCAAAAAATTTGAGCTCGGAGTAAAGCTTCTCGGCTACATGGTTATGTGTCATTACCATGTATATAGCCCATGAGAGAGTTGTTGCTGTTGTATCTCTCCCTGCTATCACAAAGTTCAGGACAACATCTCTTAGGCTTTTGTCTGTCAAGTTGCTTTCCGGGTCTTCACCTAGCTCAATGAACCTTGATAGTATGTCATGCTTCATCTGACAGCGACCATAAATTTGGTTAGTGAACACAATCGCTTCTATCATTCTAGAGACTAAATCTTTCACAAAGATGACGTTACCTTGTTATTTTTACCAGTGCCTCGCGCTTCTTCTATTTCTGCTTTCCTTTTGCGAACCATGGAGTAGGTGAAATCATCAACGATTTTAATGCTCTTATCAAGTAGAGCCTCTGAACCCACATTAAGAAATTTCTTTACTTTCCACAATGGATCGATGAACCGAAGCGTCACGATGATGTTGGCAGTATCAAATGCCTGAGCAAAGCGATTGTCTGGTAGGCTGGGAGTCAGCGTTCCAATTTCTACTCCAAACCCAACTTTGCATATGGAGTCCAAAGTCATCCTCATTAACAATCCCTATAAAAGAGAAATTGTGAGCTTTATTTATAACCAGAGAAATCCTCGCAAGTTCTATTCGAAAATCAAAAGTAGCTCCTTTCACAATGCTTTTAGGCTCGACTTCTGTGAGGAAAACTGAAAATTCGACTATAGTTTTATTTTCAATGTTATGTAGAACAGGGTTGGATGATTTTATTTTCATGGTGTTCAAAATGTGATCTAACCTTATGGCAATAAATGATACTGAAAACTAAAAACTTTTAAAAGTTACCTGCATTTCTACTTCTTGATTGTGGAAAGATGCTTGACTAAGAATAGAAGAGAGCTTCAAGCTATACTCCCTGAAGACTACTGTGCTAAAGTCCCTTAAATTCCTGGAAGCAAACTCAAAACTAGCAGTCTTCCTCTGCTTCCTCCAGAGTTCTCCATCTACATTAAATATCCCATCTCCAAGCAGGACTTCCATATATGAGTGGTATGTCTCACCCTTCAATGAAATTTCAAATCCCATTATTATCATATATAGAAAGTTACGAGAGATCCTTAAAACCCAAAAACTTGGTAGAGTGAAAATTCAATGTCAATGCAGATACGTTACTGAACTCAGAATAGATGAGTAAATAATATATTGTTTTACAAGCGGTTACCTTGGGATAATTAGCAAAGTTGGTCTTGAGGACATGTTCTACATTAGCAGGATCTGCAATGTAAGTATATGTTGTGAATGGCATGGGTACAACCACCGTTCTTAACTCAGACAGGTATTTAACAAGCCAGTCATGCATTTGATTATAGTTCATAAACTGCTCAATTGCTGCTCCTACAATCGGCCATGTTTTCGGGCCTCTCTTTTGCCTCTGGTTCCATCTGTGGATAAAAATCCATGACAAAACCATGCAAGCTAGCATCAATACCATTCCCATGTTGTAGCCATCTGAATTAGAAGAAACTAATGGAAGATTCTTATCTTCCTCCATTGATTATAAAATTCAAAGGGCAAAAATATTGAAAGTATTGGTAGAGAAGGCCTAGCTGGAATTGATTCTTATAATGGAGTCTGGCAAAGGTAACTGGGAAGTTGGTAAAGAAGTGGTGAACCTTATGAACTGCTGAATTAGCTAGTTTTCTTTGTCAACAATCTTTGTGTGCTTTTGGCATCCTCTAGATAAAATAATGCCTCATCTCTTTTTTGCTCTTAACCTAATTTACCGTAGACAAGCAATCACTCGGGCCATAACTTGATGGTTGCATTCGCTCCTTGAGGCTCAAGACTTGTGTGCACACCTCTAACTCTACAGTCTGTATTTGCCAATGACCATCCAAAAGTAGTGCTCAATAATAATAATGATAGCAACGATTTCCATAAGTAGCGGCAATTACTCTCAGTATACGTAGAATATCAGAATTAAATTTCTGACCCGGTAGAGTTTATAGCTGATCCAATATTGACTCAGTCTGAGTAGCAGGTAATGGATAGAACCTATAATGGAATTCAACCTTCCTAATGCAACTAGCTGTGCTGATGATGTAATGATCGGAATCTAAAGCCTTTAAAGCTCTTACCTGTATAAATCGCTATCAAGCTAAAGACAAATTAACCCATGCACCCACCGAAACACCTGGTTAGTTGCATCAATAAAATTTGCTTTCCACATTGTTTTTGACCAATCTCAAAATTAACATTTCAATATTTTTCTTAGATAGGTGAGATTTACTTTCCAAAGTTCGAAAAATAATGATATAAAGTGCATGACCGGCTGCATATCTGCTCGATATGGTGATAATTACATTTCTGTATTGTTTGTGGCCATCCTGGGTTTTAGCTAACAAAAGAACCAGCAGCAATGTCTTCTGACTTTCACTAACAGAAGCACCACTTTAATTTACATAAATCTTTGGGAATTTTTTTATATATATTGAGGCTGGCTGCCTTGGATTAAGGGATATTTATAAATTGCGTGCCCAGAACAAAAGGAAACACCTTCAAGCTTGTCCTATATGTGTGAGAATAATATATATTTTTTAGATGCCTAGTAGGTGCCACATTAAAGAAACTGCAAGTGTCTGGTTCACAGTTGACAACTGCGCAAGATAAATGTTTATATGTCCTAACAAACAATTTGTACATTTCTAATTGGATGTTAACCACTGTGTTGTCTTCAATATGATGATAAACCCAAATTTTCTTGATTCAATGGTCAAAAGACTCAAAACCATGCAAGTCACTGGAATCCATACATCGTTGGGTTCATAAATAGTGGCTGGTTTAAGGTACTGCCCTGCAGGTTCCCCTGAAACTTCCCACGATCTGTGTGTTGGAGAGACATCTGTCCTAGCTGGATTTTTTCAACGTGGTCAGTTCCAGCATTGCTCATGAGGTTTTGGAGATCAAGATTTGAATTGTATGTGTCACCACTCAAGAGTTGGGAAATTGAACCCAGGTACTCCAATTCTAACAGATGAGAAAGAGAACATGTTCTTGGAAATTTCATCATTTGTTGTTCACTAACATCATTAGCTGGGGTGACGTCCAAATGGGCATCTACTGTATTTTCTGTTTTCTCCTCTAAATGTCCTATCGTGTGCCTCTTTTTGTAAATTCTACATAGGACCCAGTCATCCAACTGAAACACAAAAAACAAAAACCATGGTCAAATAAAAAAAATGCACAAATGTAAATTGAATGGCAAACAATCGTAATAATATCCAATGATACATATTCACTGTAGGGAGGAAAAGAAGCGAAAAAAGGAGCTTACTCTCATGGATCCATTTTGCTTGTTGGCTTGTTTTCTTGGATCATTTAAGCGATACTCATGCATAATCCAATCTGTCTTGGCACCCTTTGGTGGCCTGCCCTTGTAAAAAACAAGAGCTTTCTTGACACCAACATATTTAGATCCGCTGTGGATGGCCTTGTCTGTGCCCGTGGCCTTCCAATACCCCGACACGGTTGCTCTGTTAGGCCTCACTCCATTTGGGTACTTGCGGTCACGAGGGGTAAAGAAGTACCACTCATTTTCTCCAAATTCTGCCTTCTCTACATCACATAAGTTAAACAATCAATATCACAAGGCCTAGCTAGAAACAGTCAAGCATGATTATGAATTACAAGGACACTTTAAATTGCATGTGCGCAGAAAAGAAAACCCTTTAATTTGAAACCAACCAGGTAATTGCCAGGGATCAAATTTGTAAATATCAACTTCTGGGATAATAGATGCAGGGCATGGCCTGGAAGTGGCTTGGTTACGAAGGTAGTACACGATCAATTCCTCATCGGTAGGGTGGAACCTAAAACCAGGAGGAAGCTGGTTATAGATGGTTTTTCCTTGCATTTTTTTTGCTCAAACAAGACAAGTGGTGTTTAAAAAGAAAGACAGAAGCTTGGGGTAGTTTGCTAATAAGATTAAAGAGACCTCATGATGAAGACTTGGCTAAGGGAGGGAGGGAGGAGAGGGGATGGCTTGAGAGAAATCAGGGTGTTTGAAATGTTTGCAAGGAGATGGCTGGCCCTTTTATTTTTGAGGGTTTTTTGTCCTGTTGTGGATGTGGTTTTGATTGGTTGTTTTATTGACTTGAATACCTCGGATGATACCTAGGTAGCCATACTCGCATTGAGTGTAAAGATTGAGGACACCTTCTAAATCTGACTTTTATGCTTCATTCTTTGCACTTGCTCTTTCGAATCATGATATAATTGTTGTTTTTTTATATATATTTTGTTATTAAAAAATATCTTTTTTATTTTTAAAAAATAATTTTTTCTATTAATATATTAAAACAAACTGAAAATCCTAAAAAAAAAATTAAGTAAAGAAAAATTTAAAAAAAATCAATTTTTTTCAAAAGTATTTTTAAATATAAAAACAAACCTTTTTGTACAAAGAATATCCAATAAGATATTTTCATTGAAAAGTCCAACTCTTTTGGCACTATTGTTGTTCCATGTATTATATCTATATGCTTCTTCGAGTATTTTCAATCGAAATTTTCCTCTTTTGGAATTCTTCTTTATATAGAGTGGTCAAATTAGACATGATCAAATAATTTGATGCTCAAATGCTATGCAATGACTTTAAAGTTGGGATTAATTGTTTGTTTTGGGACTACTGTAGAGCTTATTTTTCTGAGTATTTTTTATTTGAAAATACATTAAAATAATATTTTTTTATTTTTAAAATCAGCATATAAAAATAAAAAAAATAAAAAAATAATTCAAAGCTTAAAAAAAAATTACAATTGAACCTTAATATTGAACAACACCTAAACAACTTGTATAATAGGCCGTGTTTTTTAAGGTAGTGTTTAATGTTATGGTAGTAGTTATGTTTCAGAGTAATTTTTTGTTTAGAAATGTATTAAAATAATATATGTTTTTATTTTTTAAAATTAACACATCAAAATAATTTAAAAATATCTAAAAATAATAATATAAAAAACAATCAAATTTTAGATTGAATTTTTTTTAATGTGAGTGTCTGAGATAAGTTGAATGTACCTTGATTAATTTTATATACTCTAAAGTTAATAATTATATAAATTTTTAATAATTTTAAAATTTATAAAATTTAAACCGGAGGAAAACTAGACTGATGAATTAAATTAAGATTAGATTGAAACTATTCTTGCATCCAGACTTTTTGGCGGAGGGAATTTGCTTTATAAAACCATCCTTGCAGGGTCGTGTTTTGAGTTTTTCTTTCAAAACCCAGTCGGTTCCTCGTGTGAGCAAGGTAATGGTTGAGAAGACAGTGCGCTCCGTTTTACAACTCGAGAGATTAGGAATTGAATCATGGCGGAGGCTTTGTCCGAGTCTGGGGTTGCTATCAGCACCTCTCCGTGAAACGACACGTGTCCTGCCAAAAGTAGGAGTAGTAGACTAGGGATAAGCATCGGGGGAAATTGTAGGCCAGTGTTTTATACTCTGTGGTTCTTATCTAGCCACCTCACGCACTCTGTCCTGATTGGCTTAAACCAGCTTCCTTGATCACTGCATTAATCAATCTTTTAATGAATACGTGTTGATATTATGAGGTCATCCGGATTAACATTAAACCAACCCTTCCAGTGATTACTTTTATAGGATGTCAAGAAATGGGACGGAATATTCTATGAATCTCAGCCGTTAGATGCAGCCTCCTTTTCTGGGCATAGCATGCGTCACCAGTTGGTGGCTTGTTTTTATTGACCCGCTCAGGTTTTGTTTTCTTGTTTTGTCCTCTAGGATGGAGATGATGAAGCATCCACGTACGCATTACAGAAATGGGAATAGAATAGCTTTGGGAGCTAGGTTGATTAAGGAAAGGATTAGGTCATAACCCAACTAAGATGTGGGTCCTTTCTCGAGATTAGGAGAGGATTAGATCATGCCGGTTTTGGAAACAAAACATGACAGATGTGAAGTCGATTAGATCCTAGAAGTTCATCTGGGAAACAAAAAAGTTTGAGAATTGGCTGCTGATGCATGGCATAAAAAAATCAAGGTAAAAGTTGCGGCCATCCTTCTTGGATTTTCTCTCCCTTTTTTTTTACTTGGTCCTAGTTTGCTGCTTGGTATTTGGATAGATAGAATCATAAAATAAAATAAAATAAAATTGCTTGTTAGGTGAGTTTTTTTTATTGTTGAGTAGGTTGTTTTTTAAAAGTAATTTTCATTAAAAAAATATAATATATTAAAATAATTTTTGTTATTTTTTTTAGTTTTTAATATTAGAATATCAAAACTATAAAAAAAACTAAGAATATATTTATCTAATGCACTTTCAAGTGAAACATGTTAAAAAATAAAAGCTATTACATTCTCAAACACATAATAAACATCTATATATATATATATATAGAGCTTTTTTAAAATAAAATAAAAACTATATTTCAGTTCTTGATTTACAACTTTTAAATTTTTTTGTGTGTGTGTGTGTGTTGTGGTGGTTTTTCTTAGTTTTGAGTATATTAGTTGATTTTTCTAAAGATGGAAAAAATTACTTTTACCCATTAACTCCCTTGTATTTATGCACTTTTTATTTCAAGTTTTAGAAAATTCGTTCATTGTTTTTCATCTTGACATCAACTATTTATGTACATGCATTATATTTTTGTCATTGCTACTCCCTCCTACCAATGGGCGAGATTAGTGTTCTTAAAATTTGACCACCGACTTCATGTCTTGTTAAGATTGTTCCGGACAATTTTAAAAAAAATCGGTCGTAAAATATTAGTTCGGTCCCGGTCTTCTTGATGTTTTGTAATGAACTTTTTAATTATCGGATTAGTTGTGTGACCATTTTTTACGATTGCGATCAATATTGTAATTGTAAATTTATCATGCTTGGAGGGTTAGTTAGTTGACTTATGTTTGTACGTAATGGAGTTGGATTTAGATTGAGACATTTTTTGTTTTTGCTTATGAACCTGTTTTTTGAACAATAAAAAAAAACATTTCAAGAAGTATGAAAAATAAATGTGCACTTAGTTTTGCGAGGTTGTAGTGTTGTTATTGGGTCATTGGGTTTTATTTTTTACTTTGATTTTTCATCTTGTTTTCTCAATTTTTATGAAATAAAAAAAGGTTCATTGTAATTTTTTATAGATAAATGAAATGGAGATATTAAATCGAACGAAAACTTGTTGCATATGATATTTTAAATATATGTACCTCTAGATTCACCATCAAGTATAAGACCTATGTATTTAGTTTTTGATCTAGCTTTGAAAAAAAAATCACCAACAAAAATATAGAGTGGAAGGGAAGCTTGTAGCTCGAGGAGCAAAACACTATTCATTATAGTAGTATATTAACAAAATTGCCTTAAATTATGAAACTTTTGAATTAAATTTTTTAGACAAGATGGTCTTTTTACAATGATATAATTGTCTTTTATAAATTATATAGGGTTAGATTAATCATTTTGTTTCTTATTGCATAGTAAAATCACTAATATAACCCTAAAAAAAAAATATTGCACTACAACGAGTTTCAGTCTTTTCAATTTTTTAAAGTGTAAATACTTTACAGATCTTTAATTAAAAAATCCAAATAAACTCTTTGATCTTTTTACCGTGATATTTTTTATTGTGATTTTTTTTGTAATATTGAGTTAGTTTAGGGTCGTTGTTGTATTGTTAGTAAATATTAAATATGAAAAAAAACTTGCTAACACATGGGGTCGTCCAACAACCAAACCCGTCTTCATCGACGGTGTTGAAATCCTCACAACGCCCCCTCTTCGCAATGGGATGATGTATGTTCCAAATTTCCAACCGGTTTGGTGGTGGTGACCATCCCCCCTTTCTCTCTCTTTTCTAGATTTTCATGTTAACCTCTTAAAAATTCTTTTTAATTTGTTAACTTTTCATATTTGATCCTTGTTATAAAAATTGTATTTTTATAATTTTTTTTTGTTTTTTTTGAAATCATTTTTTTAATTAATTTTTTTTTTTACAATTTACCATCCTTGTTTTATTTTTTGATAAGTTTGATCTTTATTCTTTTGATTTTTTTATTTTTTCCTTTAGAAATTTTTTAAAATTGATTGGTAATGAAGTCTCTTAATTAAACCTAGAGCCAGGGTTTCATGAATTTAGAAGGTCCGTCTGGGTTTGTTTGGTTTTTTTATTTTTCTTTATCTAAGCTAATTTTTTTTTCTCATTTCCCATCCTTCAGCATTTATTTAATCAGAGACCAAGTTTCCCTCCTTTTCCAACTTGCTTTATGTGGAATTTTTTGTTGGTTTTGAAAATGACTTGGTTATCTCGAGTCTTTTAATTTACCGTTGTTTGTTTTTTTTTAATTCTTTAAATAGATACCCTCAACCCCATCCTTTAATATTTGAAATGATTCTTTTAAATGATTTGCAAGATTATAATTCTTTTTTTATTTCATCCTCTTTTATTTTTCTTTTATCTTTCGAATATAATTCTCATTTTTTTCAGTTGTTATTTGTTTAATTTTAGATAAGTTTTTAAATTTATTTTTATTTATTTGCTTTTTCTAGCTCTTATATCTTTTTATTTGTTGGATTTATTTTGACTACCCAATATTAAATTGATCGGGAATTAAAATTTTTAATTGAGCCCGAATCTAAAATTTAACGGGTTACGAGTTTGGAATATTCGCTTATGTATTTTTTTTAAACTAATGTTTTTTTAATTTCATCACTCAACATTTTATATCATTAGTGATTGAGCTTTGTTTTTTTTTTTCTTTATCTTCCTTCTATATCATTTTTTTAACCCTTTTTTTTAGGTTTTAATGTTTTTTTTTAAGGTTGGCCTATATAATAGTTTTTTTTTCTTAGCTAATCCTATGTCCCAAATATATTTTTTAAAAATAAATTAGAACACATTTATGTTGCCTAAACATCTTTTTTTCTTAAAAAAAAGTATTATGTCCTGTGACTTAGCGCTCGAGGACACACAAATCTAGTAATAAAACTAAACCTAGACATGTTTTTTTTTTTGAAAAAAAGCCCCTCCGTTCTGCAAAAACGGGCACATAGTTTTGGAGGGTTGTGCTGTTGTGTTCGTTTTGATTTTGTAACAACGTGTCCTCTCCTTAACTACCCACTCCCTCTCTTAACCGCGCGGGATCTGCCTTCACGGTTGATAGATCACCGTATATTACTGGTCCAAATCTTTTTTTTCTCCTGTCCTATTCTACTATGAAATGTAATAATTATTGTTTTTAAAATGATTTTTTATTTAAAAATATATTAATATTTTTTTTTTTAATATCAGAACATTAAAATAATTTAAAAAAATAAAACAAAATTTAATTAAAATAATTTAATTTTTTTTAAATATTTTTATAACACAAAAACAATAAATATTAAACGAGGATGGATTTATATCGTTTTTAAAAGCCTAAAACAAGTAATATACAACCATCCAAATAGTTACTAGAATGAGAACATGGTAGTAAATCATTGATTAGGATCTACATGAATTTCTAAGAAATCTTGTACAAATAATTATTACCTTGATGCTATGATTAGTTTTGTACTAAAAGGATTGGATTATTGACTTGGAGATGCTAATGGAGGTTCAATGAAGTGTATGATTTGCCCTTCTCTTTCATAAAGACTTTCCAGCCTTCGTATTCGTCCCCGTTTACATCGAAGGAAATTCTACTCATTTTCACCAAAGAACGAACCTCAATTGAAGTTCCATGTGATTTTTTTTCACATTTAATTCCCATTAAATAAAAGACTTGGACCATAAAAGGTAAAGTATCTTATATATATAAATTAAACAAAGTTGGTCATGGAAATTTTAAAAAATACCTATTCAAATTGTTTTATTAATAAAACACTAAAAATAATAATGGTGGACCACCTCATGAATTACTATTTTTTTTAAAATCTATCTATAGATATAATTTTAATTTCATCATTCAACTAGTTGAGAATTAAATTTTATAATTTATTTTAATTTGATTTTTATAAAATTATCACAACCTCGTGATTATAGTTGCTGATTAAATTGATTGTCTTATTTTTTTTAATTAGTATTTTTTTAGTTACATAATTCGATACTTTATTTATTATGAACCATGCTTTCTTGATTTATTTTGGTTTGCTTTATATGAAGTTATCTTGATCTTATGACTCGAATAACGAGTTTGACGAGTTAATTTAAGTTATTTTTTAGTTTTTTTTAAATTGATTTTTTTTTATAATTTCATCTCTCAATATTGGATTAATCAAGAATTATGTTTCATAATTTATTTTGGTTTATTTTTAAATTTGTTAAGTTGAAGAGATCCTATCTAATCAAACCCCGTACAATTTTTTTTTTCAGCTAGAAAAAAATATTAACAAAGTTTTTTTATTTTTTCATTTAAAAAGTTTTGATCCAGCTCATACCACTGCACGAGCCAATAATCTTGAATATAAATAATCAAATTGGTCCACCTCCGTTGTAGCTAACAACTTTAATAATAAATTCAAATGTAGAGGTCCATCAAGCTGGATGATGCTACGTCTACCTTCATATTTGTATAATTCGGAAATTTTTAACCGCCACCACTTTCACCTTTATAGAGATTAAAGTCCCTCTATATGTTAATCCCTTATTATTTAATCCCTCCTAATCTTATTTGGTAATTTTTAGGGACGAGGAAGAAAAATCAACGGATTAATGATTTAATACTTAACATTGGTTTCTATCTATTCCATCGCAGAAAAAAGAAGAAGAAGAAGAAACCTGGTCACTTAGCCAGGGCCCAGTAAGACAACTTAGATCCACTGGATTCTAACACCAATCAACCAGGCCTGGTTCAAGAACGAGCATAAAAACTTTTTATCAGGCCAGGAGGAATTAAACTTTCAGGCCTCACCTTCATGAACCAATCCCTGAAATGCAAATGCAAACCCGTGAGCCGGTCTGAGATACGAGCGTGTTTGTGTACGATGTTGTCTCTGTGTTTTGCTTAAAATATAGATGGAACAATATTTGATAATAAAAAAAAATATAAGTTTCTATTCATGCATCCCACCAAATTATACATTTGAAACGCATGGAAATCGAAAGCAGGTGCTACTTGTTTCTCGTGGCTGCACCATGTAGCATCTTTCTAACAGTGCGAGTGAATTTTAATTTACTCGTACTGTTCACTTAAACAGTTTTTTTTGTTTGAAAAACCAGTTAACAGTTTTTTTTAAACCAGTGTAATTAATTGATTTCACTCGTATTGTTCACATGAATGTGATATTAATTTTTATTTCTTTAAAAAAAATTAGTTTAAATTGAATTAAATTTATTTGTACTGTAATCTCAATTTTATTCCTGATAATATTTTATCTAATTTTATTGCACGCTCTAAAAATCATCGAAACTGTAGTTCTTGTCGAATGAATTTTATATGTATTAAAATTGTAGATAGTTTAATGGAACAATAAATTTTTTTTTATATAATGTATAATTTATTTCACGATGTAATAGCAATAGTTAAATTTACAATATTTAAATTAAAAACTATATATATATATTAAATTATTTTATAACCTCAATTTGAAAAGTATTTTTTTAACCAAATGCATTAAAACTATTTTTTCTTCAATCTTAATTTTAACCATAGTTTTAACCAAATACCTATTTTTTCAAACCAATCTTAACTAAAATTTTTTTTTATAAAATAATTTTTTTTAAATTACAATCATAACAACTACCGCAACACCAAACAAACTCGGAAACCTACACCGCTTGTTTTGCCCGTTCAAACCCATGGTCTCTTGTTTTAGAGATTTTAAGAAAAAGCAAAAAAACCCACTAGCAGCCGTCCGTATAATATCAATTGCGGGTTGGTTGTTATCATTTTCTTCTCTAATCACTGGCTGTCTCTTTCAATGTTTGTTTTTGTAATATGTTTGTTTGGCTTTTAATTGCAGGTATTTTTTTGCCATGTTTTTATTCATTGGTTTAAATAATATGTATTCTCCGAGAGGCAGCAATGCTTATGGTGCCCAATCTGCCTATGCTCAATATGTAAGAACTTTCTTTTACGTGTTGCTCACTACAAAGTAAAAATTGCAGCTTTTCTTGTAATTAGGCCAGATTAATATTTTTCACCGTCTTTCGATTTTGATGACATATGAATGACTGTGAAAATTGCTGTTCTTGGGCAATTTCTTTCAGTGTATGTTAGTGTGTGTTTGTTATTGCGATGAGGTGATTTTCAAAATTGATTTTCAATTGAAAATGCATTAAAATGATTTTTTATTTTTATTTTTGAAATCATCACATCAAAACCATTAGAAATTACTTTAAAAAGCATCAATTTGATGCTTTTGAGGTGAAAATCAATTTGAAAAGCAGAAGCAAACGCAATGCCAAAGGTTGATTAGTTGATAATTATCCATGCTGTGTTCTGGTGTAATTTTTTTCTTCCTGTGTGAGTGGTCGTGGAGTAAAGGTCTCATTTTTAGATTTGAAATCTCGTCTTCTCGCTATTTGTTTTTCTTTTTTCACAACTGGGAGCTGCTTATTCTATGAGTTTTCCTTTGTAATTAGAGCATATTGTTGTTTCTTACTGCTTGTTAATTTTGATTGTACGCAAATCAGTAAAATTATTGTAGCTTTTCTTGTAATTTGGACAATCACTCTTATGTGTATTACTTTTGATTGATTCGGGATATACGTGTCTCATGCTTTGATTGATTCGGGATATACGTGTCGTTTTTTTAATTGAAATCTGGTTAGCTGGGAATGACCTATTCTGGGAGCTCTGTTGGGGGGCATGATGGGGGCTCTCAACATTCATTGGCCTCTTGGCATTCATCGATTCTAGGTGGTCCTCAGGAGGCTGATGTTGGTGGATACAGAGATTATGCTTCAGCCACATCACATTATGAGGGCCAACACAGAGCTGTTTATGGCTCAGCTTCCATGAGTGGTGCTCAACAGGTCTTTTTTACTCCTATTCATGGTCATTTCAGAATCTTTTTTTTTCTAATTTAAGGAAATCTATACCCTGACATAATCCTTATAGTTATGTGTTCTGTTTTTCATTAACTTATTTGCATGTTTTCTAGTAATTAATCAGTAATGTGGGTTGAAATTCTTGCTACTGCATGTATTAAGATAATATCCTAACTTAATGTCAAGTCACTTCTTGAGATTGATAAAATGCCTGCTCACAGTTTTAACAAATACGATGATTGTCATGTTAAATGAGCAAGTTTGGCTGAAAGTTCCCTATATGGTTTGGATTGGCAATGTTCAGTCACTTCTTGAGATTGATAAAATTCCTGCTCACAGTTTTAACAAATAGGATGATTGTCATGTTGACTGACCAAGTTTGGCTGAAAGTTCTCTATATATGGTTTGGATTTGCTTTTTATTTAGTATTTCACGGGCTACAAGTTAGGAGTTTGACTGGTAGTTTTCACCTCTCTTCTATACGCAGGGAATTCTTACAGAATCACTGGGCAAAGACTTGAATGATCATGTATTTACCCTAGTGGAAGGCATTGTCGATGCTGGCAAAAACAGTGGCAATACTGGTAGTTGTGAGGAGTTGTTAGGAGGTGATGAGGAGGGAGAGAGATCTGTAGCCTCTGTTGAGGACCAACGCAAGGAAATAACCATCTATGAGGTTTGTGATGTGAATATTCTCGATATCAGATAGTTTTCACCTTTTCAATGAATGCTTAATGCTTGAAGCCAGTGTCGAGTGTAATGAAATTCAGTGATTTATTCTCAGTTGAACTCAGCTCTTAAAGAGCCTGCTGTTAAGGATATGGTCTTTCCCCTGTGGATTCGGGTCTGAGGTCTCAATTCCCCTAAGATTAGGAAGAATATATCTACTTTCCTTCTCATCCTAACTGCAGTTTATCATTTCAGACACATTATTAATTGTCATAAACTGGTTCAACTGTAAAATTGAATTCAGTGTAGTTGCTTCCGTGCCTGCTTGTCCCTGGTATTGACAGGTTAAATGTCTTAATGAGCTGTTGCTTCAGCTGTATTTAAACTTCGAAGAAGATGTCAGTTTTGGTGGGGCGTGGGTTGGGGCTGAGGATTCATAACTGGATAACAGCTTCCCAAGTAAAAATACTGGAAATTAAATGAAAATTAGATGTAGTTGTGCACATTAAATTGTGCTCAAACTTTTTTGAAGTATCATTGTTCTCTAACTTTCTTAAGTTGGTGTCTTGTAGAAGTTTATAATGGGCATTCGATCGCATTCACAATACTCTCAAGGTGCGAATGGTTTAAAATTTTAAACATGCCCCCCATTACTTTCGCTGGATGTATTTGAACCAAATCACTCCAAACATCATGTTGCTCCAGATGTTTTGCGTAGCTGATCCTCCTTACGACAAGTCACTCCAACAATTGCAAAGCTTTTTATCAGGTCTAGTTTCTGAAGAGAAGTTAGAACTAAGGGATGGGATGTATTTCTTGAAGAAGTAAAAGCTGGCATTCTTGTAATTCACCCATCAACTCTTGAAATAGTAAGCACAGTGAGGTTCTCTCACAAAACCTTGCTGTTGACCGTGCGCAATGTTTTTCATTATAATATAGAGTAGTAATACTATGCTATCTGTACCAAAATTGGCACTGAGGGTCACTGGTTTCATGTGGTGTTTTTGAAAAGTGTACCGGAAGATATTGATATAGCTTAACAGAGGGAGGTTTGGAACAGCAAATGCAGCTTTATGAAGATATTGACTGCCTCCCTTCCAATCATCAGCACGAGAAATTAATTCTCACCAGTTAACGAGGCACGCATTGATTCTTTAATTGAATAATTGCTAACTTTCTTTATTAAAAACAAATGCTCAAATTATTTTCTGAAAAGTTCCAAGTGCTATTACATCTAACAAAAAATACTACTAAAACCCAGAACGATGAATGCCATTTCTTTTTTAGAATTGCTGTCAAGAAAATATATTTCGTTAACGGTTTATTGGTACTGGGGCAATGCTCTTAGACAGAGTTGTGGAATACCCTTGTTTCTATTATATATATATCGTTTATCCTAGAAAATAAGGCTTATAATATTGCTAATTTTTTACAATTTCATTTCTTTCTTTTTTTGAATATTAATTTAAGTGTTAAAATCTAAATATAATAAAGTTTCAGCCTCTCATTTGATTAAAAGTACGTAGATAAAGTCCCAAAATCATCTGTCAATGTAATGAACAGTTATCAATTTTTAGGTGCAATGATCGATATTTAAATTCATAACATGCATCATCATGCATTAGATAAATCAACGGTTATGATTCAACACTAGAAAATGATTTCTAATTAGATAGCTAAACATAAATGCATATTAATTAGACGCTTCGTTTTTTTTTTCCACGAGAAATCCTATCATATTATAACAAACATTGAGATCTAGAACAACTATATATAGTCTATATGCATACCTTTAACCTTGTTCTTGTTTTTTTATCTTAAAAAATTCAAAAATCTCCATTCAAATTGTATTAGATTAAGAATTTCATGCATCGAACTTCTTCCCTTTGCTTTCATTGAATGAACATTTCTCTTCTACGTTCATTTCATCAAACATATTTCAATATGAAGTTTTCTTCCATCACATGATTTATTTTGATTGTGCATCTTTCAATATGTGGTCACTCGATTTCACCTTCAAATGCTCTCGTCTACGTACCATCTTGCCTGCTGGTTTTTGATGCAATGGGCCTATGTAGATTAAGAGCTCCAGGGAGTCTGTTATCGCGACATTTGATAGTCTTTTGAGTTACCAGTTACCACGTAAAATGCTTTGGCTGCTGGACGCATGCATCATAAAAATTAAAGGAGCGAGGACCATTCCTCAGAGTCTGCATACAAATGAATGAAATCACTTCATGCACGAAGAGGGGAATGCATAAATTTTATCCTTGTGAATCCACAAACACGCCACACCTTCGAGATTTGTTGGAAACTAAAAAAAGAAGAAAGAGAGTGAATAGAGGCAAAGCAAGGATAATTAGATCGATATTTCTTTTCTTAATCTTCTTTTGTTTTTCTAATATTTCTTCAAAGACAATAATTTTTTAATAAATAATGGGATTTGAAATTGGATCCAAATTTTTTAATCCTTTCGTTATTATCGTTGGAAATAAAAAAAATTTAAAAGAAAGCATACCATTTATGACCGTTGCTATCAATAATTATATTAACTGTTGTTTTATTATTTTATTAACGTATAAGTGTTCAGGCGAATTTGCGCGTACATCGACTAATTTTACAGGCCCTGAAGTTAATGACCATTTAAGCCTTCAACGATTTTAAGATAACTCGAACTTATAATCATTAAAAAACAAATTTAAAGTCTGACCAATTAAACTATCTTTTAGAATTAGCTGTTGTATTGTAATGATAGGCATGAAATAAGTTGCCATTAAAAAATATTATTTTAATTTTTTTTAAAAAAAACTTTAAAAAATAAATTCAAATAAAAATAAACAAAAGCACCATCATGTGTTCTTCACACTTCGCAGGGTAGATCACTCCACCATTGATTTGCTTGTGTACAATTTTTCTAAATGCTTTGGGCGTCACCACAGCCAACAAAACATCAGGAGGGCTCTAAACCCACGTCTAAGACGCCACTGTTAACCATCAATCTATCCTAGAAATTGATATCTCCACATAGGGAACTTTCTTCGCCCCTGTTTAAATCCCTTTATATTCGAGGTGGAATTTCAGCTCTAATCTGAGCGTTTCCAGAATTCTTTACCAAATCAGATAGCAATATTCTATTCTCAGTAATGGCAATAATTTCGCCTATTTGATTAAGTGACAAAGGAAAGGATCAAGAAATTTTAGGTGGGTTCTAACTCTAATGACATCAATACTCTTTGTTATCTTGATTTAAATAGGAAGGGAAACAGTTTCAACTCGTTTTTAATCGAACGTTTTTTCTTATTAATGTGCTTAGGACCCATCGCTCCCACAGAGTATTCATTCGAAAATCAGACACTCAGCAGGACATGTACCTGTAAACATAAATACACATATAATAATACATACAACCAACTATTGTTATAAAAATAATAATTGATTAGTATTTGTCAAATTTCTGCAATGTAAGAAAAGATCTCGATCGTCGGTAACATGTACCGGCTGTACCACTGGTTTTGGACAATTGGACAATAGACTTCGTCGCCCTTGTTTCACATTGCATCTCAAATGGTTCCAGCAAAATTTGAAATTTTTATTGATATTTTTTTTTAAATCATTTTAATATATTAATATTAAAAATAATTTTTTTTTATAAAAATACTCTCTTGCTATATATGAAACGAGTTAAATGCTGCAGCTACGGAAATTAAAATCCTTCAATCTGAATTTATCTGCGATGACGTTGACCTTCAATCCTCCCTGCTTTTCTAAATAATAAAAATAAACTCTCATCGATCTGCTTCTGTTTTTTTTTTAAAATAAAAATAAAATTGCCAGAAACATTTTAATCTCTATATCTATTGATTTCACCCCAAAATAAAAAAGTTTTCTCAAGGTTTATCCTAAATGTATACTCCGTTTCGCAGTGTTGCACTTTCCATCCACGCTCTTCACTGATAGTTCATGAAATCATCCAAATTACATGGATAACGGCGGCTCATGCACTTTAACTCCTCTCAAAATTAAGAAGATGAAATCAGCCTTAATTAAAAAGTCAAATTCCAATGCCAAAATTAAAATTAAAATTAAAACCAAACCTAAATTGAGTCTAAGTTGATCTTTTTTAATATATTTTGACACTCAAATTAAGTAGTTATTATTATTGAGCAGACATGGTTAATGCGCATGGTAGATTCATCTCAAATCTGAATGGTTTTTGTCAATATATATATACAAAATGAAAGTACAATATATGAAAGGAATTTGTACTCAAAATGTTTCGTATAGACTCGTACTAGTTTGCATGCACGATCGAGCATATATAGGTTTCGTACTGGTACTATCATATATATCCTACCGCCGTATAATTTTTGCTATTATATATGTGATGTAATGTGCAAACAAAGAATTCCAAGTAGCTAGCAGTTGAGATCGTGTTAATTCGTTTGCTTTTTCTTTCCCATTTCAGGCAAGGATTAGATCGAATATTTCACATGTAATTTCTTCTTGGGGGGGGGGGGGGGGGGGGGGGGGGGGGGGGGTACATTGTTGGGTTGTTGCCATTGCATGTGCAGTAAATGGACGGCACCAACCATTGACTATTGACAGCCATCATTATTGAATAAGCTGGAGTTGGCAGCCACCTTTGTTGAAGAAGAATAGGAGTTGGTGGCACCATTGTTGCCTATAAAAGGGCATCGGGAGTGAGAGCAAAATGAGATGAGAGTGTGGTGAGTTTGTGCAAGAGAGTTGAGAGAAAGAGAGAGCTGCAATGGCAGCAGCCTTGCTGCCATTGCAGCAGCTGCAAGAGCAGCAGTGAGAGTTGATGAGTTGAGTAGAGTGGATGTAATCCTCCTCCTCTATGTATTTATTGTAACCCTTTCTCTATCTCTAATACAATGACTCTCTCCCGTCGATATAGGCGATTTTTCCGAACCACGTTAAATATTATGTCTCAGTGTGCTTAAGCCTCCTTGAGCAACTATCAGAACACCAGGAGCCGGAATCCCCAACATACATGCCATTAAAGCAGTAGTATTTATTATTTCATCTTATAAAAATAAATCATTTATGGATGACAAAGAATATATAGCTCAGGGAGTTTTAATACTATCAACTGCGCGCCAAATGTATTGCATTAGAAAAATAAATCATGAATGGCTCGCTCGGTACTCATGTGGAGAGAGAGCGACCGCATGACTGGCTGAAAAGGCAATTAAATAACTGCTGTCTGTCGATAAGTAAATTACTTGTAAGTTCCAGGTGGATTTGTACGGATCCATATCGATAATATTTATTATATTACCAGCGCGCCTATATGTTCTGCATGTGTTATTCTAATTCACTTGTCTTCCCCTGATATTTCTCCTTGCTTTCCACGTTATAGTTTATCTCTCTTTCTTTCTCGGTTGGTCTGAGATATGGTTAAGTCTCAATGCTTTGAGAAGGTGGGACTGAAGAAAGGGCCATGGACTCCTGAAGAAGACCAGAAGCTTTTGGCTTACATCGAAGAGCATGGGCATGGAAGCTGGCGAGCCTTGCCTGCCAAAGCTGGTGATTTACATTAACAAACCCTTTATTTACTCCCAATTATTTATTCACTTGGTAGCGCCCTAGTCTTTATTAAACGATAGCTTTATTGTTATCCCTTCCTTTTGTGTGTGTGTGTGTGTGTGTGTGTGTGTGTGTGTGTATAGGACTTCAAAGATGCGGGAAGAGCTGTAGACTCAGGTGGACCAACTACCTTCGGCCAGATATCAAGAGAGGAAAGTTTAATTTGCAGGAAGAACAATCAATCATTCGGCTGCATGCTCTTCTTGGAAACAGGTGAGATGGTAGTTCCTCGCGGTGATATATAGGATCTTGAAATTGACGGTCACACTCTCATCATGTGTGGTCTCATGGTTTCCACTTAATTTGGTATTATTATTCCTTCGATGATCTTTGGTCTTCGGATTTTGTGTCTGTCTTTGCAAAGCTACTATGTACGAATGTTTTTATATTTCAAAAATATTTTTTAAAAAATTTAAATTTCTTAATTAGTTATTGATATTGTGGCTATCATAGAAATCACTATGTACCAAGTATAAACTCTCTAGGTATTGCAATCAATGGTCGCATTGCTTTAGACAGCGACACAGGCATGATGCTTTGTACGTAAAGATGACCGTCTTGTTTTATACAGGTGGTCAGCCATTGCTACTCACTTGCCGAAAAGAACCGATAACGAGATCAAGAATTACTGGAACACACATCTTAAGAAAAGATTAGACAAAATGGGCATTGATCCTGTGACACACAAGCCAAAAGCTGATTCTTTCGGCTCAGGAAGTGGCCATTCCAAGGGTGCTGCCAGTTTAAGCCACATGGCTCAATGGGAGAGTGCTCGACTAGAGGCCGAAGCCAGATTGGTCCGTGAGTCGAAGTTAACTGTACCTAATCCTCCCAAAAACGTACTAGGCTCTGCAGTTTCAGCTCAAGTCTCCAACAAAGGTAGTGCAGCTCCAACAGCAAGACCACAGTGTCTTGATGTACTCAAAGCATGGCAAGGGGTCGTCTTCAGCATGTTCTCGGTAGGCAGCCGTGACTCTCTCGAGTCTCCAACATCCACATTGAATTTCTCAGAAAATGCATTAGCCATGATCCCACTCATTGGAGTTCAGAAAAATGCAACCACCACACTAGCTTTTGCCACAAATAATGCTACATGCAACAGAGGGGCTACGGCCAGTGAATTTGACAGGGGAAACCAGTTGGAGTGCTTTGAGAAACTGAAAGAAACAGCACAAGTGAAACGAAATTTGGACAGTTCAATGGCAATTCATGATATAAGCCCGTATGCCAGCGATCATAATGCTTGGTTTGTTGACTCTTCAGCGAATGAAAACGCACCTATGGGGAATATCATTGATGGATTTTCGGAAATTTTAGTGTGTAATTCTCTGGACCCCAACCCGACCTGTTCTGGAGAGAATATTAATGATTGCTATGCTGGTAGTCTTGAAGATAATTATTGGAATAGCTTACTCAATCTGGTGGATGCTTCTCCAACTGGGTCGTCTGTATTTTGATTATCTATTCTATAGCTACTTCTATAGTTCTAGTACAATAAGAAGAAGAAGAAGAAGACCTAATTGTAGGGTTTGACTGAGGGACTCCTAATGGTTAATTTCATTGCATCAAGTGTAACATTAGATCTTTATAAATAAAGGTTCTTTAGATGTTCTGTCTGTAATTAATTTGAATGCTGCTAGGGATTGGAACTAAATTGTGGTCATAAATTACTTGATATGTTACTGTGTAAAGATTGCGTGCCTGACTATTTCGCTGATATGTGTGTGGGGGGCGGGGGGTCGCAGCATCTTTTATTTATACAATGCTACCCCCACTTTTGAGCTCCTTCCTCGCAGATCGGATGGTGAAATTAGGGAATATAATGGGTGTTAATGGGTAAATTTCTTCATATTTATATTTTATTTATTATTTATTGAGTTAAAAAAATTAGATATTAAATTATTTATCAATATTCTAGTATCTATTATTTGATTATATTAAAAAAATCTAAATATTATATAAATATATTTATATTATATAAATATTTAAGTTAGTTCGAGCGGATTTTAGTTTGAATTTAAGAATATCCATATTGTATCCATTATTATTCAAGTAATGTAATTATTTTAAAAAAATCTATCATTTAAATAATGTCAGCTCAATATCTATTTATTTCAGATTAAATTAATTAAATAGGCAGTTTTTGTCATTTTTATATGTACAAACCGAATCAGTGGCTATTAAACAGCTATTTATTACACAGCTTAGTTAGATATACAGATAATATTTTCCCTATACCAAAGAAGGAAATTGAATAAATGTAAAGAGATTACTTTAGAAAGATTTATTGCGATATGGAATTTTTTGAAGTAATTAGTCAATTCAATATCATGCTTGTATAAAATTTATGTTCATACATCACCTATGGTTTTTCTTAACCCAATTATTAATTTAATACGTTAGATAATTATTATTTCATATGGCAATGCTTTAAAATATTTATAATTAACTCTAAACAAGAAAAATACATGAATTGAACCCCTAACCTTTATTTATATTTTAATTAATCATCTCCCCCAATTTCTTATGCCTTCCAAATAAAGATTTCATTTTGTTGTCTTTACGTAAATATTCCATCTTGTCAACCATGCGAAAAAAGAATCCTGGTCGGTGTTTTGAAAAAACATTAAAATAAATGGAGGTGTCGCATCACTTGGTCTATTATCATGCACAGTGTCTCGCCCCTTCAGGCAGAGAGCAGTACCCCTCGAGTATCTCAGGCAGATGACTGATCTGAGGCAACCCAAGTGACATTACACAGACCGTCTGAGAATTGCACGGAGCAAGTCATTAATTCATGACCCAAGGTTGTCTTCTTTATCTACACGCGTCGTAATATTGTGATTATTATTTTTCCACGCGAGTCAAGCATCTACCTGTAATTTTATTTTTTATTTTTTTTCATAAGCCGAGATCAATTAAAACAGTGATTAAGTGGGAATCTACATGGAGAAGGGAGCACACAACAGAGGCTGAGAAAAAACAACAACCGAAAACAGAGCAACAAGAAGGGAAGACATGAGTTAAATAAAAGTGCAGAAACAAAAAGAAAAACCACCGGATAAAGGGAATGGGATTTGCCTAAACACAGATGACGAGCCATTTGTTGCCACCATTGAATTAACTAAAGGATCTCTCCCTGGACGTAGAAGCCACTCGGTGGACACTATATTAACAGATATGGTGTCTCGAGGGCAATAACATTTTCCCGTTGCGCTATTATTGATGATCGCAATAATGTCTGCATATGCTATCCCATCTAATCTTACTGCCGCCATTCAATGTTTGTACATATATTTCTTAAATGCCTTTGCCTCTTAATTACGATCTGCTCGATCTTTTCCGCGGGTTTTTTAAGAACATTTTGGCACGTCACTTTCAATTTCCTTCTTTTAATTATTATTTTTGTTTCTTCAAATAAAATTACATAATATTTGCAAAATTATCCAGGACTATATATTGAATAAGATCATATTTTTTCTTGGTAATATTAGCAATTGTTTTAGAAATATTCATGCTTGAAATGATAACAACAACAACAATATTTTCAGCATCTTTCCTTTTCTCTTATGCATACATCACTGTATGTGGTAACAGGTGACGGTTCACGCTATGGCTTGGAAATCTTGGTGGCCAGGGGCATTGCATTTTATTTTATTTTCCATGTCAAAGATTATTCTTTAAACTAGATAATGCATCAATCAAGATTAAATCTGTTTTCTAAACAATCTTAAACACACGCTTGTTTTAATTTAGTGCGTTTACAGAGAATAAATCTATTCAAATCTTAAATTCAACAAGGTAATGAATGAAGCATACCTCTAATTTAATCGCTCGGCTAACTTCTTAGAATTCATTGCATTTTAAACTAAAAGCATTTTCTTTCTCTTTGATTCATACAAGCTTTTATGAAGATTTAGTTTCAAAATTCTAAAAAACTTCTACATTATTTAGGCAATTCATTGTAACTGCACATCCCAATGTTGAACCTTCGTGGGATAATTTCAAAATACAAATGGAAATAATATTAATATACAGATATTATTAAAAAAAAAAACACACTCAACGTTCTTGATCTCTAGCATTTGCAATTAACCATTCTTATTTACGGGTAACATGTTTTCAGGGTGTCTGAAGTATGAACATACTGACCGTCAAAAGAACTCTTTAGTGAAGCCTTGTAGACTCGAAGTCCATAGGACCGGGATCGTGCAAAATAGTCGCATATCAAGTTGGGGAAGTCTAAGATGGATTGCATGTTAAAAGTTTCCAGTTCAAGTTTGATAATTTATTATAATATTGGTTTTCCTGTAAAAACATTGAGATTCCGTACGACATCAGTTGTTTTATTGGGTGAAAGGCTAAACAGAAAAAAAGATGAGGGGAAGACCAGTGGGGATGCTGAGCATGAACCTCGGGCTGGTGATGAAAGAGACAAGACAGAGGAAGCAATTGAGGACAAAACGGACTTGAAAGATGCAGGTACAAAACCCAAGTCTGTTGCAGATTTGTCTGAAAAAAAAGATGACAAGGTGGAGACAGAAGAAAGAGCTGTCTGGGAAGGAGGCTGTGATTGATAAGGAATTATTGGAGGTATGTTCTCAGAAACTTTAATTCCCTTTTCTTTGTCTGCAATTTGAGATTATCAGGATTGTTCTTTCATCTACCCACTATCAATAATTCTTTTTTGGGACAGGCTTTCAGGTGTTTTGACTGGAATCAAACTGGCTACATCAGGGTGAGACTAAAATTCCTAATTTTGCTCTTTGTCAGCGTCTGGGAGTGTTGAGGATTAACTGCTGCCTATTCAGGTTGAAGACATGAGGTTGATTATACACAGCTTGGGGACATTTCTTTCCCACACGGAAGTCAAGGTGAGAACTGTGCTTCTGTATTTGAAGACCTTATTTGAAGAAGCTGTGTTTGCACAGAGTTGTTTAAAATTTGATTTTTTTTTTATTTTTAATATGTGGTTGTTATAAATTATTTTTAAAAAATAAAAAAATATTTTAAAATAAAAAACGCTTTAAAAATCCCATTCCAAACATCCCAAGAAGCTTATGCAAGCTAGGGTCTTGGATGCATGTAACCTAGCTACTGTCTGAATATATACATGGAACATCTAAACCTGTGTTTCAAGTAACCGCAGATTATCATGGTGCAAAACAAATTAATTTACTTAAACTGAGATTATAATAGCTTCGTGCACATGAGCAAACTACAGTGGATCTAGATGATGATAACAGGTAAACAAAAGAAAACGAAATCACTTGGTTCACATTATCTTATAAATGGAATCCTGTCCATCGTCTAAACTGCTAACATCATTCCCTTGAGAAATTGCCATTCCAATTCCAGTCCTTCCCTCACTGCCAACTCCTCTGTAATACAACCTCCATTCATCAACTTCCCCGTCCATTTGAACCAAACAGGGAGATCCAACTCCCTTGTTATCCCATCCATCTTTCACCGATGACTCCAGCACTGCCTCGTCTTGAAGTCTCCTCCAATCTCTTAATCCATCAGGAGACACTGCCAATCCAATACTCCTCTTTCCATCAGCAGCGACACCCTCATAAGCCATCAAATACTTCCCATCTTTCTTGTTCCTCACAACACATGCATTTATTGCACCAAACTCATCAAAAGAACTAATTTTTCCTCCCCCAATTATCTTCCCCAACTTCATCCAATTAATCCCATCTCTTGACCTTGCAATCCCAATACCAAATTGCCCACTTTCCACATCAAACGAGTGATAATACATTCTAAGATCACTGTTACCATGAAAAACAACCCGTGGACCAGCAATAAACAAAGAATCCCACTCTCTCTCAAACCCACATCAAACAGAGCTCCACTGTGATGCTCCCCTTCAATTCTAGCCCAATGCCTCCCATCCTGACTCATTGCCAAACCAGGCAGAGACTTAAAGATCTTTCCTTTATCAACATTCCCATTATTGAGGCAAAACCTTTCTGGGTTTTCTAAACTGAACTCCAAAGAATCATCATCCGTATAATCCACCTGCTCAGAACTAAAACCAGAGTAGTAAAGCCAGTAAACAGAACTTGAAGCTCTTACTTTTGAACTTGACTAGAAACAGTTTGTCTACACGTTAGCGTTCGTGTTTTTTAAAAAACGCACTAATTAACTATTTGGTTATAAATTATTAAAAAATAAAAAACATGAGTCTCATCATTTATTTACACAGCAACTCGATTTTTAGAAAACAAGGAATTCATGCTTTTCGAAAATTATTCATCTGATTGCACTGTTTATTAAACAGTACAATTAACATGAACAATATTATTAATACACTGTACACTATAATTATTACATGAATAGTTTTTTTATATATATATTTTTGAGTATGTTAATTTTTTTAACAATTTTTTTTATTAAAAAACTGGTTTAAAGTAAATTAAATTTACTCGTACTGTGATGTGAACAATATTTTTTTTTCTAAAAAACTAGTATAGAGTAAATTAAATTCACTTGCACTTAATATCAATTTTACACTTGATAATATTTTATCTAATTTTATTACACGTTCAAAAAATTATGAAAATTATAGTTCTTATCAGATGAATTTTGTACGTAATAGAATTATAAATAGTTTAATGAAATAATAAAAAATATTTATATAAAGTATTATTTATTTCATAATGTAATAGGAGTAATTAATTCTACAATATTTAAATTTAAAACCATCAATATTAATATATATATATATATATATATAAATTATTTTATAACCTAAATTTCAAAAGCATTCTTAACTAAATACATTAAACTATTTTTTTTTCGATCTCAATTTTAACCACAGTTTTAACTAAACACCTATTTTTTCAAACAAACCTCAACTAAAAATACTTTTTATAAAATAATTTTTTTTAAATCATAATCACAACAGTTACTGGAATATCAAACACACTCCCTTCACCGGGCTAATGCTTATTGTATCAAATGCCCAAATCAAACACCAATCCCCTAGATAATGACTGTGATGGCAAAGAATTGGAGGGCAGCGAATCATTTGAAGAAATGGGTGTTGATGGGTATGGGGCTGTGGATTTGAATTGCATTCAGGGGTAGAATTTTGGTCAGTTTCGTTGTTTGTGTTGGTTTCTGGTTTTGTGGAGCAACGAGTGAGAGACAGAAGGGTGTTGTTTCTTTGGGACATAAAGATGTAGCACTTTGGGATTTGTAGAAGAAGGCCATGTTAGGATCGAGGTTGAGTGATGGAAGTTGCAGAGACGTTAGCGTTTTTCAGTGTTGGAGCTGAAGCTGCTGATGATAGTGTGACTTCCATGGCAGGAGAGGAGTGGTGGAGATTGAGTGGTGTCTGTTTGTAGAAGCAAGGGCAAATAAAATGATGACAGCCTGTTTCACCAAGAGAAGAGGAAGTTTTTAGTCACTTCGGCCAAGAAGTGAATTTCCATATGATCATTAGCCCGTGTAGGTGCGCGTGGTGAACTTGAGCCATAAAATGGTCATGGAGCAAAAGCACTCGAAAAAAAAGAGCAGGGTATTATGTTCTTGGTTTTTGATCCGTAAAAATCACATTTTTGCCTGCATTTCGCTACCTCTTCTCAGGCATAAGAAGTTAAAGTTACATCGGAGAATGATGTTTCCCCTGCACATTTGTTCTTTAATATAAATTTTATCATTGTTCTTTCTTAGAGATATTTTGTTCTTCCTTCTCAAGAAAGGTAACTTCAGACTATTGAGCAAGCTTCTTCTTCTTCTTTTTCTTTTTTTTTCTTAGGCCCTTTCACTGTATCCTTTCGCTTTCGGCAAGAAAGCTAATCTGTTTGCATGTCTTCAGAAATTATTCCTATACAATGTTATAGATTTTTCTTTTCTTTTCTTTTCTTTTTTAAACATCTTCATTCATCATAGACTGTAACAAGTTCAATCTCTTTGTAAGTACTAACTAAAAAGTTCCGCTTGTAATTAATTTTTTATTACAGCGATGAAAAGAACAATCTCTCATTTGGCAATGATTACCTCTAATCTAGTATTTTTCATGCTCAAATCACTTTAAATGACTTTGTTTATTTTTTTATAATTCATTTTTATCCTCAAAGTTTTATTATCAACATTTTGATTTTAATTTAAAGCCAATTATTTTTTATTTTTTAGTTAATAATAAAATTAAAAGAAGAAGGATTAAAATGAAAAACAATATTAGATATGAATGGCATGCTAAAAGTTTTAGGAAAGATACAATTTGATCCTCAAACTAAATAAAAACACATATTATATGATTTCAGTGACTCAATATTTTTTAAATTCAATTTTAATATAAAAAATTATTTTTTCTTTTTAGTCAAGAAAAAATATTTGTTTCAAATGGTTCCATTTGATGAGAAAAATTTATATTAAGTGTTTTTTATCTTTAAAGTTTGTGAAAAACAAATCTCTGGGATAGATTTTTTATTTTAATTTCTAGAATGATTTTTTAGTTTTTTTGATATTATTAATGAGTTTATAACGGTTTCTAAAATATTTTAAATTAAAAAAATTAACAAAACAGATTCTTTAATAAGAAAAACTTCAACTCTAATTTTCTAGCTATATCAATAACTAAAATCGAAGCAAATTAAACAACACGTTATCTATTTTTTTTTAATTCAGGGCCCAAATGCGAACAATGGTCTCTTGTTTTAGAGATTTTAAGGAAAAAAAAAAAAAAACCCCACTAGCAGCAGTCCGTATAATATCAATTGCGGGATGGTTGTTATCATTTTCTTCTCTAATCACTGGCTCTCTTTCAATGTTTGTTTTTATAATATGTTTGTTTGGCTTTTAATTGCAAGTTTTTTTGCCAGGTTTTAATTCATTGGTTAAAATAATATGTATTCTCCGAGAGGCAGCAATGCTTATGGTGCCCAATCTGCCTTATGCTCAATATGTAAGAACTTTCTTTTACGTGTTGCTCACTGCAAAGTAAAAATTGCAGTTTTTCTTGTAATTAGGCCAGATTAATTTTTTTCACCGTCTTTCGATTTTGATGACATATGAATGACTGTGAAAATTGCTGTTCTTGGGCAATTTCTCTCGGTGTATGTTAGTTGTGTTTGTTATTGTGATGAGGTGCTTTTCAAAATTCATTTTCAATTGAAAATGCATTCAAATGATTTTTTATTTTTATTTTTGAAATCATCACATCAAAACCATTATAAATTACTTCAAAAATCATCAATTTGATGCTTTTGAGCTGAAAATCAATTTGAAAAGCAGAAGGAAACGCAAATACCAAAGCTTGATTAGTTGATAATTATCCGTGCTGTGTTCTGGTGTAATTTTTTTCTTCCTGTGTGAGTGGTCGTGGAGTAAAGGTTGTTAGTTAGTGGAGACAAACAATATCCCACCATATGCAAGTGGGAATACCTAATCTCCCACTTGGCACATGGTGGAGGACACAAACGGTGGGCATAAATCATGGCATGATTTATGCCCTTCACTCCTAGCTTAATATATATGTATGCTCTGTGAAGAGCTGGATGGTTAGAGTGTGAAGAACGCAGATAAGAAGAAAACACAGAGAGAAGAGAGAGCAGTAGAGAGAGCTTGAGTGAGTAGAGTTGAGTTGAGTTGAGAAGAGTTTTCTCCTCCTCCTTTGTTTGTATTGTTTCTTTGAGTGATTAATACAAACTAGTAGCTCCGTGGAGTAGGCAAGTTGCCGAACCACGTAAATTTGTGTGTGTTTGAGTTCTGGAATGACCCAACAACTGGTATCAGAGCTTGTTCTTGAAAAAGAGGGTGTTTGATCCAAACTCAAAAATCAAAGTTCTCAAAACGTGTTTTTGACATTACCATCGCATAGAGGAAGAAGATACGAATTCACTGGTGAAAACCCGGCGAAGAACCGACGTCCTGCATGCCCGCACGCCCCAACACGCGTCGACGACAGCACTGTCCACGCGCGACCACTCGCGCCACGCTCTCCACGCGTCGTCTTCACCCGGTTATCTGCAACTGAACCGGGTTGACCCGCCACGCCAGCAGCCAGTCAGCAGCCACGCCAGCAATTCTGCACAGTCATCCGCCACGTCACTAGACCAGTCATCAGACACGTCATCACCTGCCACGTCAGCCGCAATTACGCGTGCACTTGGCACGTCAGCAAAAGTGGGTCCCGTTTTGCTTACGTGGATGACACGTCATAAGCCCCGTCATCACTCTGGGTTGTGATTCAGTGCTTCGCAGACACTATTCTGGCCTGACACGCGGCTTCATCTGCACCGTCTGTTGATCCAAAACTTTGATTGTTATATCTGAGCCATCCAAAGTCCGATTTGGGTGATCTCAGTGTTGTTTCCAATATTTTTGGCTGTTCCGGACACATCTGTAAGGTCAGATTTGACAGATTCAAATCCGAGACGTATTTAAAATGGCAGATGAAATAAAGGCCGCGGGAATTGAAAAATTTGATGGAACAGATTTTGGATATTGGAAAATGCAAATTGAAGACTATTTATATGGGAAGAAACTTCATCTTCCTTTATTGGGAAGCAAACCGGAGAATATGCCAGAAGACGATTGGCAAATTCTTGATAGACAGGTTTTGGGCATTATCCGGCTATCCTTGTCAAGAAGAGTTGCTCACAATGTTACAAAAGAAAAATCCACTGTAAAATTGATGGAAGCCTTGTCTGGGATGTATGAGAAGCCCTCAGCAAATAATAAAGTGCACCTGATGAAGAAGTTGTTCAACTTGAAGATGACAGAAAGCACCTCTGTTACACAGCATCTCAACAACTTCAATACTATCACAAATCAATTGTCATCTGTAGAGATTGAGTTTGATGATGAGATCCGTGCACTCATTTTGCTAGCTTCACTTCCAAGCAGTTGGGAAGGTATGAGGACAGCCGTGAGCAACTCAGCTGGAAAATCCAAACTGAAATATGATGACATCCGAGACTTGATTTTAGCTGAAGAAGTGCGAAGGAAAGACTCAGGTGAAAGTTCAAGTTCAGGATCAGCTCTCAACATTAACACTCGAGGGAGGAGACAAGATAGAGGCTTATCCAGAGGCAGATCCAAATCAAGATACAGAAGTAAAAGCAAGTTTGGACCCAGAAAGCAGGTTGAATGTTGGAATTGTGGCAAACCTGGTCATTTCATGAGGAATTGCACAAAACCGAAAAAACCTGAAGCTGACTCTGCAAACACTACCACAGATGAGGTGCAAGACGCTTTGATTCTTGCTGTACAAAGTCCAATTGATGATTGGATTCTTGATTCTGGTGCTTCATTCCACTGTACACCACACCATGAGATGATGCAAAACTATGTTGCTGGAGATCACGGTGTAGTCTATCTGGCCGATGGACAACCAATGGAGATTGTGGGTATAGGAGAAGTGCAGATCAAGACAATGAATGGATCTACATGGAACTTGCAAAATGTAAGGCATGTTCCTGGACTAAGAAGAAGTTGATCTCAGTCGGACAACTTGATGAGAGTGGTCATTCAATCCTTTTTTCTGGAGGTATGTGGAAGGTCTCAAAGGGAGCAATGGTTTTGGCTCGTGGAAAGAAAACCGGCACCCTGTATATGACCACAAGATTTGCAGACATTATTGCCTCTACTGAAGCAGAAAATCAAGCACAGCTATGGCACTGTAGACTCGGCCATATGAGTCAAAAGGGGATGAAGATACTTCAGTCGAAGGGAAAACTGCCAGAGCTTAAAAATGTTGATCTAGACATTTGTGAAAGCTGTGTTCTTGGAAAACAGAAGAAGATCAGTTTCTTAAAGGTTGGCAGGACCTTAAGACCAAGAAAGCTAGAACTGGTACACACAGATTTATGGGGACCATCTCCAGTAGCATCTCTTGGAGGTTCTCGGTATTACGTGACTTTCATTGATGATTTCAGCAGAAAGGTATGGGTTTACTTTCTGAAAAATAAATCTGATGTGTTTGAAACATTCAAGAAGTGGAAGGCTATGGTTGAGACTGAATCAGGTTTGAAGTTGAAATGCTTAAGATCTGATAACGGAGGAGAATACATTGATGGAGGTTTCAAAGAGTATTGTGTTGTTAATGGTATCAGAATGGAAAAGACCGTTCCAGGCACACTGCAACAGAATGACATTGCTGAACGAATGAACCGGACCATCAATGAACGAGCTAGAAGCATGAGGTTGCATTCAGGGCTACCTCAAACATTCTGGGCTGACGCAGTTCATACTGCAGTTTACTTGATCAACCGTGGACCATCAGTTCCTTTGGAGTTCAGATTGCCCGAGGAAGTATGGAGAGGAAAAGAGGTACAACTCTCTCATTTAAAGGTCTTTGGGTGTGTTTCCTATGTGCATATAGATTCTGATGCTCGCAACAAGCTAGATGCCAAATCCAAGAAATGTTTCTTCATTGGCTATGGAGATGAAGAATTTGGATTTCGGTTCTGGGATGATCAGAACAGAAAGATTATCAGAAGCAGGAACGTGATCTTCAATGAGAAAGTTTTCTACAAAGACAGATCAAGTGTAGAAACAGATATGGCTGATTCAGATACAAGTCCACAAAAATCTGAATTCATAAGATTAGAAGGCCTTCCCGATGTTTACCGAGCAGAACAAAACTCAAGAGTCTTTACAAGAAGATTCAAGCACATTTGTTCCCACTACTACACAAGAAGATGCAGAGCCAAGTGAACCAATTGTTTATGTTCGCAGGTCTTCAAGGACTGTAAAGCCCCCACAACGGTTCACACTTCTACTGAATTATATTTTGTTGACAGATGGTGGTGAGCCGCTAAGTTATGAAGAATCCTTACAAGATGGAAACTCAAGCAAGTGGGAGTTAGCCATGAAGGATGAGATGAGTTCGTTGTTGAAGAACAAGACTTGGGAGCTAACCACACTGCCTGAAGGAAAGAAGGCTTTGCAAAACAAGTGGGTTTACAGAGTAAAGACTGAGCATGACGGAAGCAAACGGTTCAAGGCAAGACTTGTTGTAAAAGGGTTTCAACAAAAGAAAGGGATTGACTACTCTGAGATATTTTCTCCAGTTGTGAAGCTCACAACAATCAGAGTTGTTCTGGGGATAGTAGCAGCAGAGAATTTACATCTTGAACAATTAGATGTAAAAACAGCGTTTCTTCATGGAGAATTAGAGGAAGACATTTACATACAACAGCCAGAGGGGTTTGAAATACAAGGTAAGGAGAAACAAGTCTGCAAGCTAAAGAAAAGCTTATACGGCTTGAAGCAAGCTCCAAGACAGTGGTACAAGAAGTTTGATAACTTCATGTGTAGTTCGGGATACACAAGATGCCAGGCTGATCATTGTTGCTATGTCAAACATTTTGACAACTCCTATATCATTCTACTATTATATGTGGATGATATGTTGATTGCAGGATCCAGCATTGAGGAGATTGACAAGCTGAAACAACAATTGTCAAAACAGTTCGAAATGAAGGATCTGGGAGTTGCTAAACAAATACTTGGCATGAGAATCATCAGAGATAAAGACAAAGGCATACTAAAGCTTTCACAAACAGAGTATGTCAAGAAGGTTCTCAGCAGGTTTAGTATGGATAATGCTAAACCAGTAAGTACACCTCTGGGGAATCATTTCAAGCTCAGCAAAGACCAGTCACCACAAACTGAGCTAGAATGTGGATACATGGATAAGATTCCATACGCCTCAGCTATCGGCTCTTTGATGTATGCTATGGTCTGTACCAGACCAGACATTGCCCATGCAGTGGGAGTTGTAAGCCGATATATGAGCAATCCTGGAAAGCAGCATTGGGAGGCGGTGAATGAAATGGATCATGAGGTACTTAAAAGGTTCATCGGAGACATGTCTCACCTTCACAGCTGGTGGTTTGAAACTTGAAGGTTTTGTAGACGCTGATCTAGCAGGAGATGTTGATAGCAGAAAGAGCACTACAGGATATGTATATACTCTAGGAGGTACTGCTGTTTCCTGGAGTTCTACCTTGCAAAAGATCGTCGCTCTTTCAACAACAGAAGCTGAATATGTTGCAGTCTCAGAATCTGCAAAAGAGATCGTATAGCTGCAGAGTTTCTTGAAAGAATTGGGCAAGATGAATGGAAAGGGTACTTTGTATAGCGACAGTCAGAGTGCAATCTTCCTTGCCAAGAATCCAGCATTTCACTCCAGGACTAAGCACATTCAGATCAAATATCACTTCATCCGACAATTGCTAGACGATGAGCAACTGATGCTAGAAAAGGTCTGTGGAAGCAAGAATCCAGCTGACATGTTAACCAAAGGAGTTACACTCGATAAACTGAAGTTGTGTAAAACTTCAGTTGGTCTTCAAGGATAAATGATGATTTCATTGTTTGTCTCCAAGTGGGAGATTGTTAGTTAGTGGAGACAAACAATGTCCCACCATATGAAAGTGGGAATACCTAATCTCCACTTGGCACATGGTGGAGGACACAAATGGTGGGCATAAATCATGGCATGATTTATGCCCTTCACTCCTAGCTTAATATATATGTATGCTCTGTGAAGAGCTGGATGGTTAGAGTGTGAAGAACGCAGATAAGAAGAAAACACAGAGAGAAGAGAGAGCAGTAGAGAGAGCTTGAGTGAGTAGAGTTGAGTTGAGTTGAGAAGAGTTTTCTCCTCCTCCTTTGTTTGTATTGTTTCTTTGAGTGATTAATACAAACTAGTAGCTCCGTGGAGTAGGCAAGTTGCCGAACCACGTAAATTTGTGTGTGTTTGAGTTCTGGAATGACCCAACAAAGGTCTCATTTTTAAATTTGAAATCTCGTCTTCTCGCTATTTGTTGTTCTTTTTTCACAACTGGGAGCTGCTTATTCTAGGAGTTTTCCTTTGTAATTCGAGCATATTGTTCTTTCTTACTGCTTGTTATTTTTGATTGTACGCAAATCAGTAAAATTATTGTAGCTTTTCTTGTAATTTGGACAATCACTCTTATGTGTATTACTTTTGATTGATTCGGGATATACGTGTCTCATGCTTTGATTGATTCGGGATATACGTGTCGTTTTTTTAATTGAAATCTGGTTAGCTGGGAATGACCTATTCTGGGAGCTCTGTTGGGGGGCTTGATGGGGGCTCTCAACATTCATTGGCCTCTAGGCATTCATCGATTCTCGGCGGTCCTCAGAAGGCTGATGTTGGTGGATACAGAGATTATGCTTCAGCCACATCACATTATGAGGGCCAACACAGAGCTGTTTATGGCTCAACTTCCATGAGTGGTGCTCAACAGGTCTTTTTTACTGCTATTCATAGTCATTTCAGAATCTTTTTTTTTTCTAATTTAAGGAAATCTATACCCTGACATAATCCTTATAGTTATGTGTTCTGTTTTTCATTAGCTTATTTGCATGTTTTCTAGTAATTAATCAGTAATGTGGGTTGAAATTCTTGCTACTGCATGTATTAAGATAATATCCTAACTTAATGTGAAGTACTTGCTAGTTGCTACAAATTTCTTAGGATCTAAGATTACATCACACATTGATGTTGGAGTTTTTTTTTACGCTCTCATGTTTGTGGTCCCTGAAATCTTGAATAGGAGAAAATGTTCTGTATCCAAAACTAACTTCATCTAAATAATATATGTTCTTCTTTGTTTGTCCTCCTAAATAGTTTGGCTGTAAGTTTAGTCTGCTGCGTTGTAAATGTACTCAAAATAAAGATAATGACTTGCAGTCTGATATGAAAGCTGAGAAGGACTGCAGTGAGGATCAACCAAAGAATACTTCAGATACCATCAGTCCTGTAGTTACACAAGGTACTGGTATCAAAACTAGTAAACTACCATAGAAAAGAAAATAATTAAGAAGGTAATGAAAAGAAAGCTCAACGGTTCAGGAGCCAGTGGTGGGTGACCTTAAGAAAGATGACAAAGGGGATGAGGAAAAAGTTGCTTAGGCCGTGAAGGATCTCAAGGAGGATAAGAAGGATGAAAAGGAAATTGACCAGAAAAGCAGCTCAGGGACTAAAACTGAAGTTAAGGCTGACAAGCAAAAGGTTGCCCTGAAGGATAATGCTAATAGTAAGGGAGGAAAGTTGAAGGATTATGAAAGATTGAAGGAAGATAACAAGGACAAAGGTGAAAAAGATGAGTCCTGGAACAAATCAAATAAAGAAGTGTAAAGGAAAAGAGGAAGCCTGAACAACCTCCTAGACACCCTGGACTTATTTTGAAAACAAAAGGCAACAAGGAAGGCAAAATAGGTTTTGATTATTGCTTGGCACATATTTATGTTACTAACTGCTACATTAAAAGGAACTTATATTAATTGTCAGTGTTGTCCAAAAAAAAAGACCAATAATATGAAACACTTTGCCTTCACTTAATATTATTGCCTAATGATACATTCTGTGCTACAGCTGTGCTCTTTATCACTTTCCCTGGACGCACTTTTGGATTACACTGGTAAGGATGTTGAGGAATCAACATTTGAGGTTTGCCTTGATAATACCGTGTTATATTTTTCCTTTGTGTATGCCTAAATTCAATGAAACTCTTTGTGTGCTGAGAGTTACGTAACTGTTGTTCTACTACTTTTGCAGCTCTCACTGTTTGCTGAATCACTATATGAGATGCTTCAGTATCAAATGTGATCTCGTCTTTTGACATTTCTCCAGGTTGGTTCACAATGGTTACTCCATCTACATGAATGTTACTTGATTCAGTTGCTAAGGCATTTTCCAGTGTTCCTCTTTTATATGCAGAAGCTACAAATAAAATTCGTAAGAAAAAGAAATGGACGCAAGAGGCAGTGGGGTGGAATGGATGTGAAGGACGACAAGAAATCATTAGGAAGGCGCCTGAAGACTAGTGAGCTCTAACTCTGAAAGCTAAATCTGCTAACAGTGAAATGTCAAGTGCAGATCAGCCGGATGATGAAAAAACTGTCATGGAGGAGGATACTTCTGTTGATCCTATTAATAAGCCAAAGCAGGAAGAAGAAAGTGAAGCTGAGGAAGACCCAGAGGAAGATCCTGAAGAATGTGAAGAAATGGACGATCCTAAAGAATATGAACAACTGGATGGCCCTGGGCATGACTCATCTAACGAGGCAAGAATTCTTCTTTATAATCTTTCAGACAAGCTCTCTCATGCAAAATAGTCGCATATCAAGTTGGGGAAGTCTAAGATGGATTGCATGTTAAAAGTTTCCAGTTCAAGTTTGATAATTTATTATAATATTGGTTTTCCTGTAAAAACATTGAGATTCCGTACGACATCAGTTGTTTTATTGGGTGAAAGGCTAAACAGAAAAAAAGATGAGGGGAAGACCAGTGGGGATGCTGAGCATGAACCTCGGGCTGGTGATGAAAGAGACAAGACAGAGGAAGCAATTGAGGACAAAACGGACTTGAAAGATGCAGGTACAAAACCCAAGTCTGTTGCAGATTTGTCTGAAAAAAAAGATGACAAGGTGGAGACAGAAGCAAGAGCTGTCTGGGAAGGAGGCTGTGATTGATAAGGAATTATTGGAGGTATGTTCTCAGAAACTTTAATTCCCTTTTCTTTGTCTGCAATTTGAGAATATCAGGATTGTTCTTTCATCTACCCACTATCAATAATTCTTTTTTGGGACAGGCTTTCAGGTGTTTTGACTGGAATCAAACTGGCTACATCAGGGTGAGACTAAAATTCCTAATTTTGCTCTTTGTCAGCGTCTGGGAGTGTTGAGGATTAACTGCTGCCTATTCAGGTTGAAGACATGAGGTTGATTATACACAGCTTGGGGACATTTCTTTCCCACACGGAAGTCAAGGTGAGAACTGTGCTTCTGTATCCTCTCAGCTTCTCCCATAAGGGTTGCACTCGTACAAATGTGCTGTTTCTAGTTTCCAATGGTTTTTTGCATCAGGAACTTGTGCAAAGTGCTTTGTTGGAGAGCAACACTGGGAGGGATGACTGCATTCTCTATAATAAGCTGGTCAGAATGAATCATTTGATATTGTAGGTTTTCAGGCTGCTCTGGTCTGTACTGCAGTTACCCTGCTGTTACAATGCACCTTTGCTCCCTTGAGAGTGCATGTGTATTAGTTTTGAGGTCACCATATCTTACTGTCAACAGAAAGTATTTATAACTTTACTTTTGTAATGGGGGGAAAATAGATTACATTATTTCTTGTTAATGAAAAAGAAAATGGCAGGTATTGATGATAATGAAGTATTTTCATATGCGTAATTTGGAGTTATGCTCAAATCCCCTGTTCCAAGAGTGGCGAATTAATCCACTCCTCGTCCAAGGAGTTTTTCGGGAAAAAAAAGAATAAAAATTTCTCTGCTAGGCCGTCACAAATTGCTTCTAGGGGTCGATATGGCCATTATTAGAAGTGTCGCCGGATGGTTTTGGTGCTCGGGTGCATGCAGTCAGATTGCGGAACAAAACTGAGTTCTGCAGTCTGCCCATGATTCTCCCAGCGAACTCTAAATTTAATTTGGATGTTGCCATGCAGATGGGCACGCACTTAACTAAAATGCTCAAAACTACTTTTTTGGAGTTTTACCTGATATTCTGATATTGTAAGAGAAGTGCTTCCTTGTTATTTATGAATGGTAGCACAAACTAATTTTTGGACAGTGCCAGAAAACAAAAGCTACAGATTGTGTCAATATGGCACAAAACAAAGTAAAAAATGACCTTGCGATAGTTAAAAAAAGAAGGAAAAACAGAGACAAAAAAGAAAAAAGGAAAAAGAAAAAGAAAAAACTTGGCATCGCTACTAGCTCAATAGCCTATGTTCAAGCATCATGAGTGCCAAAGTCAAGGAGGGACCTTAAGGCTTGTTGTTTCTTGACCACCTTTCCATGTACTCCTCTTCCCAACTTGAGTGATTTCTCCATATCCACCAAGCTAACGCCGTTTCCTTTAAATGCTTGCATAAAAACCTTCAGTACTCTCTCATCACACCCCACAGCTTCTGCAACACTATCCACTACTATATCGACAGCCGGAATTCGTCTTCCCCACCTCGTCACAGATTTCTCAGAGCCATAAGCTTCAAAATATGCAGCCCAAAATGATGCCCTCATATAGCCTTTCCCCCTCCCTCTCACCATCCATCTTCTCATACCTTCCTCTAGCCTAAAAATTGCACTGCCCACATCAATCCCTCTTTCAAGTCCTGTCTCTATTTCCTTCATCTCTTGCTTAGAACACATTTCTTCTTCAAATTTGCACCTCTTGCAACTGCAATGAAAACCCCATGTCTTTGACATTTCGTTTCGCTTGCTTAATGGAGAAAGCACGTCAAAATATGCAAATGTGATTTCTTCACCCGCCTTAACATCCCTGGAAGCATGAACTAGCACATGATCCCCAACATGCAAGCGTCTAGCATTAGGATTACATGAATGGTTAATGAATGAAGCCAGAACCCATAATCCAACACCATAATAATCACTATTCCTCCCTAAGACTTTAGCTGAAACTGAATCCTCAACAAGAGAATTCACATCCAATACGTTCAAAATTTTAACCTTATCAAGCTTCTCATTTAACTCTCCAATCTCCTCTGCCTCAGGCCTAAATAGACTCATTTCAGGAGCCTCAAGCTTATCCTCATCTTCACCACTTGACAATGTGCTGATCAAATGGTGAGTTCTTTCACACTTAGTAGCTGAATCTACAACTTTATCAACAAAATTCTTCCACATGACCAACCGTGCATTCTCACAAGAATCTTCACTTGATAATATACCTCTCTCTGTGGCAATTGCTTTAGTCACTAACAGCAAAGTCCCTGCATCAATGTTCTTTGTTGCAAACAGGCCTCTTCCACTGAGCTCAGACCTCTTAATCTGCACTGGACCAGTGTACTCAGCAAGCTCTGGAGATTTGCCACGAAACCCACTTAGGATCCAATCAGAGAGATCAAAAGCTCCGGTCCTCGATTGAAATTCCAGTTTCTTGCATTTCTGCACGTACCCATTCAGAGTTTCAAGGTTTCCACTAGCCTGTGGATCAAGAACAGCAATTTTGAAGCAATCCAAGGCCATTGAGTACCTGTTCAAACTAAGCAAGATTTTGCCTTTGCAAACAAGGGACTTGAAATGTGTACTCTCAATTTTCAATGCTTGATCACAATCTTTGAGCGCTCCCGTGAGATCTCTAAGCCTGGACAGTGCTTCAGCACGGTTTGACAGGGCTAAGCAGAGGGATTTTTGAAGCTTGGTGAGGAGGTCTGGGTCTGGGTGATTTTGATGTGACTTGACAGAGATCTGGTCTTGACAGAGATTGATGAACTGGGTGTAGACTTGAACGGATTCTTGCCATTCTTCTCTGAGAAGAAGCTCAGTGGCTTTGAATCTGAGCTCTTGCATCAACTCTTCTGGTGTTAATGGCTGTTGCAGTTGGTCCTCTTCTCTCATTTTTTTTTGGCAGTGGTGGCCAGTAGGGTATCTCTTGTGTTTTGACTGGTTTGTTCTCTGCGGATTTGAAATTGGGGGCTTCTAACGGTCACATCCTGGAACGCAACAGCTAGACATGATAAATGAGTCAAATATCAATCAATAATTTTTTTTTTTAAGGATAAAGTTAAGCTTGGAATGTTGTCGTCAAAAAAAGAGATTGCACGTGGCAGGCCACCGTGAGCATGTTTATTTTTTCAGAAAAAAATGAAATTTATATTTTTTTATTTGAAATTAGTTTTTTAATTATTTTAATTTTCTAATATTAAAAATAAATTTTAAAATATAAAAAATAATACATCAATACATTTTGTTTTTAAAAAATACTTAAAAAAAAAACACTGTCATCTAATAACATGACCAGTTAACTTGTATAAGGATTGAGCTTGACTCGGATACTCATACCTATGGGTCAGCTCGACCTGAATTGTGGGCTTTCAGGTAAAAAAAAAATTAAAAAACTTTTTTTGAGGGGGCATGACCACCAAATTTTGAAAAAATCAATAAAGTCCCTCAAGTTTATGCATGTTTTCAAGCTAATCCCTCGGAGATTATTACCATGTCCCTCCAAAAAATTTCAAAACATCTTTTAATACTTACGAAGTCTCGTGATAATTCTAATTTAGCTTCCACAACAATTTACTTTCTCCGCCCCTGTCTCTAGTTTGAACCTCTTTAATAATAATTTAAAAAAAAAGCGCATCCATAAAAGTTTGTTTTCTCCAAGGACAATCTGGAATGGCAAGAAAAACATAGAAAGGGCTAAAGTGAGATTGACTAACCTTTTGTAATAAGTTGCGAACATGGTGATGACACTGGTGAAATGGGCTTCAACCCGAGGAATCCATGCTAGCTTCCTTGTTGTTCTCTTGACAGCCATAACAACACCATACCAATAAAGCCCAGAGATAAGTAAATTACCAGCAATCGTCGGGCTTGATCTTGAGAAAATAGAGTTGATGTTAAGAGAGGTGAAAGAAGCCGGTAAAATAACTCTGCCGAGTTTTGCTTCCAGAGAAGAGACCCGTCCCATGCTTAAACTGCAAAGATGTATCAATTCCAGCTTGAGAAATAAAGGGCACCATGGGAGATCGCAGGAGCTGCAATAACAATATACCTTAGCATAAGGCTAGTGCTAGGGATATTGCAAATATTTCATGTCACTTGACTTTGTCCCACATGTTCTGATGAAATCCATCAGCTCATGCACGTAGTGAATATGATCTAAATACTCCTAGCAATCTTAGACCATCATGTTATTAACGAAATCATTGTACTTGACACCTCTCTTTTTGGAAGAGAAATCAAGCTTAAATGCAAGATTGCTTGTGATTAGAACAAAATACGAAAGCTGTTGAAAACAGAAGAAAATCTGGACATGAGAGAAGAGGCATTGCAATCACAGTCAGAGAGAGAGGAGCCTCTGGATATACCACCCACGTTAACCAACAAGATTCCATTCCGTACTCAATCGACAACATTGCTTAACGTTATCACTATCTTCAAACATTATGTATAATACGAGGACCAAGGTGCAAAAAGAAAATAATCTCTAGAGATGTTCGATTTTCACGCTCCCTCCCAAAACCCACATCTCTTTCTTTCTAGGGTTTTGTAGAGAGAATGGAAGAATCAATTCTATCATTAGTAAGCAATCTAGAAATTCTAGACACACTCAGCGCTGATTCAGTTCAAGAAATTGTTGGCAGCTATGGCAGTTTCTGTTCCGCCACCCTATCTCTTCTCCACGGAGGCGACGCCTCCGATCTCTTCTCCCACGTTCAAATCCTCTGCAAGCACGGCCTCCTTTCTCTCGTTCGCGATTTCTTTCTCAAGTCACTAGAGGTATCGTATATAAATGCTTCTCATACGGAACGCTTTAAGCATTTGCAATTTAATGTGTTTTTTTTTTCATGACAGGAAGCTTTCGAGAGAAACCTAGCGTCAAAATTTTGGCGGCATTTTGATTGTTATAGCAATGTAGGAGCTAATTATGAAATTGAGTTGCAGCAAGTTTTGTGCAGAGCACTTGAAGAGATTTCGTTAGAGAAACAGTATCAGGAGAAGTGTTTGTTACTGTTAGTTCGTGCTTTATTGCTGGAAGGAAAAACTGATTCTGATGTCGAAAGAGAATATCTTTTTTCCAAGTATCAATTGATGGTTTCTTCAGTTCTAATGGCTAGTCTTCCTCGCCATTTTCCTGGTATGCGTGCCTCGTAATTAGTATGCTTTTCGTTGTTAGTGATTTATGTGCGGCTAAAGATGTTTTGATAGTAAGGTTAATTTGTAGTGTTGTTTCCGTGATTTATAATGTTCTTAGAACTACTACACTGGTATTTTAAGGGAAGGCTGGAGGAGCTGAGTACAATAATGGATGGAGAGTTTAATGGTGGTGATGATGATGCTTCTCAAGATAAAGATGACATGGATTTAGATGAGATGGGGAAAATGTTACATAGGAATGGTGCGATGGATATTGATGAAAGCTGCCTACAAGGGAAATTTACAGAGAATAACAATTTAGTGAAGAATATTGGAAAGGTTGTACGTGACCTCAGAAATCTTGGATTCACATCTATGACTGAAGATGCCTATGCTTCAGCCATCTTTTTGCTTCTGAAGGTGAGCTCGTGATTTGCCATGCAATCAATGCTTGGCCAAATTCATTTGCTTCCACTCTGACTTTCTGTTGTTTTAACATATTTTATCTGACAACCTTATAATTAGTACACGCTCGCATGTGCACACACAAATAAGAGCAACTTATTTTAAGTTAGTCTGCATCATTTATCTTCAGAATGATGTATCCCCATTATTTGTAACAACATATTTCCTATTTGGATGGCAGGCTAAAGTACATGATCTGGCCGGCGACGATTACAGGGCTTCAGTTTTGGGCTCCATTAATGAGTGGATCAAGGTTGTTTCCAGTGTTTATCAGCGCTTACATTTCTTCCACCTCATACAATTGCTGCATCATAGATATTTGTACTATTGACTCGTTTATTGTCTCGTAACACCATCCATGTGCTGCATTAAATTGACAAACTGCATTTGTCAAGTTACATGAGGAATGCACAGGGAATGTCACACATCAGATGCACGATCATGTATTGCACTATAAAGACAAGCTATTTTAAATGGTAATGCACTGCAAAGAGCAGCTATAGCAAATCTTATTGTCATTCTGTGTGAATGCGATACTCAGAACCTGCAAGCATTAAAAATGCTCATCATGCCATTTCACGCATTATTTTCATTGTATTTTTTATTTTTATTTTTATTTTATGCCTTCCTTTTCTTATCTGTATATTCTTGTATTTCTATAATATTGATTGACGATTCCTTGGGTAATAATTACAGGATGTGCCTCTCCAATTCTTGCATGCACTCCTTGCTTATCTTGGTGAGACTACTAGCTATTATAGCCCTTCACCAGGTCACAGGTCACCTCTTGCTTCTCACCCTTCAGCTTGTTATCCTGCAATTAATGCTCCCTCTGAAGGACTTGTTAGATGGCATTTGCGACTAGAGTATTTTGCTTATGAAACATTGCAAGATTTGAGGATTTCCAAACTATTTGAGATTATTGTTGACTATCCTGATAGGTAACTCTTTTTTGGATTCTTAATCTCATATTCCTCAACAGATTCTTCTTAACCTCATTTTCCTCTACAGATTCCTATTCATAAGGCAGCAATGACAGTTACTGTTATCTGATGTTTTATCTTTATAGTTTTGCCTTAATCTAAATGATGATTATGAGATTCCTGTGTAACAAACAGAATATGGTGGGGGTTGGTGTCTACAGTCTCACATAACGAATCCAGAATGTTGTGTGGTTGCTCACATTTGTGATTGTGCATTAAAACTAGCACTTTTCACTGGGCATATTCTCACCTTCAAAAATCTTGGTCATGGTGTCGTGTTAGAAAGTGATTTTGAAATTTCACCAATTACTGTTTAAATTTATAAGTAAATAGATTTGGTAAACTGGCACTGTTGGTGATTCATCAACTCTCTCTCTCTCTCTCTCTCTCTCTCTCTCTCTCTCTCTCCATATTGTTCATAGATATTAATAACCAATATATTAGTATAGCATGAGAAGTCTTGGATCCCATTTTGATGGGGACATGCATTGGTGAAATTGGATCTTGTGAATGATTTCTATGTATTTTTTTCTTGAAAACAAGTGTTGAAACTGGAAACCATATCAATCCAATTTTAGTTGCTATTCCTTTCCTCTTTGCTTCTAGGATCTGAATCCTGCTTGTCTTTTGATGCTACAAGTACTTGATAATGTTTATGTAAGATGCTATTGGGAAAACTCTTTATCTTTCCTAATTATTTAATGACCTCGCAGCTCTCCTGCAATCGAAGACTTGAAGCAGTGCCTTGACTATACTGGACAGCATTCTAAACTTGTGGAGTCTTTTATTTCTGCATTGAGATATCGCCTGCTCACTGCAGGTGCCTCAACCAATGATATATTGCATCAGTATGTTTCGACTATTAAAGCACTGCGGACAATCGACCCGGCTGGTGTCTTTCTTGAAGCTGTTGGTGAACCAATAAAAGACTATTTAAGGGGTAGAAAAGATACAATAAAATGCATTGTCACCATGCTCACTGATGGGACTGGTGGGAATCCAAATGGATCTGGAATTACTGGCGATAGTCTTCTTGAAGAATTAAATAGGGATGAGGAAAGTCAGGAGAATGTTGGTGCTGATGATGATTTCAACACAGATGACAAGCAGGCATGGGTCAATGCTGCAAGGTATGCAAAAGTTGTAATTTGAAAATGGAGTGTACTTTGTAGACTTAGCTGATTAGTATATATCCTTCAACTACTTGTAAAGCTAACATGTTGCTCTACTTGACTTTTGCCCATTCAGCTGGGTGCCTGATCCTGTCGAGGCTGATCCATTGAAGGGCAGCAGGAATCAAAGGAAGGTTGACATACTAGGGATGATTGTCGGCATAATTGGTTCAAAAGACCAACTTGTCAATGAATACCGTGTTATGCTGGCTGAAAAGCTTCTCAACAAATCTGATTATGATATTGACTCGGAAATACGTACTTTAGAACTCCTCAAGGTAGATTCCAACCAGTCCTTTTACATGTGATCTTTGTTTTAATTAGATTTACCATGTGGGGCATGTTCATTTGTGTTTAATTGTGTATAAAATGCTCCAGCCTTTTAATTTATTTTTTCTTGTCATGTTCCAGATACATTTTGGAGAGAGTAGTATGCAAAGGTGTGAAATTATGCTTAACGATCTTATTGATTCCAAGAGGACAAACCACAATATTAAAGCAACAATTAAGTCAGCTCAAACAGGTAACCATACAAAATTAGAAGATTTTAACTGCACCAGATAGCTCTTGGCTACTCTTGCAGATGAATTATAATTAGCATTTGAATTTTTGTTGATGAATTTCCTTATGGTGAATGAATTCTTAGGTTCAGAACCAGCAGAAACAGGGGCATCTATGGATATCCTTAATGCTACAATCCTATCTTCAAATTTTTGGCCTCCAATCCAGGTACCAAGGAAAACTTTTCGTTGGTCTGTTGCTGTTATTGAGATGCATTTTCAATTTTTTTAAAAGGTACCGGGGCAGTGGTGGCTCATAGTGATATATTAAGATGTGCTTTTTGATGAAACTTTGGAGGGCCTATGTAAAAGCCATCTTCTATTGTGGTCAATGCTATTCTAGGCAGGGCCATGTGCTGTGTCTTTCACTTTCTGAAGTTAATTGTAGCTGAAAACAACTAATCCATATGAGGACCTTGGTTGCTTTAGATTTTTCCATTTGGTGTCAGCTTTAATAAAACATTCTGCATGATTCCTGCAAGCACATTGAATTATTGTGTTATTAAGTGCTGATATTCTAATTTTCTTTTGTGACTTAAATATACCTCCAGAATTTGGCCCCATATTCCCCCCTTTTTGAAAAAAAAAAGAACATTCTCGAATTCCATTTCACTGTCAGAAATTGACAAGCTTGATATGATCACATGTCACGTATTATGTTTTTGGTCATCGCATGCTTTTCTTTCAAGGCCACTCTTTTCGATACAAGTACATTTTGACAAGCAACAAATCTTGTTGCACTTGATTTCAGGATGAGGCTCTTAATGTACCTGAACCTGTAAACCAGCTACTGACTGATTATGCAAAAAGATTCCATGAAATCAAGACCCCTCGTAAGCTACTCTGGAAGAAAAATCTTGGAACAGTCAAGGTTAGGTGCTTCAAAATCTCCATCCAGTTCTCTATTTTCTTGCATCACATGATATATTACAATGCTTTATTTCATTTCATTTATTTTTGGTCTTGGGATTTGCTGTTTTAGTTGGAGTTGCAATTTGAAGATAGAACAATGCAGTTAAGCGTGGCTCCCATACATGCTGCAATTATCATGCAATTTCAAGACCAAACAAGGTAAGCTCAGGAATCATTTCCATTGCAAGACTGGATGTGTATCTCATTGATTGTGTAAAAGTGTGCTTGTTTATACTTCAGTTGGACCTCAAATAGGCTTGCTACTGTTATTGGAGTACCTGTGGATGTGTTGAATCGGAGGATAAATTTTTGGATAAGCAAGGTATATTTGAATTCTTAATGTTCAGTCACTTCTTGAGATTGATAAAATGCCTGCTCACAGTTTTAACAAATAAGATGATTGTCATGTTGACTGAGCAAGTTTGGCTGAAAGCTCTCTATATGGTTTGGATTGGCAATGTTCAGTCACTTCTTGAAATTGATAAAATTCCTGCTCACAGTTTTAACAAATACGATGATTGTCATGTTGACTGAGCAAGTTTGGCTGAAAGTTCTCTATATGGTTTGGATTGGCAATGTTCAGTCACTTCTTGAGATTGATATAATGCCTGCTCACAGTTTTAACAAATACGATGATTGTCATGTTGACTGAACAAGTTTGGCTGAAAGTTCTCTATATGGTTTAGATTTGACTGAACAAGTTTGGCTGAAAGTTCTCTATATGGTTTAGATTGGCTTTTTATTTAGTATATCACGGGCTACAAGTTAGGAGTTTGACTGGTAGTTTTCACCTCACTTCTATACGCAGGGAATTCTTACAGAATCACTGGGCAAAGACTTGAATGATCATGTATTTACCCTAGTGGAAGGCATTGTCGATGCTGGCAAAAACAGTGGCAATACTGGTAGTTGTGAGGAGTTGTTAGGAGGTGATGAGGAGGGAGAGAGATCTGTAGCCTCTGTCGAGGACCAGATACGCAAGGAAATGACCATCTATGAGGTTTGTGACGTGAATATTCTTGATATCAGATAGTTTTCACTTTTCACCTTCTCAATGAATGCTTAATGCTTGAAACCAGTGTCGAGTGTAATGTAATTCAGTGATTTATTCTCAGTTGAACTCAGCTCTTAAAGAGCCTGCTGTTAAGGATATGGTCTTTCCCCTTGTGGATTCGGGTCCAAGGTCTCAATTCCTCTAAGATTAGGAAGAATATATCTACTCTCCTTCTCATCCTAACTGCAGTTTATCATTTCAGACACATTTTTAATTGTCATAAACTGGTTCAACTGTAAAATTGAATTTAGTGTAGCTGCTTCCCTGCCTGCTTGCCCCTAGTATTGACAGGTTAAATGTTTTAATGAGCTGTTGCTTCTGCTGTATTTAAACTTCGAAGATGTCAGTTTTGGTGGGGCGTGGGGTGGGGCTGAGGATTCATATCTGGATAACGGCTTCCCAAGTACAAATACTGGAAATTAAATGAAAATTAGATGTAGTTGTGCACATTAAATTGTGCTCAAACCTTTTTGAAGTATCATTGTTCTCTAACTTTCTTAAGTTGGTGTCTTGTAGAAGTTTATAATGGGCATGCTCACCAATTTCGGCAGCATGGCATTGGATCGCATTCACAATACTCTCAAGGTGCGAATGGTTTAAAATTTTAAACATGCCCCATTACTTTTGTTGGATATATTTGAACCAAATCACTCCAAACATCATGTTGCTCCAGATGTTTTGCGTAGCTGATCCTCCTTACGACAAGTCACTCCAACAATTGCAAAGCTTTTTATCAGGTCTAGTTTCTGAAGAGAAGTTAGAACTTAGAGATGGGATGTACTTCTTGAAGAAGTAAAAGCTGGCATGCTTGTAATTCACTCGTCAACTCTTGAAATAGCAAGCAGTGAGATTCTCTCTCAAAACCTTGCTGTAGACCGTGCGCAATGTTTTCATTATAATATAGAGTAGTCCCTCTTTTGTAATACTATGCTATCTGTTACAAACTTGGCACTGATGGTCACTGGTTTCATGTGGGGCTTTTGAAAAGTGTACAGGAAGATATTGATATAGCTTATCAAAGGGAGGTTTGGAACAGCAAATGCAGCTTTATGAAGATGGAGATCTCTGTAGCAAGACTGTCTCCCTTCTAATTATCAGCAATCCCAACTGTCCTCTTGAATCATATCCAACTCCCGTTATGCCAAGTACTCCTGCTATGCACGTCGGGTGATTTCTAGGAGCTTTCCATACATTGATTACAGGACAGTAAACAAAAGATGAGTTGCAATTTCCCAATAAGATTTATAAGGGTGTCCTTTTGTGGCTTCCTTTATTAATTAAAACAATGACCCCTCGCTGTCACCGTTAATTAATTAAATTTGTGTCATGTGTGGTTGAAAACATTGATCGGCCCAGCAGGAAGAGGTGGATTCCAAAAGACCATCTTAAATTTTGAATGGTGGAAAACGAGCAAGTAAAGTAGACATTGAATGAAAATGTTTTGATCATGATGGTCTTCTTCATTGACAAAAAAAGCCATAACAATTGCACACACACACACGCTGTATTGTCATAACAATTATATGTATTACAAGATAAATCAGTTGAGGCCTTGAATTGCTCCAACCCATCTCAAAACTTAACTAAACTTCTTGGTTGATTCCTATAATATGAAAAGTCAACATACTTTCTAATAGTAATGGTGATGGTGTTACGGCTATGCTCCAAAACGTAATAGACGAGATTGATTTGTGCTTGTTGGGTATATAAAACATAACTGTCTTTGTTTTGTATGGTTGTAGAGCAAGAAATAAAATTAAAATGTAGATAATATCTAGTTTGTCTTTGTACATAATCTTGTAGTATATGAATTTAAAGAGTTTTTTTATTTAATTTTCTCTATATTGTATATATTTTATATGTTTTTACATGTCCTAATATATTTTCATTGAATTTAATTATCCAAAAAATACACAAATAATTTATACTTTGTTTTTATTATTTATTTTGTTTTCAAATTAATTTAATAATATGATGGTATGGGAATAAAAATCGCCATGTTTTATTATATAAATAGTATAAATAAGAAAAAGTTAAACCAACAAAAAAAACACTAAATAAAAAAGAAACCTTGGCTTGAAGTTAAGAACGTACTCGTAGTGTAATTTTGATTGTTTTTAAAATTTTTTCTGAAAATATATTAAAATAAATTTTTTTTATTTTTTAAAAAATTATTTTTAACATCAGAACCTCAAAATCATCTAAAAAACACTAAAAAAAATTAATTTAAAGCGAAACAAATAAAAATTTTTAAATATTTTACAAAATATTTTTCAAATATAAAAACAAACAACCCTTAAAATTAAAAGCGCTCGAGCTTTGTACAGGTGTACTTGGACTCAAATACATGCTCATTTTATTTATTTTTGTACTTGGACTCGAGTCCATGCTCATTTATTTATTTATTTTTCAAGAAAATCATACATGCAAGACGTGCACCGTCTTCTCTGGCGTTCATAGAAATTTGGACAAGCTTGTTGGGTTCCGACAAGGCAACGATTATAATGTTAAAAAAGACTTGTGATTTTCTTTATGTTTTTCTCCGCTTACACGTTAAAACAATCTTGAAGTCTCGTAAAGACAAATCTAATTAAGCACACAAATCATTTATAAACAATAAATCAATATAAAAATTAAATCTAACTATTTTAATTCTAAAAATTCAAATCAATATATCTGAAATAATTCAATTTTAATATTTATAAATTTGTTACGATTGAAGTTTTTATTTTATTTATTGTTGTTATAGTCGGATTTCTTTAATGAGAATTCTCTTCTCCTTTTTCCCTCTTTTTTTCTTTATTTTTCTTATGTCTTAATTATTTTCATTTTTTGACCTTTTCGGTTAATCAAATGTAATGGTTAAAAATAATTTATACAAAATTAATGGCCAGAAAACATGACTTGGAATATCAAAAAATTTATAAGGGTAAAATTGGGAAAATCAATTCCCCCCCCCCACCCCCTTCATTTTTGTGCCCACGTGTCCCCCCCCCCCCCCCCCCCAAAAAAAAAGAGGTACACAAATTCAACTCATTTCGGTGCTGAGGAAAGGGGAAAAAATGGTTTTTCACAAATCTTTTCAAAATTCAAACTCAAACATGATTCTTTTACCCCTAGCCGCCCATCCCTGTATCCATGAATGTAGTTGGTCTGGTTTTACGATATGTCTAACTTAATTTATGTTATTTTATAAATTACAACCTTGATTTATTTATTTTTTTAACTTAAATGAGTTGGATATATATGTTGAACTAAATTTTTGTATAGATATTCAAGGGTCAGACTTCTATTACTAATTTTAATATATTTATATTTAAAAATAAACTTATAATATAGATAGTAGATACCATGGTATCTCCAATATTAAATATGTTTTTATTACCTTGTATCATTATTAAATCTTAGTTATCTTTCTCAATAAAAAAACAAATTATTTTTTATTACATTAAATAAATATAATAACAAGTTCATTAAAAAAAACATTAGAACTAAAATATTTATAAATAAAATAAAAATAAATACTCACTTCACAACCAATCAAATATAAAAATAAAAAAATATGTAAGATATATTACTTGATCCAATTTAAAAAATCTGACTTTTTTTTTTTATATATATAACATCCCTAGCTAGTAACTACCTATATATTCCGTCCTGTAAACTTAAAACTATATTGAAAACCCTTTGTTCGATTACGAGTCTATTTTGTATACAAACAACTTTAACTTTTTATTCATAATCGATGGCGGATTTCTCCACCCACTTACGTGAGAGTCTCTCGTCCACATCAAACACTACTTCAACCATTGAGTAGAATAATGAGAGCTCAACCAACCATAAATACCACACTCGTTCCAATTGAACCATCAACTTTGAAGTCATTTGCTAGGAAATGAGGAAGAACCTTCCTACTCATCTGTCAACACATTAATGAAGACAACTTTAAGACATGACATGACCCGTGATAGAACATGCTCCACCTGAGGCTACATGAGAGCGTTACTCTGGCCTTGTTCGTCACCAACAGAAGATACGAGGAAGATTTTTTTTGTTGGTAGATTACTGTCAATTTTACTGACGAATTAGTTAGTTCTGTATGTGAGCTTGTCGGTAAAAGATAAACCGTTTGAGTGAAAGCATTTTTAAATTCACAACAGAAGACATGAGGAAGTGAGGAAGATTTCCAAAACATATCAGAGGCGGAGGTGGCTCAGCAACCCAGCCTATCGCCATGAGTCTGTTGAGTTGGAACTGCCGTGGGTCGGGGCACCCAAGTGCAGTTCAATTTTTATGCAAGCTGCTTAAGCTTGAAAACCCCGAGATTGTGTTTTCATCGGAGACAAAACATAAGAACAAAGAATTTGAAGGAGTTGAAAGAGAAGACTTCTTTTCTCAGTAGCCTATGTGTAGATTGTGGAGGAGAGGGTAATGGTAGAAAAGGTGGTTGGTTTAATTATGCTGTGAACAGAAGAATGGGATCTTCAGCTCAGAACCATGTCTTATCATTGTATATATTGATATGAATGTGCAGCAACTAGGTGCTAGCTAATTCACCTTGGAGGTTAGCAGGTGTTCATAGGCATTCTGAGGAAATAAATAAGCACAAGACTTGGACACTGTTGAGGCAACTCCGAAAACAATCGAATCTGCCATGGATATGGTGTTCGGTGATCTGAATGAAATACTTTACTTTCATGAGAAAAAAGGAAGGCAGATCAGAAAATACGAGTACAAATAACAAATGAGGATTGGACCTTTCAATAACAAAACAATTATATACAATTTCACATAAAAGAAATGACTTTCTCTTAAGTTCAAAATACATTGAAGAAGGATTATCTTCAAGTAGAATACTTTCAGGTGATTTTTTTCTTGGTATAACCAGTTTTTTGTTATAAAATACTTGCGAAGCATGCTTAAATGTCCTATATATTTTCTAAAAAATTAGATAACCACTCCTTCATCTCTTTTTGTTTATTCTCACCTGAATATCCCATTTCACACAAATTATATCCGTGTAATAGCGGTAACCATAACTAATTAGATGAACATCACTTTCACTTCCTAATCCTGCTTGCCAGATGCCAACAGAGGGAGGGAGGCAGCGGTGGTCGCGTGTAATAGTGGTAACCATAACTATAAACACTGTTTATCACTTTCTAACTATGATGAGCATTTGAATCAGTGCCGAATCATTGCTTACGCAGACCTGAACAAACCAAATTCACTGATCTGCAGTTTCCACTGACACGACAAAAAATATTATTTGAGAATTGAAATTAGCACCGTTCAAGAAGCATTTGAGAAAACATAACAATTCTGAGTTAAGCTGTTGCTGGTTTGTGAAATATTTTTTCAACATGTGATAGTTTTTTCTCAGGAAAAAAAAAAAAATCGATTCACTGAGTACTAGAAACGGGAAGGGAGAAGTGAAGAATGCTGCCCGATCCAGTGATGGAAAGCCATGCGCGCGATAATTAGTCCTTGCTCATTACTGTACACAATTACTCCACCGGCCTCGCCAGTGAATATAATATCTCTCTCTCTCTCTTCTCTCTCTCTATCTATATATATATATATATATTATATATATATATATATATATATATATATTATATATATATATATTCTCACCAGTTAACGAGGCACGCATTGATTCTTTAATTGAATAATTGCTAACTTTCTTTATTAAAAACAAATCCTCCAATTATTTTCTGAAAAGTTCCAAGTGCTATTACATCTAACAAAATCTAATACTAAAACCCAGAACGATGAATGTCATTTCTTTTTTAGAATGGCTGTCAAGAAAATATATTTCATTAACGGTTTACTGGTATTGGGGCAATGCTCTTAGACAGAGTTGTGGAATACCCTTATTTCTATTATATATATCGTTTATCCTAGAAAATAAGGCTTATATCGCTAATTTTTTACAATTTCATTCCTTTCTCCTTTTTTTTAATATTAATTTAAGTGTTAAAATCTAAATACAATAAAGTTTCAGCCTCTCATTTGATTAGAAGAACGTAGATAAAGTCCCAAAATCATCTGTCAATGTAATGGAACAGTTTTCAATTCTTAGATACAATGATCGATATTTAAATTCATAACATGCATCATCATGCACTAGATAAAGCAACGGTTATGATTCAACACTAGAAAATGATTTCTAATTAGACACTAAACATAAATGCATATTAATTAGATGCTTTATTTTTTTTTCCACGAGAAATTCTATCATATCATTTTATTGTTTCTTCAGCTTTAAAAATTCAAAAATCTCCATTCAAATTGTATTAGATTAAGAATTTCATGCATCGAACTTCTTCCCTTTGCTTTCATTGAATGAACATTTCTCTTCTACGTTCATTTCATCAAACATATTTCAATATGAAGTTTTCTTCCATCACATGATTTATTTTGATTGTGCATCTTTCAATATATGGTCACTCGATTTCACCTTCAAATGCTCTCGTCTACGTACCATCTTGCCTGCTGGTTTTTGATGCAATGGGCCTATGTAGATTAAGAGCTCCAGGGAGTCTGTTATCGCGACATTTGATATAATCTTTTGAGTTACCCGTTACCACCTGAAATGCTTTGGCTGGATCGACATATGGATCATAAAAAGGAACGAGGACCATTAATCCTCAGAGTCTACATATAAATGAATGAAATCACTTCATGCACGAAGAGGGGAATGCATAAAGTTTACCCTGGTGGATCCCCAAAAACGTCACACCTTCAAGATAATGCTGGAAACTGTTAGAAAATAATATAAATTATATCCTGGAATCTTATCTAAAAGCTTAGGTTGAGATGTTTCTTTGACATGATATCAGAGCTTTGATGACCAAGTGATCACAAGTTTGAATCTCACCATCCCCATTTACTTGATAAAAATTAAGCACAAGGTAATGTAAGCCTGTGCAAGTTTCAAGCTCAAATGATTTTTACTTGAGGGGGCGTGTTAGAGAATAATATAAATCACATCATGGACATCATCTAAAAGTTTAAGTTTTTAGGTTGAGATAGTTTTTTGACAAAAACTAAAAAAAAAAGAAAAAAAGAAAGAATAGAGGCAAATCTTAATCTTTTTTTTTCTAATCTTTCTTCAAAGATTAGTATTTTTAATAAATAATGGGATTTGAAAATGGATCAAAAAATTTTAATCCTTTCGTTATTATCGTTGGAAATAAAAAATAAAAGAAAAGAAAGCATGCCATTTATATATGACCGTTGCTATCAATAATTATATTAGCTGCTTTATTGACACAGGCATGGAACAGGTCACGCATGTTTACACCTCCACACCCAAGATCATAAGCCAGACAAAATTTTAGGTGGGTTCTAACTCTAATGACATCAATACTCTTTGTTATCTTGAATTAAATACGAAGGGAAACAGTTTCAACTCGTTTTTAATCGAACGTTTTTTCTTATTAATGTGCTTAGGACCCATCGCTCCCACAGAGTATTCATTCGAAAATCAGACACTCAGCAGGACATGTACCTGTAAACATAAATACACATATAATAATACATACAACCAACTATTGTTATAAGAAAAATAATTGATTAGTATTTGTCAAATTTCTGCAATGTAAGAAAAGATCTCGATTGTCGGTAACAGGTACCGGCTGTACCACTGGTTTTGGACAATTGGACAATAGACTTCGTCGCCGCTGTTTCACCCTGCGTCTTAAAAACCGGGTTTTGAGTAAAATTTGAATTTTTTTTAATTTATTAAATTAAAAATAATTTGTAAAAAATAAAAAATTATTATATACTTTTAAAAAAAAATATTTTTAAAAAAAAATTACCACTACACTCAAAATTTATTACAAATTAATATCACGCTATCAATCCAAACTCTCTTGCTATGAAAGGAGTTAAATGCTGCAGCTACGGAAATTAAAATCCTTCAATCTATCTGCGATGACGTCGACCCTTCAATCCTCCCTTCATTTCTAATTAATAAAAAATAAACTCTGATCTGCTCCTGCTTCTTCTTCCTTTTTTTTAAAAAAAAAAAAAAAACAAATTGGCCAGAAACATTTTAATCTCGATAAATTGATCTCTATATCTATTGATTTCACCCCAAAATAAAAAAAGTTTTCTCAAGGTTATCCTAAATGTATACTCTGTTCCGCAGTGATGCACTTTCTATCCACGCTCTTCACTGATAATTCACGAAATCATCCAAATTACATGGATAACGTACGGCGGCTCATGCACTTTAACTCGGCTCAAAAGAAGATAAAATCAGCCTTAATTAAATTGCCTTTAAATTTTGGGAGTGTGTGTTTAATATATAAAAAATGCATATATTTTCAGTTTCGGACGGTTTAGCTAGCTCCATAACCCACAAAAGCACGCATTCAAGATCACGGGCAAGGGAATTTCCCCGGTTGGAACGCGCCGCCCTCCCAACCTCAATTTTTAGTTTAGTTCTGTTTTCCATTGATTTCGGTTTAATTATTTTTAAATGAAACAAATGTTCATCTACTTTTTCTATTTTGATTTGGTTTTGAATTGTTTTTTTTACTTAGTTAGAATGCAAGCCTGATAGACATATCTTATAATCAATTAATTTGTTTTTATGCGGTCTAAAATCTAATAGTTGGTTTCTTTTAAATGAAGAATGATTAGTTAATTATGAATTATCTAGTAGATAGTATAGGGGTAAGAGTTTGAAACTAAGAGATTTGCTTTTCCTGTGATTTTAAATTCGAGCCATATGGTTGCTAATATGATGGCCACAGGAGGGTTACATGGTCGTTAACTTCAGGGCTTGTGAGATTTGTCGAGGTACGCACAAACTAACCCGAATACCCATGTTAATAAAAAAAAATGTTTAGTTATGAAGACACGCTATTTAGTGTTACAAAATGCTCCATTGAAAAATTAAAGAGATGGTTTAAAGATTTTAAAGTATTGAAAAATATAATATAATTTAACGTTAATAACAACAACCTTTACACTTTATATTTAGATTTGACATCAAATTTCTATACAACAAAAAGACATTAAATTTGCAGTAGTTATAATTAATGCCCTTTTAGTTTTATAATAACACGGTAAAAAAAAATTGCACATGTAACCCAAAAATACGAGGGAGGTGTTCACTCGTAATGCATTCAATCTGAATGCAATCATTATATATATATATATATATATATATAATATATATATATATATATATAAGATGTTTTTCTTAAATCGTGTGACCTTCAAGGGCTTTTCCTTGAAAGATGCTGCAAATTTGTTACTCCCGAATTATGCCCTAATTAAAAACTTCATAATGCTCTTGAACGTCTGCCTCTATTATTCCAAAGCTAAAACCATTAAGTCTCCAAGATCTTCAATCCCGAGATGGAGCGATAGGAGCCGATCATTTATACAAGTAGCAGTAACAATCATTTAGCGTACATGAAAATTCTTATGTCTGAACTATTAATATAAAAATTATCTAATTAAGAAAAGGTCTTGACTTAAATTAAGATAACAAAATAGTAAGTTATACATAATCAAATTATTATACTAAAATTTTTTCTCTAATAACTTAAGGTAATTTGAATTATTTTTGATATTCTCAAAGATCAATACACATATTAAATTGAAGTTAATAGCATTCACAATTTATTTTTTATTTTTTTAATTTTTATAAACGCGAACAACAACAAATATATGAAAGGAATTTGTACTCAAGATTTTGCATACTCGTACTAGTTTGAGCCATAGTCATTAAAACCTAGACAGGTTTGACGGGTCGACCTAGGACTCGATAACTGGACCGGTCCGGGTTTGTCAAAAGATCGGCCGATGCAATGACACGGTCAACCCCTAACCCGAGTGACTCGGGTAAACCCAGGTGAGACCTGGTTTGTTTTATTTTTCAAATGTGGTTTTTCTCCTATACCTTTTTTTTTCATATTTTTTTAGTTGGTTATTAACACTTTTTAAAGCTTACTATATAAATATTAGAAAAATATTTTATTTTTTCAATGTGGGATTTGAAACCCTTTAGTATATATACTCTATGTTTCTAAGAAAAAATTATGTTTTTTCAATGTGAGATTTGAAACCCTTTTGTATATATACTTTATGTTCACAAGAAAAAATTATGTTTTTTCAATGTGGGATAAGAAATGTTTTTGGTTTTAAATACTTCAACTTAAAAGATAACATAATATCTTTTCAATGTAGGATTTGAAGTCTTTTATATATATATATATATATATATATATATATATATATATATATATATATATTCTCTATGTTAATAAGAAAAAAGTTAAGTTTTTTTCAATGTGGGATAAAAAACTTTTTAAAATATTTTTTAAAACTTTATTATTTACAACATGTATAGCTTATATTCATATGGATTTTTTTCTTTATTTTTTCATATAAAATATTAAAACTTTAAATACATTTTTTAAAATTTTTCTGGGTTGATCCGAGATTATCCGAGTTGACCTATAAAATCTAGAACCCGATCTTTTAACCGGGTCAACTCCCGACTAGGTATGATAACTATGGTTTTAGCTTCGCTAACAAGCGGAACCTATCATTGGCCAGGTATGAAAGAATTTTTCTTTCCTGCAACTAGAAGTCGATAATCTTTTACCACAACATCAGCGGCTGAAACACTCTACTGAGATAAAAATAGCTAGGCTGTCAAGAACGTAGAGGAGATAGGATGGACAATTGGTCAGATCTAATCTAGTACGGATCGTACATGGTATAGTTGAAGTCGGCAGCTCTCCTAGGGTTCCCTCATCTGGGATCCCTGTGGAAGAGGATCAAGTTGGCGAGGATTAGATCGAATATTTCATATGTAATTAATTTCTTTTGGGGGGGTATTCATGTGCAATTGAAGTAGTAGTAGTATTTATTATTTCATCTTATAAAAAGAAATCATTTATGGTTGATAAAGAATAGCTTTGGGAGTTATAATACTATCAACTGCCCAATGAATGGCCTTAGAAAAATCGGTCGGTCATGTGGAGATAGAGTGACCGCATGCGTGGCTGGCTGACAAGGCAAAGAAGTAACTGCTGTCTGTTGATAATTAAATATTTGTCTCCCTAAAGCTGCTCACATTTTCAGTTCGTTTTTCACATTTGAGGTGCTTGGTTAAACCTAGGTATGAAAGAAAAATAATTTGAGAATTAGGTTAAAATACCTGGTTACATCGCTTGTAGGTTCAAGGTGGATTTGTACGGATCCATATCGATAATATTTATTATATTACCAGCGCGCCTATATATTCTGCATGTGTTTTTCTAATTCACTTGTCTTCCCCTGATATTTCTCCTTACTTTCCACGTTATAGTTTATCTCTCTCTTTCTCTCTCGGTTGGTCTGAGATATGGTTAAGTCTCAATGCTTTGAGAAGGTGGGACTGAAGAAAGGGCCATGGACTCCTGAAGAAGACCAGAAGCTTTTGGCTTACATCGAAGAGCATGGGCATGGAAGCTGGCGAGCCTTGCCTGCCAAAGCTGGTGATTTACATTAACAAACCCTTTATTTACTCCCAATTATTTATTCACTTGGTGCCCTAGTCTTTATTAAACGATAGCTTGATTGTTATCCCTTCCTTTTGTTTTTTGGTGTGTCTATATATATATATATAGGACTTCGAAGATGCGGGAAGAGCTGTAGACTCAGGTGGACCAACTACCTTCGGCCAGATATCAAGAGAGGAAAGTTTAATTTGCAGGAAGAACAATCAATCATTCAGCTTCATGCTCTTCTTGGAAACAGGTGAGATGTTAGTTCCTCGCGGTGATATATAGGATCTTGAAATTGACGGTCACACTCTCATCATGTGTGGTCTCATGGTTTCCACTTTGGTATTATTATTCCTTCGATGATCTTTGGTCTTCGGATTTTGTGTCTGTCTTTGGAAAGCTATTATGTAAGTTTGTTTTTATATTTTAAAAATATTTTTAAAAAAATTGAAATTTTTTTTATTTTTTTATTTCAAATTAATATTTTTTTTTATGTTTTTAAATTATTTTAATATACTAATATTAAAAATAATTTTTTTAAAATAAAAAAGTATTATTTTAATATATTTTAAATAAAATTCACAACTAACACTTTTAAATATGATATCCTGGGACTTGATATAAAGTTAAGCTCTCAGTCAGTTATTGATATTGTTGCTATCATAGAAATCACTACGTACCAAGTATAAACTCTAGGTGTTGCAATCAATGCTCGCATTGCTTTAGACAGTGACACATGCATGATGCTTTGTACGTAAAGATGACCGTCTTGTTTTATACAGGTGGTCAGCCATTGCTACTCACTTGCCGAAAAGAACCGATAACGAGATCAAGAATTACTGGAACACACATCTTAAGAAAAGATTAGACAAAATGGGCATTGATCCTGTGACACACAAGCCAAAAGCTGATTCTTTCGGCTCAGGAAGTGGCCATTCCAAGGGTGCTGCCAGTTTAAGCCACATGGCTCAATGGGAGAGTGCTCGACTAGAGGCCGAAGCCAGATTGGTCCGTGAGTCAAAGTTAAGTGTACCTAATCCTCCCAAAAACATACTAGGCTCTGCAGTTTCAGCTCAAGTCTCCAACAAAGGTAGTGCACCTCCAACAGAAAGACCACGGTGTCTTGATGTACTCAAAGCATGGCAAGGGGTCGTCTTCAGCATGTTCTCGGTAGGCAGCAGTGACTCTCTCGAGTCTCCAACATCCACATTGAATTTCTCAGAAAATGCATTAGCCATCCCACTCATTGGAGTTCAGAAAAATGCAACCACCACACTAGCTTTTGCCACAAATAATGCTACATGCAACAGAGGGACTACGGCCAGTGAATTTGAGAGGGGAAACCAGTTGGAGTGCTTTGAGAAACTGAAAGAACCAGCACAAGTGAAACGAAATTTGGACAGTTCAATGGCAATTCATGATATAAGCCCGTATGCCGGCGATCATAATGCGTGGTTTGTTGACTCTTCAGCGAATGAAAACGCACCTATGGGGAATATCATTGATGGATTTTCGGAAATTTTAGTGTGTAATTCTCTGGACCACAACCCGACCTGTTCTGGAGAGAATATTAATGATAACTATGCTGGTAATCTTGAAGATAATTATTGGAATAGCTTACTCAATCTGGTGGATGCTTCTCCAACTGGGTCATCTGTATTTTGATCATCTACACTATAACTACTTCAATAGTTCTAGTACTATAAAGAAAGGAGAGGAAAAAAAGGCTAATTGTAGGGTTTGACTGAGGGACTCGTAATGGTTTAATTTCATTGCATCAAGTGTAATATTAGATCTTTATAAATAAAGGTTCTTTAGATGTTCTGTCTGTTAATTTGAATGCTGCTAGGGATTGAAACTAAAGTGTGGTCATATATTACTTGATCAAGGATCTCTTTCGCCAATTTCTTTGTGGGTTTCAAATTTTGTCATAAAATATTGCATAGTTTTTGAGGCTAGGATTTTGTGTAAAGGTTGCCTAGCTGACTATTTCGCTGATATATATAGGTCGCATCATCTTTTATTTAAACAATGCTACCCCCACTTTTTAGCTCCTTCTCCTCCAGATCGAAAGATGAAATTAGGGATTATAATAGGTTTTAATTATATTCTATTTATTATTTATCAAGTAAAAAAATTAGATATTTATAAATTATTTATTGATATTCTAGTATTTATTATTTGATTATTATTCATTATTCAATAAAAAATAAAATAGTTAGTATATATATTTGAAGTATGTATGTATAAATTAATATGTATATGTATATACATTTGTGTGTGTGTGTGTTTGTTTTATGTCGATATTAAGATATGTATATATTATATTATATTAAAAAATCTAAATGTTCTACAAATATATTTATATAATATACAAATGTATTTATATAATATAAATATATATTTTAGGTTAGGTTTGGGCGGGTTTTATGTCGAGTTTGGCAATATCTATATTGTATCCATTATTATTCAAGTAATGTAATTATCTAAAAAAAATTCTCATCCATTTAGGTCGGGTCGAGTCAATATCCATCGGGTTCAGATTAAATTGCTCTCTAGATGCAATAGCTAGTTTTTGTCTTTTCTATATATATGTCATGATGTGCACGGCGTCGAATGACGGAGCTGCCTCCTGGAATTGAAATAGGGGGTTTTGAGTTTAATCATAAAGTTATTATTATAGGGTTTGTCATAGCCTAATTTTTGAATAAATAATAAAAAAATGAATGAATAAAAATATATTTGAGAGTGGGGTTAAGACAACACAAAATTTAAAGTTTAAGGATGAAATTATTAAATTTGAGAGTCAATTGGTCAGAAATTGAAGAATTAATAAGTTTGGGAATTTAATTAAAATTTGGATTATTTTAATTAATGAAATCAAGAGCTTAATTGAAGAATTAATGAGTTTGAGGACTTAATTAAACTTTGATTCAATTAATTAAAGGAATCAGGGATTTAATTGAAGAAATACCAAAGTTTGGAGCTGATTCAAGGAAAATTGCTAAAAAAATTAAAGTCCAAGGACCAAATTGAATAGTCTAGAAACCCATGACTGTTGTGTAAATGGCGCTATAACTCAGGGATTCAAATTGAATTTAATCCAAGGGGAACAATTAGAAATTAATTACTACTGATTAGGATCCCAATTGTTAAGTTTAAACTGTTTAGGGGTCAAAGTGAATATTTCCATTTCTGTCAAAACGGCACCGTTGCTGGGGAACAGTCGTGCATCTTCTTCATTCTGATTCAACAGGGAAGCTGGAAAATCGACAGCAAAGCCGACCCAATCGTGACCACGTTCTCTGCCCACAATCCCTTTCGTGGAGGGATAACAGTCCTGCAAAGCCAGGATTGGTTTGAGGGGCAAGCTCTTTGGGCCTTATAAAAGGCAGAGCAGAGCAGAGGCAAGGGGGGGAGACAGAAGCAGAACCAGAGAAAAACAGAGCAATCAACCCAGAAAAACAGAGCACACAAAACACAACCCAAAAAAAATACAGAGTTAAGGTCGAAAAATCAACCCAGAAAAACAGAGTGAAGAACAAAAAAAAAAACAGAGAAAACAGAGCACAAATCCAAATACAGAGAGAAAGAGAGAACAAGAGGGCAGCACACAGTGAGGAGAATTATCCTTGAAATTGTCTTCGGATCTGCAAACAAAGAAAAAACCGGATTCAGCCAAAGAACACTCACAGCAAGCCCGAATCTTCTTTGTAGATTTAGAAGCTGTTGAGAAATCAAGAAGGAAAGCACAGACAAGTGGTCACAGAAGGAAGACCAGAGGAAGCAGTAGGCGATAATCATCATCAACGCTGCAAGCATCTTCGGTCTCCAGGAGCAGCATCTTCGATCTCCAGAAGCAGGTATGACTTCGTCCCCTTTGCATCTTCATTTAAAAAAAAAGAGTAATTCAGTGTTGCAAGAACACTGTGTGAAGGTAATTTAATTACCTTCACCAGTGTTCGTGCACGCGTGAACAAGTCACGCGTGCCTTTAGTTTTTTTGCCCAGCCGGGTCACTGGCTTGGGCCAGTGACCGGGCTGGGCTGGCTGGGTTTAGCCCATCCCATGTGGGCTGAGCTGGGCCCAGCCCAAGAATGTAAATAAAAATAAAAAGATAAAAAAATAAAAAATAATAATAAAAAAGATGTGTGTAAGTATAAATAAAAAAACAAATATGAATTTATTATTTTTATTCATTGACGCCAGAGTCAGAATAAAAATACTGATTCAAATTTATTTTATTGTATTTTATTTAATTACATAAAAATGAAAAATATGCATGCAAAAAATAAAATAAAATAAAATAAATTTATTGGTTTATTCACTGACGCTAGAGTCAGGAATAAAGATACTGATGTAAATTTATTTTATTTTATTGTATTTTACTTTTATTTAGTTACATAAAAAATGTGTATGCATAAAAAATAAATTTATTTGATTTGTTTATTCACTGACGCTAGAGTCGGGAATAAAAAAAAAACTGATTTAAATTTATTTTGTTTTTGTGTGATACGTAAAAATAAATTTATTTGATTTGTTTATTCATTGACGCCAGAGTCAGGAATTAAAAAAAAACTGATTTAAATTTATTTTTGTTTTATAGCTACGTTGTATTTACCAACGCCAGAGTTGGAAATATCCGTAGTTAAATATTCACTGACGCCAGAGTCAGGAATATTACACGCAAAACCACTGTAGCATAAACCAACAAAACATTAGCAATTTATGACAAAGTCAGCAATGCAGCCTGCCTTAGGCAGGACGCTTAAGGGGTGATAATATCTTCCATTTTGCGTAACCAGTCTCGGACCATAGAATCTCTGTTGACCAGTTAGGGTTCCTAGTGACCATAATACTAGGTGGCGACTCCTTAAACAAAGATAATTCACCATCAAAGAATAGGATGCCAAAAATCCATTCTTTTCCATGAAATTAAATTTTTAAGGCCGCCGCGATGTCGGGTGCGACAGGGTTCATGAGTTGACACCCAGTATTATGGTCACTAAAAAACCTAATGGTCTACAAGAGATTTGAGTAAGGGAACTAGCTGTGCAAGGGGAAAACGTATCACCCCTAATACACTCCACCTAAGGTAAGCTGCATTGTTGATTAATTGTTTTTCTAGGTCATATTTTTATCCATTGTTCTCATCTAAGGTTTAAGATAGATCTCTTTTTATAAGAAAGTCTCTATCTTATTGGATTAAATCATAACCATTCCAAGACTTAGATTTATCATTGCATTTATTTCCTAGATATAGGTAACTCCTAATGTTTCGAATAACAAATTAATTGTTATAGGTTTTTTGGTATCCTGGTCAAACCTTAATTGATAATCATAAAACCGGTTACGATATCCAATTTTGCACTTCTTAAAACAAGATAAAAATATGATTTAATCTTTATATCCATTTTTTTAAGAATAAAGTTTATTTTTGGATTTTGTTTTTTAGTTTTAGAGAAAAATCATATTTTTTTATATCGGGCTTGTATCTTACAATGTAAGTCTACAACCTGATATTAGATAAAATTGTAGGAAACCCCGAGCGACGGTCCCACAAATAATTTTAAAAATAGTCTTTGAAAAATTTTAAATCTTTTATTATTATTATTATTATTATTATTGTATAGGCTGCTCGGGCCCAAGCCCGGCCTGATCAGATTGGGTTAGTCCGACTGAAGGTCCAACAACCTTTTCTTTTTTAAAAAAATAGGATGGACCTGGCCCAGCTTTATGGGGTAGGCTGAAATGGGTCCAGCCCACCCACGTCACATGGTCACTAGCCCCACCTAGTGACCATATGAATTATTCTGTTGCGGAACATGAATTCATGTTCTGTATGCAAATGGTAGAAGCAGTAGAAGATTTAATGGGGGTATAGATACACGACGCTCCGCGCGATGGCTTCACTATTTTTGTTTTAACAAAAATATTAATCGGGGGAAATCAAGATTTTATTGCAGTCGCCATCTAGTAATGAACTAGCAATCCCAAATAGACACTGGTTCTAGAGATTCAGGTACTAAGTTAGTTATGATTAAGGGAAGGTAGACACCACCCTTAAAACATCCTTTCAAGCGAAAGGTTACCCGTACTTGTGTTTTTTTTTAGTTTATTCAAATGCTGTAATATTTTGGGCTTATTTGCAATTTGTTTTTAAAGATGGTTAACGTCGGTTCCTAAAAATAGGAGACACGTCAAAAAAAAACATCAATCCCTAAAAATAAGAGACTTGTCTAAAATGTTAACGTTTAACCCTAAAAAGGAGAGTTACGTCTGAGTTACAATGAGAAACAATGGACATAATCCATTTTTTACTTTTAAACTTTTGACATCGGTCCTTTTTTTTTGTAAAAAAGAGACGTATCGGCAAACAATGTTCATTCCTAAAAAGGAAGATTATGTGGGTATTGCTAAAAAATGGGCATAACCCATACTTGAGAATTGAGCTTTGGACCTGTGCACGATGACGAGATAAAATGGGTGTTGGACCCGCGTCGTTATTCTTTTTTATATTTATTTTGGGTATTTTATAAAATACAAAGAAAATTTTACAATACTTGTATAAAAAATAAATAAAATACCTCTAGAAATCCCTAAAATTACCTGAGTGCCACTGTATAGGTAAAAAATTTAAATACCCTTGAACTTCTCAGAAAATTATGAAAATACCGATATTTTTTTAGCCGGTATTTGCCATTGCTAATTCCGTTGCTAAATTTTTTTAGCAATGGATTTTAGTTTTATTTGCAATAGATTAGTTTGTTGCTAATTACTATAATTTTTAGGTGTGACCCTTAATGGCTTAATGGCGTGTGTAGCTCACACGCAACCACTATTGGAGGGGTGTAGTTCTTCGGCGTGATTCCGGGCTAATAAGGGTAGATTATGGTGGATCTGGTGGAAAGGATTCTGATGACGGTGATTCCGATGGCCGTTGATGTCTAAGGAGAGAGAATCGATGCTTTAAAGTTTCGGGTGGCCGAAGAAGTCGCGACCTTTTTCATGCCGAATTATGCAACAAAGATGATGAAAACTGCCTGGGTTTTGCTTGAAAGTAGGCGAGTAACCTTTATGTGGTGGCCCGGAGTCTTTAAATGGCTGGAGGTGGGAGATCTGATGAGAGAGAGAGAAACGCCGACAGGAGGAGAGAGAAAATCTCTGAGATATGCTAGAGTGCAGACGTTAGGATGGTAAACCGGTGCACCGGAAGGTTGTGAACCACTTATTACTGATGAGTTAATCCTTCGACTGAGGTTGGCTTAATCTAAAAGTTGATCGGACGGTCCTGATAAACCGATCCTTGTTGCGGTGTGGTGAGATGTATTAGTAGCTTGGTACACCGGGTTACCTGGCACGACAGGATCGAAGAGCAAATTATTTTAAGAGTTGAGATGGATTTGGGTTTTAATTCAGTGTGGTAAGCCCTATTAGATTCTATCAAATCAAAGGTCCAAAACTAAATACCATTAGATCTAATGGTTAATATATTTTTGGTATTTTTCAAATTGTTTTTTTTAATCAATATCTTACTCGCATGAAGAAAAAATTAAAATAAAACATCAATAGTAATATAAGAATCTCTTTTTCTTTTTCTTTTTCCTTTTCTCCTCCTTTTCCTTTTCTCGAATTTTCATGGGCTTTTATAAGCAATGTTGAGTGGACACAATTTATAACCAGGAAATACTGTATTGAAGAAAAATTTCCACCATCCCAGCTGTATCAACTATTGCAATAAAAAATTAAAAACTTCTCCTTTATTGATTTTTTTTATTATATATAATAATAAATATTTATATGGATAAAACTAAAAAACTAAATTAGTATTAGAAAAATCTCATTTCAGGCGCTAAAAATCAATTTTGATTACCGAAAAATAAATTCCAAACACCAAAAAAAAAAATTTTTTGACCAGTATCAACCCAGTCAACTAGGTTTTTGATCGAAAATAACAATTTTGACCCGAAATGACCTCACAACTCAATTTTGACCCAGTCAATATGGTTTGACCCGGTTGACTCGGTTTTGACCGGAAATGACGGTTTTGACCCGAAATGGCCTAAAATTTATTTTTTACCCCGGTCGACATGGTTTGACTCATATTGACCTGATGGGCTCAGTTTTGACCCGGTGGACTCGGTATTGACCGAAAGTGACGGTTTTGACCCGAAATGACCTGAAACTTATTTTTTACCTTGGTCGACATGGTTTGACTCGTATTGACCCGGTAGGCTCGGTTTTTGTGGAAAAAGGTGGTTGACTCGAGAAAAATGTATTTTTAAAATTTTCAAATTTTTCCTAATTTTTTGGATTTTTATGAATAAAAATAGAATAAAATAACATTTAAGAAAATTTTGGAGAATTCAAAATTGGGTTATTACAGGGGGAAGGGGGAAGAGAAAAGAAGGTTACCTAGCATGGAGGGGGTGTAACTACCATGGATAGGAGGTTCGGCATGAGGATGATGGAGACTGACATGGCTAAAAAGAAAAGAAGAAGATGGTGTCAGCAAGATTGCTCCTATTACCGGTGAGAAGACGAACTTCAAAGGGTGTTGGGCCACTGCTGGTCACGGTGAAGAGGTTGAAGTTGCTGGGATTCACAGCGGAGGAGATGGTTGAAGTGGCGGTGGAGAGGAAGAACAATGCTGAAAATGCTAAAAAAAGGTTGGTTTTTTGCTCACTTTACTCTTATTTCTTGCTCCTCAATGCTCGAGATCCACTCTTATTTATAGGGCTGGAAAAGGGACATCTTGTCTTTATTAGAGACCAATTTTGGCTCCTGATTCAATCGGGAAGGATCTCAATCGTTGGCTTAAAATCATTAGCATGAGCTGTAAAAATTTGGCTGCTAAAGGCTGATCGGGTTAGCCTATTTGGGGTGACGTGGCGACTGCTATAGGGGCAACCAACCAGCAAGAATTATGTTGGAGTGCAGTACAATGTCAAGTCATTATAGTGGTGTATTGTTTGCCTGGTTTGCTGAAGAGACAAGGTATTAAATGCTCTGAAAAAATAGCCACCTGAGTAGTTTTTTTGTTACAAAAGGTTGAAGATGATGAACAATAGGCATGCGACAAGTCATCTGACATCTATCTATTTTTTTTGTTTCTATGTCGACCAAAACAACATTATTTTATATTGTAGTTATTAGAAATAGTTTTATGTTGTTCTGTTATCCATTTCTTCCAATGAAAAGGCTTTTAAACTTAAAATCTACATTGTCCTAAAAAAATGAAAATATTAGTAATTGATCATGAATTATAATAGATAAAACTACCAATTATAAGGGTAATGAATAAAACAATAAAAAAATAATGTGTAAAGTTGATGATGAATCACCTATTATAAGGCTCGAATCTTTTTAGACGGAATCCAAACTTAACTATGAAATTTAACATGGTATTAAAGTCACTATAACTCAATGATCCTCGAGGCCATCCTCTTGACAAACCTCAAAAAAAAAAAGTTGTAAATGAAGGGAGTGTTAAAACCACCAATCATGCATAAAATAAATAAAAATATTATAGAGTAATATATAAAATTGAAAATAGGTCAACTACCATACAGCTTAAGTTTTTTAGATGGTGAATAGGTCAGCAACCATCTAGGTGGTGGCCCAGTGGTAAGAGCTTGGGACCAAGAGGTTTGCTCCCTCTGTGGTATCAAGTTTGAGCCTTGTGGTTGCTCATATGATGACCACTGGAGGCTTACATGGTCGTTAACTTTAGGGCCCGTGGGATTAGTCGAGGTGCGCGCAAGCTGGTCCGGACACCCACGTTAAACTAAAAAAATAAGAGTTTTTTAGATGGAATCCAAATTTAACTAAGAGATTCAGTAACAATCAACTTAATGAGAGTTTACAAAGTAATACAACTAAGCAAACATAATTAAAATAATTATATAGAATTCTTGATTTTTTTTCATTTGATTAGATTATTAGAATATTTTTCTAATTGTTTTCATTATTTGATTCCTTGATTTCTTTGTCTGGTTGATTAGAAAATGGCCAGTAACATTTATATTGGCTATTTTCTTAACATGTCCATCACTATTTTAGTTTTATATAATTTAATTAGAGAGAATCAGGTGTTATGATTGGAACTTATAACCAGATTGTTCGGTTTTTAATGCTCAAAATTATATTAAAAATTATGTTAACTTAAATTTTAAATTATTACATGAAATATCAAGAATAATGTTAATTATTGATGCTTAAAATCATATAAGAAATTACGTTAACTTAAAAATTTAAATTATTAAGAAGAATAATTTTATATCATTCTTATGTAACTTTGCTATATTAATTATTTAGATTATGCAAAGGACTTGGTCTTTAAGCTTGAGACATGGCACAAATGCAAATGTTCTTGTGCCACGTAGACAAATTTTATAATGCTCGGTAATATGGCTTTTTAAGAAGTGTTCGTCTCCATTTAATTTTTCACGTTAGTAGTTGTTCTAAATAAAAAGTTTGACATAATTGATGATTTTTTGAATTTGCTAACTTAGACCGATAACATGGAATATTAATTGATGACTCAAACTATAATTTATAGAATACTTTTAGTTACAACTTTAATATTATAAAATCTATGTTGATTAATCAGTTATGGTTTTTTTCTATTATTCAATTACCATAATATAAGGAAATGAGTTTCTTGATTTGCACAAAAAATAGGCTTATTAAACCTTAGGGCACACATTAAGTATTATCGGAATGTGTTTATTAGACTTTCTTTATTTTTAAATTATGATAAAAAAAAATTTTAAAAATAAACATTATTCAAATAAAAATCAATGATATTAATTTAATACGTTAGATAATTATTATTTCAGATGGTAATGTTTTTAAATATTTATAATTAACTCTAAACAAGAAAAATACATGAATTGATCCTAGACACCCGAACCCCGAAACTTCTTTTTTTTTTTTAAAAAAAAAAAAGTAATCATCTCCCCCAATTTCTCATGCCTTCCAAATAAAGATTGCATTTTGTTGTCTTTACCTAATTCCATCTTGCCAGCCAGGCGAAAAAAGAATCCTGGTCGCTGTTTTGAAAAGGCATTAATGAATGGAGGTGTCGCATCACTTGGTCTCTTATCACAGTGTCTCGCTATTTCAGGCAGAGAGCAGTACCCTTCGAGTATCTCAGGCACATGACTGATATGAGGGCAACCCGAGTGACATTACACAGACCGTCTGAGAATTGCACGGAGCAAGTCATTAATTCATGACCTAAGGTTGTCTTCTCTTTATCTACACGCATCGTAATATTGTGATTATTATTTTTCCACGCGACTCAAGCATCTATCTGTAATTTTATTTATTTATTTTTGTCATAAGCCGAGATCAATTAAAACACTGATTAAGTGGGAATCTACATGGAGAAGGGAGCACAAAACAGAGGCTGAGAAAAAACAACAACCGAAAACAGAGCAACAAGAAGGGAAGACATGAGTTAAATAAAAGTGCAGAAACAAAAAGAAAAACCACCGGATAAAGGGAATGGGATTTGCCTAAACACAGATGACGAGCCATTTGTTGCCACCATTGAATTAACTAAAGGATCTCTCCCTGGACGTAGAAGCCACTCGGTGGACACTGGACACTATATTAACAGATATGGTGTCTCGAGGGCAATAACATTTTCCCGTTGCGCTATTATTGATGATCGCAATAATGTCTGCATATGCTATCCCATCTAATCTTACTGCCGCCATTCAATGTTTGTACACATACATGTTAAATGCCTTTGCCTCTTATGTACGATCTGCTCGATCTCTTTCTTTGTGTTTTCCGGTGCTAGTTTTTTGTGGGTTTTTTAAAAACATTTTGGCACGTCACTTTCTATATATTTCCTTCTTTTAATTATTATTTTTGTTTCTTCAAATAAAATTACATAATATTTGCAAAATTATCCAGGACTATATATTGAATAAAATCATATTTTTTCTTGGTAATATTAGCAATTGTTTTAGAAGTATTCATGCTTGAAATGATAATAACAACAACAATATTTTCAGCATCTTTCCTTTTCTTTTATGCATACATCACTGTATGTGGTAACAGGTAACGGTTCACCGTATGGCTTGGAAATCGTGGTGGTCAGGGGCATTGCATTTTATTTTATTTTCCATGTCAAAGATTATTTCTCTTTATTTTACAAACAAATACTCTAAAAATTTGAAAAATAGAGATAAAAAAAACAAATAAATTAAGCATTTAAAACATAACCTTTTATGAAATAATAACCACCGCATAAACTTTAACATGTCTCCAGGGTGTCTGAAGTATGAACCGTCAAAAGAACTCCTTAGTGAAGCCATGTAGACTCGAAGCCCATTGGACCGGGATCATGATTGCAAACAAGAAAACACATCCAGAAGAAAATAGATGCAAGTTTGGTGGATATGGGCCTTCCTAGATGTGAAAAGGGCATTTTAAGAAAATTATAATTTTTTTATTTTTAAATTGTTTTAATGTGTTGATATTATAAATTATTTTTAAAAAATAAATAATATATTTTAATATATTTCTAAATAACAATTACTTTAAAAAGTATTATACTTTATGAAATTCACAAGAAACTTGTACTGGTTAGGGTATTGGATACATGTAACTTAGTTGGTTTGCGTTTCTTTAAATTTTAAATTATTTTTTATGTTTTTTATTTAAAATAATTTTTTTTATGTTTTCAAATATACTAATACCAAAAATAATTTTTAAAAATTTTAAAAAAATTATTACACTTTAAACCATCATCACTGTCGCACCCGACATCGCGGCGGCCCTAAAATATTCTAGAATAAGGAAAAAGAACATATTTCTGGCATCTTGTTCTTTTAGGGAAAAATATCTTGTTTGAGGAGTCGCCACCTAGTATTATGGTCACTAGGAACCCTAACTGATCAACAGAGATTCCATGGTTCGGGATTGGTTACGTAAAAGGGAAGATATTATCACCCCTTAAACGTTCTGCCTAAGACAAACTGCATTGCTGTTTTGTCTTAAATTGCTAAATATTTATTAGTTTATGCTTTGATAATTTATTTATAATATTCCTGACTTTGGCGTCAGTGAATATTCGAGCTCAAATAATTCAAACTCTGGCGTTGGTAAAAATTCGTAGCTACGAAAAATTAGATCAATATTTTTTTTCCCTACTCTAACGCCAGTGAATAAAAAAATAAAAATAAATTGATTTTTACGCATGCACATATTTTTTATTTTTCTAGCTAAATAAAATAAAATACACCGAATAAAAATAATATAAATTTAAACCGGTATTTTTATTCCTGACTCTGGCGTCAGTGAATAAACCAATAAATTTACATTATTTTTATTCATGCATACACATTTTTTTATTTTTTCTACCTTTTCTACTTTTCTGTTTTTTTTATTTTTTTATTTTTTTGGGCTGGGCCCAGCTCAGCCCACATGGGCTGGGCTAGACCCAGCCCAACCCGGCTGGGCTGAATCACCGCACGCCTGCCGCGTGCGGTACAGGTTAATTATAATGCAAAGCCACAGTGTCAAGTGAATTAAATTGCAGAATGGGAAAGGATGAACTTACCTGGTTTAGGTGCTGCCGGAGGCGAAGATGATGACTGGCCAGTGTTATCTCTTTTCTGTTTCTGCTTTTCGTCTACTCCTCTGGTTCTTGCTTTGTTGTCCCCTGTCTTTCACGTTCTGCTCCGTCTTCCACCTTGTTTTGTTTGCTTCTCTCTTTCTCCTGTCCAGTGCGCTTTCGTTTTTTCTTTGTGTTCGTCTGTTCAAGAGGTGGTGCAACCCGAGACAAGGCTGGTGCTTGTGCGTTGGCTGGCCAACGCTTCTCTCTGTTTCTGTCTTCTCCAGTTCCCCTGTTTTTTTCTGCGTTCTTCCTCTGTTTATTCGTGTTCGGTCCCGGTTCTCTCCTTCTTTTTTCTTCTCCCTCTCCCCGGTTCTGCTCTTTCCTTTTCTAGTTCTTTGTCCAGTCTTCTCCGTTCAAGACGAAGACAGTGGTGGTAAAAAGCACGAGGTGCTGCTGGTTGATGGACCAAAACTTTCCCCTGGTTCTGTTTCTCTCCGTCCCGTGGCTCTTTTTTTGTCTCTTCTCCCCCCTTTTTTTTTCCAGTTTTTCTTCCTGCAGTCCCCCCTTGCTCTCTCATCTTCTCTGGCTTTATAGCCAGAGAATGCCAAGCACCTCTACAATTGAAACGGCTTCAAAGCCATTACTGCAGAAACCGTTCCTGTGGAAGGAGAAGAAGAAGGCGACGGCTGATTTCTAGAAACGGCGCCGTTTGTGTGATGGGAATAGCCACTTTCAATCTGGTCACTGAAGTTCTGAAATCGTGTAATCAAGTCCCTGGGTAAATAGTAATTGGATCCCTGTATTTCTGCTCCTTTTACACATTGGTCCTTGGGTTTTAATTTCTTTTAAATTTGACAAGAATCAGCCCTATACTTTGATAGTTGTTTAATTAAGTCCCTGATTTCATTAATTTAATTAAATCCAAGTCCAATTCAGTCTCAAAACTTATCAATTCTCCAATTAAATCCTTAATTGGATTAATTAAATTAATTCCAAGTTTAATTGAGTCTCAAAATTTATCAATTCTCCAATTAAACCCTTAATTGGATTAATTAAATTAATTTCAAGCTCAATTAAGTCTCAAAACTTATCAATTCACCAATTAAACCCTTGATTGAATTAATTAGATCAATTCCAAAGTTTAATTAAACCTCAAAACTTCCAATCATGTTGCCCTTAACCCAACTTTTAATTCATTCTTCATTTATTTCATTTTACTTGTTTTTCATTATCATTTTTTTTTATATTCTTTTCAGTAAATAAAATAATAATAATAATTAAAATAAAAAAATTAAAAATTGAGTTATGATAATCACCGTACAATCTTAAACAATCCCTAAATATATACTCGGAACATCTAAACCTGTGTTTCAAATAACCGCAGATTATCATGCTTGTGGGAATGGTGAGAAAAACAAATTAATATACTTAAAACTCAGAATATAATAGCTTCGTGCACATGAGCAAACTACAATGGATCTAGATGATGATAACAAGTAAACAAAAGAAAACGAAATCACCTAGTTCACATTATCTTATAAATGGAATCCTGTCCATCGTCTAAAACTACTAACATCATTTCCTTGAGAAATTGCCATTCCAATTCCAGTCCTTCCCTCATTGCCAACTCCTCTGTAATACAACCTCCATTCATCAACTTCCCCGTCCATTTGAACCAAACAGGGAGATCCAACTCCCTTGTTATCCCATCCATCTTTCACCGATGACTCCAGCACTGCCTCGTCTTGAAGTCTCCTCCAATCTCTTAATCCATCAGGAGACACTGCCAATCCAATACTCCTCTTTCCACCAGCAGCGACACCCTCATAAGCCATCAAATACCTCCCATCTTTCTTGTTCCTCACAACACATGCATTTAGTGCACCAAACTCATCAAAAGAACTAATTTTTCCTCCTCCAATTATCTTCCCCAACTTCATCCAATTAATCCCATCTCTTGACCTTGCAATCCCAATACCAAATTGCCCACTTTCCACATCAAACGAGTGATAATACATTCTAAGATCACTGTTACCATGAAAAACAACCCGTGGACCAGCAATAAACAAAGAATCCCACTCTCTCTCAAACCCCACATCAAACAGAGCTCCACTGTGATGCTCCCCTTCAATTCTAGCCCAATGCCTCCCATCCTGACTCATTGCCAAACCAGGCAGAGACTTAAAGATCTTTCCCTTATCAACATTTCCATTATTCACATTATCAAGGCAAAACCTTTCTGGGTTTTCTAAACTGAACACCAAGGAATCATCATCCGTATAATCCACCTTCTCAGAACTAAAACCAGAGTAGTAAAGCCAGTAAACAGCACTTGAAGCTCTGACTTTTGAACTTGACATTACAACCACTTCACCAGGCCTAATGCTCATTGTATCAAATGCCCACCAATCTTGACCACACTTCATAACCGAACCCACATCACCGCTGGAGCTAACGGGCCCTACCCCTCTTTCCCAGTGAATTCCATTGCTTGAAACTGCTAGTCCTATTGAATCTGCTGAGCCTGAGTTCTGACTAGAATTCCCATGGTACCACATGTACCATCTCTCTTCCTCGTCACTCAAGAATCTTTTCACCACCGGTGACCCAATTTCTTTGCCGTCCCATGAATTTGAGGGACCCAAATCAAACACCAATCCCCTAGATAATGACTGTGATGGCAAAGAATTGGAGGGCAGCGAATCATTTGAAGAAATGGGTGTTGATGGGTATTGGGGCTCTGGATTTGAATTGGATTCAGGGGTAGAAATTTGGTCAGTTTCGTTGTTTGTGTTGGTGTCTGGTTTTGTGGAGCAACGAGTGAGAGACAGAAGGGTGTTGATTCTTTGGACAGGATTCTTTGGGACATAAAGATGTAGCACTTTGGGATTTGTAGAAGAAGGCCATGTTAGGATCGAGGTGTTTAATTTTTTAGTGATGGAAGTTGCAAAGACGTTAGCGTTTTTCAGTGTTGAAGCTGAAGCTGCTGATGATAGAGTGACTTCCATGGCAGGAGAGGAGTGGTGGAGATTGAGTGGTGTCTGTTTGTAGGAGCAAGGACAAATAAAATGTTGACAGCCTGTTTCGCAAGAGAAGAGGAAGTTTTTAGTCACTTCGGCCAAGAAGTGAATTTCCATATGATCATTAGCCCGTGTAGGTGCGCGTGGTGAACTTGAGCCATAAAATGGTCATGGAGCAAAAGCACTCGAAAAAAAAAAGCAGGGTATTATGTTCTTGGTTTTTGATCTGTAAAAAACACATTTTTGCCTGCATTTCGCTACCTCTTCTCAGGCATAAGAAGTTAAAGTTACATCGGAGAATGATGTTTCCCCTGCACATTTGTTCTTTAATATAAATTTTATCATTGTTCTTTCTTAGAGATATTTTGTTCTTCCTTCTCAAGAAAGGTAACTTCAGACTATTGAGCAAGCTTCTTCTTCTTTTTCTTTTTTCTTAGGCCCTTTCACTGTATCCTTTCGCTTTCGGCAAGAAAGCTAATCTGTTTGCATGTCTTCAGAAATTATTCCTATACAATGTTATAGATTTTTCTTTTCTTTTCTTTTTTAAACATCTTCGTACATAAACTGTAACAAGTCCAATCTCTTTTTAAGTACTAACTAAAAAGTTCTGCTTGTAATTAATTTTTTATTATAGCGATTAAAAGAAAAATCTCTCATTTGGCAATGATCACCTATGATAGCGTGGGGGTGTTTTACTACAGTAGCTAGTATTGTTCATGCACACACAAATCACTGTAAATAGCTTTGTTTTATTTTTATATCTAATTTATTTTGATTTTTTAAATTTTATTTTAAATAATTTAATTTTAATTTAAAGTCAATTACTTTTGATTTTGTATTCTAGTGTAATTAAAAAAATAGGGACCGGAATAAAAAAATTCAAGACATGGATGGCGTGTCAAAAATTTTGAGAAATATACAATTTGATCTTGGAACTTTAAAAATAACGCAAATTATACGATTTCAATACCTCGATATTTTTTCAAATCAATTTTGATATAAAAATTCATTTTTGTTTTTTTAGTTCTTTGTTGACAGAGAAGATAAAAAGAGATTGTCGGATTTTGACGATAGAGAGAGAAAAAAATATTATCGACATCAATTTAAACCACTAAAATAGTTGATATTTGTTTCAAATGGTTCAATTTAATGAAAAAAGTTTATATTATATGTTTTTTACCTTTAAATATCGTGAAAAAAACAAATCTCTATGGTAGATTTTTTGTTTCTAGGTTATTAGGTAGATTTTTATCTTTTTACCTTTATATGTTTAATTATTTTTTATTTTTAGCTATTTTTTATGGGTTTTTTTTATTAATATACATGGTTTTTTATTTATTTAATTACATATATACATTAAAAAAATTATTTTCACTTACAAAAATATATTAAAAAATTATATATATAATTTTTTATTTAAAAAATAAATGACTCGTGACGAGAAGCAAGAATTTAATTTATAACATTTCTTGTTGACTGGGAGAGAATAAAATATGGATCGGTGAATGGTCTCACGGGCCCTTTAATTACATTAACAAAATTGGGCTCTTCTATTATACTGACTTTGGGCTGACTGGTTCACCAACTGATTCAACGCGGACAAACTTGTTATTATCTCCAAGTTTGTTGTTACTTTCCTTCCTGAACTTACCTACTCCCCATTCCAAGGTAGAACTCAGAAATCAGAACTCAGGTCAGGCGTAGTAGAAGTCGTCTAATAATCAGTTGGGTTCACGTTCTTTTAATAGAATATTAATAACTGTAATCAAAAGTTTAGAAGTCTTGGTTTTTGTTTTTCAATTTTTATGATTGTCTTCTAATTTCGGATGTATTGCCGTTATGATTGCGTGAGATTCTGTGTATTGATCAGCAAGATTTGATACTCATTGCTTATAATTTCCACACGGGGTCTTATTATTACTGGCTAAATTCCTTCCTTCTTTCTTTTTTTTGAACTTGGGGGTTGTCACTTTGCACATCTATTATTAAATACTGTGGTTTTAATTTACTGCTAGTTAATTTTTCCTTTAGATACCGTTCTTTAGTTTATTGATTTTTATGTAACGAGTCCTGTATCTCATGATCGATCATTGGTTTAGGATTGTAAGCTAAAATGGGAAAGGACTCGAAGGCAAAAGACGCTGGAGCGAAGGGAAAGGGTAAGGGAAAGCAGGCAGGGGGTGGGAGTGATGAAAATGCTTCCAAGGGGAAAGGAAAATCTGGAAAGGCTTCAGATGGGCTCGGCACTTGCACTTATGTCAAAGGTGTTTGTTGTATGCTCTACTAGTGGGTTTTTTATTTTATTTTTCTATCTGGTTTAAAAGTGAAATTTGATCTCTTACAATCCATTAGAAAGTTGTTTTTTTCAATGTTATTGTTTGAAGACCGTTGTTCAGAAACTTGATTGTAGAAGATAAATTTTGGATTCCCTGGATTAGAAATTTGTGCTCAGGATGGCATGCTTATACACTATGCATCAAACTATGTACCTGTTTTATGTTTTACTTGTCAACATGAGCTTGGCTTTGTTCAAGGGGACACATAATCAATTATTATATCCCTTACACGTGATCTATCAGTCCTCCAGTTTCTGAGATTCTCAAATTGCCTTTAATTGTTTATTTCAGCGAGGCATATATTATGTGAGAAGCAAGGCAAGATCAATGAGGCATACCAGAAGTTGCAGGATGGTTGGCTAAGCAATGGTGACAAGGTTCCTCCAGCTGAGTTTGCAAAGGTAAACTCACTAGTTATGATCTTTTTCTTGCAAGACTTTGGTTTCTGAATATGCATCGAGTATCGACAGAAATCAATGTTTTACCCTGTCGAGGATATTCCAACATTTTCCTTTCTTTCTATAGCAAAGAGACTTTTTTAAAATCTGGATCAATTTTCTTCTGATATGATAAATTGCAAGCGGAAAATTGGATAGATTTGGCTTGAACTTCTGGTTATGCAAAATATCTAAAGGAATCTTGGGTGTTGCTTTGGTAGTTTGGTTATTGCCTGTATAGCCTATTGCTTTCCTGGTATTGAATTGATGTAATATTTTATCCTTTTTTATTCCAGTTGGCTTCCGAGTACTCAGAGTGTCCATCAGGAAAGAAAGGCGGAGACCTTGGATGGTTCCCTCGAGGAAAGATGGCGGGTCCCTTTCAAGATGTGGCATTTGCCACTCAAATTGGAGCTACAAGTGCACCATTCAAGTCAACGTATGTAATAACTTTTTCTGATTATCCAATCCTCTCTACTTCTAGAATCATTTTGACTGCAGCTTGCTCTGCGGCTGTGTCTCTATGCCTTTATATGCAAATTATCCTTCACCACAAAGCATGACAGAATTTTGAGAATAAATAGCAATACTGATATTCAGGCATGTCGTGAAAGTTTCATGTTGGACAAATAATCCCTTTCGTTTTTTTCTATCTATTGAAAGGAGAATCACATTCAAAACTAGTCGAGAACGTGACTAAATATGGAAAATCATATAGTTGCACCAAACACTTGGAAATCATGTTACCTCAACACGTGATTCCATGTAAACAAGAAGGATCCTAGGAGAGAGAAGCGTTCCCATTCATGTCCAAATTGTCCATGAAACATTCAGGATTTAACTTACTGCACAGTATTCCATTGACAAAAATGATGCTACCTTGCTATAATCCTGATTATATTCTGATATTTCCCCTGCTGCCAACAGCATATGCTATTTTTATCACCATCCTTTGATTTTATAGTTGTGCCTGTGACATAACATTGTGATCTTGCATTGGTGCTGGTGTGTTTTCGTAGATTTTATCTTCACTACATTTTCCTGGTTTAAGATTCAGGATTGTCTTTCGGTAAACTCTGATTGCATGCAAATTTGCTAGCTTCTATACCATGACTAGTTCTAAATTGGTGCAGACATGGGTATCACGTAATATTGTGTGAAGGGAGGAAGAATTAATCGAGCTGCCTTTCTGATGGAGAAGTCTTGGACCATTGGCTTGTGCGATATTAAATTTGTGTTTAGACACTTTTTGTTGCTGTGAACATAATGGCTCTTTCGCTTTTTCTGTGACTAATGAAATGAATTTATTAAGATGAAGAAGACGGGTCATTCTCTGTCCACTTGCCGGCCTGAAGCCCAGCCAGAGGCGATGAGTGGACAGGTAGAACCCAAAAGTATTATTGCGGATACGATATCTAGTGATTTTGTGACATATCAACCTCTTTGCATGTGTAATTGAGGCCAGAATATTTCTTATCTTTTGCGGGTGTTGGGAGGACAGTGGGACGGGGCCAGGAGCAGGTATGCTGGAGAAGAGCTTTGCCATGTTAATTCTCGCCGGGATAGCAGGGGTTACTATCAATTGTAGTTTCCATAAATTACAATGCTAATGCTTGCAGTGAGGGTGATCTCTACCTGAGCTCAATATCTCCATCAATTGCGGTCAGTCGTACGTTTTTCTTGTGTCGAACAAAGAGAGCATGTTGCTGTTTTGGTAAATGGTCCTTCTGTGCCTAGCATAAAAGCTAGTTAAAGAAGTCAATGAAAACAAATAATGCCTGCCACTGTAGTGCGGATTCTTAAGAGCATGCGAATCTGCTTTTGCATATTCACCGATCCCTCGCAACAACCTTGGATCTCTCCCTCGCCTAATCCTTGTTACTCACATTGCAATTCTTTTTTCTCGGAAACATCAATTTGCAAACCAACGTGCTTTAAATAAATCCAAACACACTCACCATCTAAATCTCGTACCTCATGAAAATTTGTAAGCGACGTGGATAATAACAATGTTTGAGTATCGATGGAAGTACGGAAATTTTGTTAAACGGAAAACTCACTGACAGCAGTTCGCTGTGGGGGTCGACTCTCCTGAATTTTCAGTTACAAAAATAATAAAAAATGCAAATTAAATACCTCTTATGAGGAATAAAGACACTAATTTCAGTTGAACGGCGGGTCATTGATGAAAGGAAGTCTGCCTTTAACACAGACACCTTTACTCGCCTTGTTAACAGGTACTTCACAGCAAGAAAATCACATCAAAGCTCTCCGAGCATAATTCATTTGAAAATTCATTACATTCTACATCTAAAACTCTATGCAAAATTGGTGAACTAATGAAAAATAACAACCGAAACTATAAGTCATCATGATCATCAACCACCTTTAGACCCCAGCTGATATCCTCACAGTGTCTCACATGAGGAACAAGTGTACCTGTATCAATTCCTTTCTTAGCCTTGCAGTCATAAAAGGGAGGAGCATGAAAACAAGGTTCCATCGACATGGCCAGGCGACAAGGGGGGTCGGGGGCTGTATCATTTTCGGTCTTGTACAGGATCCATGGCCTCAAACCTCCAAGACCTTGAGCCACATAGCCAAATGTTGACCATGCACTTGTGACCAAGACATCAGTCAAACTGAGAAGGTACATTTCTGCCCAGGCTTTTCTGTTGTGCATCTGCTTTTCTGTTTGTTGAAACTCCTCATGGCTAGGCTGGTAGACTCCAACGACTTCCCCAGTCATGGTTGGATGTTCCCAGTACATGTTCCTTAAATCTTCAGAATACCCTGAAAGCAAGGATGTCACCAGAACCGCCTTCAATTTGGCATTTTCAGAAGGATTGACAACGGAGTCTTGCATGTCTACTGCAGGCAATAACTTCTCTTTCAAAGTACAAGCTAAAATTTGATCCATGACGTGTTTAAAGGGGCCACGTCTTGAATCAAAAGTTCTTATCTGAATGCCAATTCTCTCATCAGCCTTGGCTAAGTAAGTTCGATAATACCTTGTTATTAGTCCCCACACATGATTTGAAGGGTGTAGAAGGTACCGTCCGAGGTGGTGGAAAACAGTTCCTTTCTCAGGAAACAAGTTGCTCAGTTCTGTCTCGAAAGATGGAATCAAGAAAAGTGAAGGAACATAGTAGTTATCTGTTTTCATGATCAACCAAGGGACATTTTCAAGAAAAGACTGTTCTCCATCACAGAAGAAAAGCTTATCATGATCGCCATAATCATGAACTAAATGGAGGTATAAATATGATGGTTTTGACATTGCTGAAGAGTTTATGGCATTATTCTTTAGCATATTCCCATGACAGTGAGGAGAATTCTGATTAAAGCTGTCGAATTGATCAATGAGAGGGAAGTCCCTGGGCAGCAACCAAGATTTATCAGGAAACGGATCACAGAAGAGATCTGCCATGTCCTTTCCTTGGTCAACAAGCAGGACTCTATTTGTCAGGAGAGCATAAAGAAATGTTGAAGCTAGGGATAATATCCTGTTGCCCAAGCCGCTAAAAGATATCCACACAATATAATTACAGTCAGTCAAACCTATTTTGTTGCCAGACTTGAGCTGTTCCAAGGCTTTATTGTAGGATTGAGTATTTGGTCCACAACGTTTGTGAAGATCCTCGTAGCTTCTGAGTCTCGAAATGAGATATGATGAAGGCTTATGGAGAGAAATTTTGCGATATAAAAATGAACTGTACCTACTCGTGCAAGCAGCTTCGTCAAACCCATCCGCAAGAAGCCCTCCAAGCAGTTTGCCATTATACTTGTCAGCGTGCTGAAACAAAACGCCCTCCGAGCCTAACGAATCAGAGAAGAAAAGGGAAGTTATAACAACTCAGCAAGACATATAATTCCGATCCTTTACTGGGTAGTAAACTGAATAATATATGCGTAGACTTTCAACACGGATATTGAATCTTCAATTTGAAATGCAGCAGTAACAGTAATGGTAGAAGAGAGCTGTGGTCCACGAAAAAAAGACCAGGGCGTTCTTGCTTTGACAAAGAAGGTAAATTCAGATCCTTAACTTACGCAATTACAGTTAGAAACCGCGTTTTTTTCCTAATCAATTAGATAGCTATAATTACAATTAAAAAAACAATAATGCAATCATCCAATGTATCAAATCACGGATCACTAAAGCTAGCACGACAGTTTTCAAACCAGGTCCCAAGTCATGAATTCGAATAAATCAAACAATCCTGGCAATTAAGAAACCTCGAAATGGTTTAAATTAGAAACTCAATTTCCAAAATGTGAACTCACCGCCTGCTCCAATTGGCGTGGCATTCTGCTTGACTCCTCTGTTTTCAAGAACTCTAGCATCCGCGAACCCCATCGTTCGATCAGACGACGGGTGTCTAAAGATCAATGATATTGCGAATATTATTGGCAAAGCTACCAAGCAATAAGCAAAGATCTGGGTGAACGTGATCGCATTGGATCCAAATCTCTTCGCTTGCATTTTTGAGTTTTGGGCTAGCTGTTGATCTGTGTCCTCCGACGGTGGTGATCGCCTCCTTGTAGAAGAATTCAGATCCATTCAATTCAATTCAATTCTGCATCTCTGAAGTTTCGATTTTCACCTCACTGCGAAGAGAAGGACGGGGAGAGGGTTGTCTCTTTTGAAAGAGTGTGCTATGCTATATAGAAAGAGAGGTTCATTTCGTTTCCCGCAGGGTAAAACTTAAAACGTATTTATTTACACATTCGCCACGTAGTCGGCAGATGGTGGAAAGGTCAAAAAGGGCAGACCGAAATTAGCATCCAACCCAAACTAGGAACATCTCAAGGGGGTCGTCCGAAGGAAAATTATTTGGTTTTAAAGGTTGGTTTGTTATGTGGAAAATATTTTACTATAAAATACTTTTTGTGTAAAATTGTTTTTGATATTTGGCTTAAAATTTATTTTTTTATAGAATATTTTATATATAAAATATTTTTTAATAATAGCGATAAAAAAAATTGATGCTAAAATTCTAGTATTGATGGAAGAGATGATGATGATATAATTATGATGAAAAAAAATAGTAATAATAAAAAAAGAAGGTGATGGTAGGATGATAAGTGGTTTGATCTTGCTAGGCTTCTTAGTTTGAATAGCGGTGATGATGGAGAAGACGATCATGGTGAGATAAAGATGGTGGTAATAATTAAAATAATTAAAAAATATTATAAATAAATTATTGTTTGTAGAATATTTTATGAAATTTCACAAATTTAACGGACCTAAAGTATTCAACGTGGAGGGAAAAACTTGTTTGTTGAAATTTCTTCTATTCTCATTGTTTGGTTGTAATTTTGAAATGTTTGACATAAAGAAAATAGCACACGGGCACACACATATATCCTAGAGATGAATAAAAAAATTAAAAAACCGATTAAATCGAGAAAACTGAAAAAAAAACTGAAAAAACCGAATCGAAAAAAAAAACCGATTAAAATTTTAAAAAAACTGGCTAGTTCGGTTCGGTTTCGGTTTTATAAATAAAAAATCAAAAAAACCGAACCGAACCGAAACCGAAAAAAACAAAAAAAAAACCGAGCCAAAACCGGAAAAAACCGAGACAAAACCGGAAAAACCAAGCCAAACCGGTTTGAACCGGTTTTTGCCCTAAAAAACCGAACCAAAACCGGTTGGTTTGACCTGGATTCGGTTCGGTTTTTTTTTCAAAAAATAAAATTTCGGTTTGGTTACTTTTTTTTGATAAAAACCGAACCGAACTGAAAATGATCACTCCTAATATATCCTATCTGATTTAGAAAATTAATTGTATAGAAAATCAAGGATCCAATAATAAGAAAATTAATCGAAATAAAGAAATCTCAACACTCCTTTTCAAATTGGTGCATAAATATTATACATGCTCAACTTATCTGAAAACTTTAAGTACACGTGATATTGATGTTGGATTTGATTTTAGACAACTACACAAATTTATCTTCTAACTTCTCTTTAATGAAAAATATATTTATCTTTATATGTTTTGTAAGATTATATTACGAATATCATATATTACTTTATCATTATAATATAGTCGAATTGGTTATCTCAATTAAGAAACTCAAATCTTGCAATAAAAATCTTAAACATAATACTTGATAAATTAATAAAAAATGAACCACTTATCTCTACATCTCTTGCTCAATTAAGCTTCAAAATATGTATCTATACCTACACAATCTATATTTGTAGCGAACAAAATTCCTTTTCAAGAAGCGACCAAAATATGCATTGCTCTCCCTGAATATACATAAATAAAGTAACAATATTCAAGGTCAAATATAGTCTCCTGGGAGCCAACTACACCAATCTCCATAAGTTTGTTGTTTTTTCTTGTGTCAGCCGGTATTTGAATGCCCTTCATTTCATTCCGAATGTGTTTGGAATGTGTTTGGAAAATCAGTGTAAATCATGTTTTTAAAAAATTTTAATTTTTTTTATTAAAATTTAATATATTTTGTATTTTTTAGATCGTTTTGATATACTGATGTCAAAAATAATTTTTAAAAAATAAAAAAAATTATTGATATGTATTTCGGTACAATTTTTTTTTTGAAAAGCAATCGCAACCATATTTTCAAATACTCTCGTAGTAAGTATTTTTTAAAAAAATTATTGGAAAACCGCTTAAAATATTTGAAATGATATTGGAGTAAACTAATGAAAATACGCTTGAATTGAGTTTCTGCTCAAATCCAACGAGTTTGTTTTTGTTAGGCTATAAAGTGTTGAAACAGGGGGCTTATATTTCTTTTCTATGTCTTTTCATTTGGTTGTAATAATTTATTACACTTTTTCAATACATTTCAAAATTTTATTATTTAAAGTGTGACCAGGCGCGAGTACTGTTCTTTTTTTTTTTTTTGAATTATATGATTTTTTTTAGATAATTCAGTTTTTTTAAAAAAAATTCTAAGAGAATGGAAAAATCAGGTAATTCTCAAAAATAAATTTCCAAAAAAATTGAGTAAAGGGAAAACAATTCCGAGGTACCCTAAATCATTTGAGATATTTTTTAATTAATATACAAGTAAATTGTCTAAAGCTCAAACTATCAAAAGTTTATTGGGTAAAAAAAACTCAAATTATTTCGAAAAAAATAGGATTTGTTCTTTTGAATTTTCTTAAATATAATCTGGAAAAACCTAATTCAAAAAAATAAAAAATAAAAAATAAAATTTAGGTTGGAAATTTTGGAAAAAAAAATTATGAATTGGAAATTTTTTCTTCGAATTACCAGAATGCTCATTTACATGTATGACCAAGAAATTGAATATCAATTCTAAAAAAAAAAAAAAACAAAGAAAGAAAAGAAATTTAATATTATCAACGACAATGCCATGAAAACTAACATAGCCTGGAATAAAAGGAGAGAAAAAACAAAGAAGAAGAAGAAACGACACCGTATAAATTTTTAATAAATCTCCGCTGCTCGCTCTTGAACACAAGCAGAACTGAAAGGTTTTTATCACTCTACTTTCGTGCAACAATGGCGTTGAGACTGGGAATGCTAAAATGCGCTGCCGGCGGCAACAGTGGATGCAGGTCAGGAATCAGGAGGTGGGCCCATGTTCCAGCCATGGCTCGGCCTTTGGATGGCACCTTAGAAAGCTATATTGCGTCTCCACAATTGACTTTACCCGAGTTCGATGCAAACCAAGACATCAGCAGCAACAGTAGCAATTCTGGGTTCGGGTTGCCGGGTTTTTCTTTTGGTGGGTCCATGGAACTCATGGCTGTTCCTAAAAGGAAGGTAAAGTTATTCGCTCCATTTCTGTTTCTTAGCATTAAGCATTTGATTGCTTTTTTCCGGTGACTATGCCTTTATTGATTTATTTTTTTACGTGTTCTATGATGTTTAGGATTTAGGTTTAAACTACCTGTGATGATTTTTGTGATAATTAGGGTTTAGGGTTTTAGAATGGATGCCTATCTGACTTGAAAGCCTAAGAATTCTTTCTTTTTTATCATTGAATTTTGAAATATTAGTGCGACGGTACTTCTTATGATTATTGTTTTAGTTTTCGGAAACTGGTCATTCGTGTATTGACATTATATACAGACTGCTGTCTGATTACCATTCAGAGGATTCGGAGCTGCCATTTTAGTTTGTTTTATTTTAAGACTGAATTTTAAGTTCTGCAGTTTTTTTTTCCTTGTCCTTGAAAGGCCCAAATTTATAACTTATTAAAGAACATAAAGCACGCGGTATAACATTAGGGAAGAACCCACTGCTTGTGTTTTCATCTATCTGTAAAAAGAGCGATTGGAACCTGATGACCCAACACATCTAAAAGTCAATACTGCAGGAAAACCTCTCTGCACTATAGCATTACTTAACTACATATTAGGTATTGGTAGTTGAAATGAGTCGGAAGTCTGCCAGAGAAATTAATGTTTACTGAGAAGAAAATGGCTGTTTCTCTTGCTTTATTTCCTTATGGTTTGGTTTCATATTTGATGTGATAAGGGTATTAGGGGATTTTGCTGCAATTACTAGTTTGGTTCTGTATTTAGAGTGTGATGAGGTTGACCTGGATATTGTTAGATATTGTCCCTTTTTAATTGGGGATTTTGCTTTCAGCAATCAGCATATCTAATGTTTTGGCCTGTAGAGTTTTTTCCACAGGCAATTCATTTTCCCAGCTGTTTGATAATTTATTTTGTATAGTTTCTTTCAGCTGTGAGGTCTGTTGATGAATAAACTCATTATATATCCATTATCAAGTTGAGAGTAACTGCTCGTATGCATGAATATGGTGCTTTAAACACCAAAATCTGTTCTAGTGTGCTTTTTTATGTTTCATTAAATTGGTTTTTGATTTTTTTTTCATGCTTATGTTTTGTTTTTTTCTTTCAATGTACAGTAGTGATTCTTAAATCTTTATCCTCATGCAGGTTACACCCCATAAGAGAGGTATACGAAATGGGCCAAAGGCTTTGAAACCAATACCAGTGATTATTCGCTGCAAGTAAGGATTTGCCAATGTTGTTGGCAATTTATGGAAATCATTATATGAAGCAAAATCTTGACAGTCTTATATTATAAAAATCTGAAAAGATAAACCTAGAGAAATTGAAATAAAATAGTTAACAGTACAAGTTGCTCATCCAGCAACTAAGAAAGAATTGTGGTTTCTCTCTTTTGCATTTTAACTTATGGGTTACTAGATAAATGAGTCAGAAGGGATCTGAGATATACTTATAACGTTATATGTCCATGATCTCAAACAAAAGGAGCGTCTTATAAAGTGATTAAACAAAGTTGAAACAATTCTGTACCGTGAAGCCTTGAACAAGGACATGACAATGAATAAATTCAGTTTTGACTTCTGTTATTTTTAGTTGCCTTTTAATCTCATAAACTATCTATCCATCATTGAATTTCAAACCCATTGTTAATTCTCATAACTTCTGCGAGTATGGCATTTGTGTTTGATTCCAGCTCCTTAAATATTCACCTATGAGCACAGTATGTCAATGCCTTGTAAGTGATGTGCTGCAATTGATTGTTTGATTGCAGGAGCTGTGGACAAGTTAAGCTGCCGCACTTTTACTGTTGCAGTGGTGACCGGGGGAAGAATGGCGAGCGAAATAATTAAACAATCTGGTCAAGTAAACTGGCTATGAAACGGCTTCCTTTGATAGCCTATATAGCTAAGCATTTAAATTTCTATTTCCATGGTTGAAATTTATGTAGCTGTTAAGAACTTGAATAAATGGTTTTCTTGTGGGGATGTGGAATGCATTGTGTTAGTTGTTCTTTTACATTTTTCCCCTCTAAATCTTTTATGAGAAAATTTGCCTTCCCTATTGCAAGAGATATTAATATACACAATGTAAAACGAAGGAAGGAAAAAGAGTAGGGAAAAAAAATCCAAAATGGAGACTTCATGCGGTGTTGTGGCCAATGGATCAGTACGAAGGCAAAGACCTTCACACAGCTTGTATATTAAAGGATACTGAGGTGTAACACAGTTGGTTATGGTTTATAAAAGCTCTCTGGAATTAAGTTGTTGAGTTGAGACCTTAGCATATCTTATTTCTTATCAGGTAACTGGAGCTATTTTGGTCGCAGAATGCATGTGCATTTATTTCTTTTCTTTTTTGAACATGCATGTAGCTCTTGAGTTAAGTGTGTGCTTTCATCTGTGATGCTTGGACTCTTTGGTTTTCCCTGACGTACCCCTGTCGACACGGCACAACACGGATATGGTGGCGGGATACCAGTTCAACCCCGCCAAAAAATCCAGACTGGGCAATTTTGGCTCTCCGATCTCTGATCTAGTCGTTGCTGCATATTCTTATTTTTCTATTTTATGTCTTGGCTGCAGATGGAAGGAAGGAAGGAGAAGAAACAGAGGCAGGCCCCCACGTTTTAATGATGACACATAGCTGGAATAATTAATCTAACCAGACACAGGCATGTGGGCTTATTTATAGTACAAATTGGGACATGAACTAATGTTATTTGGAGTGGGGATCTAGGGCCTAGCTTAATAATAAGAAAAGTATTGGATCTTTTAATATTTTGGTAATGTTCATATGTAAAGTGAAAGCATTCCATATCCAAAAAAATTTAACACTTTCATACCGTGTTTTTCGTCTTCTAAAATCTAAAATCTTGACAATTCCATACACTTTTAAAATTGAAAGTGATTAGCTTCTTAAAAGAGCGATTTGATGTCACCGTTGACTGTTCACAACGCACAAACCTTGCAAGGATGTTGAGAGTTGATGATTCTTAAAGGCAGGGCTGGGCTGGACTCAAGAACGAGAAGGCAAGAAAGTTTCCCGCGTCGCCCAATTTTCTTATTAGCTACAATAAATATACATGACGAGATGATATGTCCGCGTGTTACCATGAGCTATTAAACAAATATACTTGACAATGTTATAATTACAAACTAGTGTTAAATAAATAATAAAAACTAAATATGCAATTGAGCTAATATTTCATGATGAAAAAAAAATTGTGTTGGTGATTAAAAACTTAGAGACTAAATAAAATGATTTGTAGCAATCCATAATTTTTTGTGAGGAAAGACCCAACTTGGGGTTGAGGGGACACGTCCAGGCCCAACTTCGAGGTGGGTGTGGAAGGGTGAGCGTGGACACGTCCAGACCCACGAACTTTTAATTATAATAAAAATAAAAATAATTATAACAAATAATACAATTTTTAATATTGATACTTTTAATCATAATAAAAATAATTATAAGACAAATAATACTATTTTTATTATAAGTAATAATATTATAATAACAATGGGAAGCGGACACGTGGTGTTTGGTCTGCCCTTGCGCCACGTGGCACTAGGGCGACCCTTCCCTAGCAATCAAAACTGAGAGCCAAGTAGCGTTTGGGAGTGCTTGGGTGAGCTAGGGCATGCCAACCCCACCCCGAGCGCCACGTGGCGATGAGGCTGACCTAGGGTGAGCCAGCACATTTGGGTCATGGCAAAGGACCCAATTATCTTGGGTCTGAGGCAGGGCCCGATTATCTTGGGTCTGGCGTCATCCCCCAACTTAATGGGTCTTGTATTGCCCTAGTGCCACGTGGCGATAGGGTGACCCTTCCCTATCAACCAGAACCGAGCACCATGTTGCGCTTAAAAGTGCTTGGGTGAGCTAGGGTGCGCCATGTGGCGATAGGGCGACCCTTCCCTATCAACCAGAACCGAGCGCCATATTACGCTTAAGAGTGCTTGGGTGAGCCAGGGTGCGCCACGTGGCAATGGGGTCTTGGGGTGAGCCAACACATTTGGGTCATGACAAAAGGCTCGATTATCTTGGGTCTAAGGCAGGACCCGATTGTCTTGGGTCCGGCGTTATAACCCCAGCCCAATAGGCCGTGCATGACCCACTTCTATCAGGTCTTGATGAAGGATTTTACACATGTTAATTTTTATTATAATTAAAAGTATTACTATAAAAAATAGTATAATTTGTGTTATAAATATTTTAATTTTTCTTATAATTAAAAGTATTACTCTTAAAAATAGTATAATTGGTGTTACAAATATTATTATTTTATTATAATGAATAGTATTTGCATTAACTAATAATATTCATATAAAAAATAGTATTATTTGAACTATAAATACTATTATTTTATTTATAATTAATAGCAAGAATATTAAAAATATTATCGGCTGTGGTATAAATATTAGTATATTTATTAGAAGTAATAATATTATAATAACAATGAGAAGCGAAAACATGGCGTTTGGGTTACTCTTGCGTCATATGGCACTGGGGCTAATCGAGCGCCACGTGGTGTTGGGGCTGCAATAGCCAATTGGCCTTTTGCCATGGCCTCAGTGTCATGTGGTGCTCGGGTCTGCCATGTGGCGTTTGGGAGTGCTTGGGTGAGCCAGGGGGCACCAACCCCACGTACAGACCCGAGCGCCATATGATGATAGGGGGTGGCTTGGGGTGAGCCAACACATTTGGGTCATGGCAAATGGCCCGATGATTTTAGGTCTAAGACATGGCTCTATTGTCTTGGGTCCAGCATCATAACCCTAGCTCAATGGGTCTTGCACTGCTCTAGCGCCACGTGGCGATGGGGGTGGCTGTATTAATATAAAAAATAGTATTATTTATGTTATAAATATTTTAATTTTTATTATAATTAAAAGTATTAATAGTAAAAATAGTATAATTTGTGTTATAAATATTTTAATTTTCCTTATAATTCAAAGTATTACTCTTAAAAATAGTATAATTGGTGTTACAAATATTATTATTATTTTATTATAATGAATAGTATTTGCATTAACAATATTATTATTTTTATTAAAATTTACAATATTAATATAAAAAATATTATTATTTGTGTTATAAATATTATTATTCTATTTATAATTAATAGTATGAATACTAAAAATATTATGAGTTGTGGTATAAATATTAGAATTTTTATTATAAGTAATAATATTATAATAACAATGAGAAGCGGAAACCTGGCGTTTGAGTTGCCCTTGTGCCACGTGGCATTGGGGCTGCCATAGCCACTCGGACCTTAGTCATGACCCAAATGGGTTGGGTTTGGGTCGGAGTGCAAACCCAATGGGGTAGGGGGTTGGGTCCATGTCCAGACCTAAGGGGTCTAGGTCCTTCCCAGTTCGGACCCCAAAGGGGTTGAAGTGGGGTCGGAGTGCGAACCCAAGGGGGTTGGGGGTTGGGTCCATGTCCGAACCCAAGAGCGTTTGGGTGTGGGTCCTTTGCTGTCATGAGCCAAGAGGGTTGGGGGATGGGTCCGTGGCCGGACCCAATATGGTTGAGGTTTAGGTCCTTTCGTGGTCAGGCCTAGGAGTGTTTGTTTTGGGTTTGGGGTTTGCGTCCGGACCCAAGACAGTTGGGTTTCGACGCCTGACCCAACATAAAAGGGTCTTGCCAGCAGACCCCGCTAGCTTGGTCGGGCAACCAACTCGCGGGTATGGCCCCGGCGCCAGGCATGACAACCCAAGTGCCAAATGTCCGCAACCTGGGGCGCAACCCCTCCCCCCTGCAGCCTTGGAACTTTTGTGGCTAGGAATGGACTGCCCTTACGCCAAGTGTATGTACCTGGGGCTGCAGCACACAATGCCCTTACAAATTGTGCAATCCATAGTGTAACGAGTCTTGGTGAACAGTGCCTGTTTTTAGCACTATTACAATCCACAATGCAATGAGTCTTGATAAACAGTGATTTTCCTATATGCTTTAGCTTTATGTATGTATAATAATAATAGCACAAACAAGCACATAGAAAGTAAAAATCAAGCCAAAAAAAATAAAAATATATTGATAATAGTTAGCACACAGTAGAAATGTGTAGGATTGACCTAGCACACATTAAAATAAATATAGCAGTAATTTGAATGCTATAAATCTTAGAGCTACTAAAAACTTATATGATCATTAATTTTAGGACTTCTGAAAATTAATCGAGATACATTTAAGTTGTGTAAGCTGATGTTAACATTCACAGTTAAAAATTAATATAATATATATATACACACACACAGAGCAATTCAAGGGAGATATAATCCTGTACACACCATACAACACTTGCAAGGCAGCTTGCTGCATCTAAGAAGATGGACTCGTGTTATCCCAATCTCTGACATGTATTTCTCCTCAAAGCAAAACGGTCGAAAAAAGCGGTCTCACTTCTATAAAATGCTCCCGACTGCAGCACCGTTCTCCCTCTTAAGAGACGTTTCACATTCTAAGCCAGCCGCGAAATACACGTGTCAAGCCACTAGCGGAAATCATACTGCACCGAAATAATATAATAATATACTATGGGGTTCTGTTCCATGTGTATGCTTCATACATTCTCCGCTTTGGTTTTAGCCAATCATGTGAGGTCGCGTCCACTGTATTTCAAAATCACGGGTCTGATCGCTTGAAACAAGACGAGTGCATTGGTATTTGGAGCATCGGATTTTTTTTAGCATAACTAACTTGAGTGTAACAGAGGGCAGCTTTTATAGGGCACCTTATAAGATGACACCTCTGCATGAAGAGAGAGATCGAGATAGAGATGTACACACTTAAGAAATCTTCAATGGCAGTGTTGATGCTGAGTCTGGAAAATTCCATCCGGCTTCATTCTTGTTTCATCAAAAGATAGAAAGGTAATTATCAACTAATAGTACTCAATCTCTCTCTCTCTCTCTCTGCTGTTTTTTTTTTCAGGAACTATTTTGGCTAGCTAGCTTATCATGATTGTTTCTTGAAGTAATCAACGAATGTGTTTCAATTGTTGTCGAATCAGTTTGTAATTCTTCACTAATTTATGTTTAGCCAATCTAAAGCTAAGAGATAAATCCAGAGAGTTTCTTCTTCTTCTTCTTCTTCTTCTTCCTAAATCTGTTTTGCTGAATTTCGAATACAGATAATTAAGAAAGTGAAGGTGAATTTGGAAGAGATCAGCGAAAGATGAAGTTCGGAAAGCATTTCAAGCAACAAAAGGTGCCAGAATGGACTGGTGCTTATATGGATTATAATGGTCTTAAAAGAATATTGGGAGAGATCTTGCAGTACAAGCAAAGCAGGCAGCCCTCGACACCTTTGAGAGCAGCAATGAAGCACAAATTAACTTCGCATAGACACTTCAGTGGACTAAACCCGCAATCTACCAATCTCTCCAGTAAGGGCGATATTGAGGACCAAGTTATAGATGTTAACGCGTCGCCTGAAGAGGGTTCTAGAAAGTTATATTATAAGACTGAGTTCCTGAGGGAGTCTGAAGAAGGAGGCGAAATAGAGGCGAAGTTCTTTAAGAAACTTGATGAAGAACTCAACAACGTTAACATATTTTACAAGGATAAGTCCGAGGAGATGAAGCATGAAGCATTTTTGCTGAATAAGCAAATGGATGCCTTGATTGCCTTGCGGATCAAGGTGGATAACCCTCATTTTGACGGCTCTGATGCGAGGAAAAGTGATACAACTGGTGTCGCTACCACAAACCCCTTGAAGAGTCCAAGCAGAGATACAACTTCAGGTATGAGAGCACATACACAGTGGTAGTTGAGTTTCAAAGAAGCCTTTGAGAGATCGGAAAAACAAACCAGAATTATTTTAGTTGTTTTAAGTTGGTTAAAGAGCAGAATTTGGGAAGTAGCTAATAACTGAAGGATTTTTGGTAGCCTGAGTTTAAAATCTTGACTGAGTTTATCAATGGACCAAGATATTGTGATCTTGGATTTGAAATTATATCTAAGTTATATATGTGACTCAAATCATTATGACACTTCGCAAATTCAAATATAATTCTAATAACGTATGTAGTTCAGTATTATGTGCAATATTATTTGCAGGAGTGGAGGATATGAATGTTGAACACGGAGTTGAGATTAGTAACGATTTTCAGCTGGAGAAATCCTCTTATGAACAGAGTGGTGATGCATCTCTGATCCTGTGATCACAGTTACAATAACTTCCTACCCTTGAGAAGTTTAGATTTCTAATTTTGTGCCAATATGCAGGAAGGGAGCATATGGAATTGACCAGTGAACTGGATAGAAGAACTGATTGTAACCAAGAAGAGTCTACTCGTGGTCCAGAAGTAATTGAAGTGCAAGCCAAAGATCATGGTAATGCTCACCAAGAGAAGGACAACCTCACTGACTACAACGAAGATCCTTTGAAAATCCTTGAGCGCGTGAAGATTAATAACACTTTTAAATCTCCACTAGCAACCATAAAAGGTGTCTTTAAGGACTCAAAAGAAAGAAGAGCTGAGCTTCAAGAAAGAGGAACTGAAGAAAGTTGAAGAGCGACTGAGAGTTGCACTAATCGAATTCTACCAGAAACTTCTTCTTCTAAAGCACTACAGGTGGAAGTTTTGTTGGGATTTGCCATTAATGGGCAACACCTTTGCAGCCTACCCTAAGGAGTAGGGTTGCCATTGTCAAAAGGCTACAATGGTAGTTGCACCAACCATTGACAAAATGGTGCAACCCATGTGTTGCCACCATTAGTGCCACAAATCATGCCATGATTTGTGGATCTTGTCTTACCATTCATGCCTATAAATAGAGGCATACGGTTGAGAGCAAAATGAGAGAGAGTGTAAAGCCAAAGATGTGAGAAATGTAGGAGAGAGTGGGCTGCCAAGGCAGCCAGCAGTAGCTGCCATTGCAGCACTGAAAAGAGAGAATAGAGTGAGGTTGAGAGTTGCCAAAGAGGGGATGATTCCTCCTCCTCTATTGTTGTAAATCTTGTTCTCTCCCTATATAATGCAATGGCTTCTCCCGTGGATGTAGGCGGTTTGCCGAACCACGTTAAATATTGTGTCAGTGTGCTTAGCCTCCAATGAGCAAATATCAGAACATCACCGGTCGGAATTCCCTACAATTGGTATCAGAGCTGATGGTTTAAAGTGGTGTTTGATTTTTGCTCAAAACTGAAAGGTGTCAAAATTGTGTTTTGACCATACCACTGTGTAGAGGAGGAAGAGACGAAGCCACTGGTGAAAACGGCATCAAAATCGGACGTCGGACATGGTCGCACTCTCCATCACTCTCCGGCAAGGCGTTTGCCCACGCGCCCCACGCGTCTTCTTCACCCGGATGGGTTGACCCGACCCGAATACCAGATGACCCGACCCATGTGACTGACCCGGATATAGATGACGTCAGCATGACATAGTTGTGACATCATCATACACAGTAGGCATGCCATGTCAGCGCCCAGTCAGCTGCCACGTCAGCACAAATGGGACCCACCTACCACGTCATCAGCCGTGAGCCGAGCTGAGCCGAGTTGAGCCGAGCCGTTTTTGAGCCGAGCCGAGCTGCGAGCAGAGGGAGAAGATTCTGTGCAGCAGAGTCTACATGCAACCGGATCTGAGATTGAATCTAGGCCATTAATCAGGCCAGAATTGTTTTGATCAATCTTAGCCGTCTGAAATGAGATTTGGATGATTTCAGACTTGTTTCCAGCTAATTTGATCGTTCTGGATGCAATGGTATGGTCCGATCGTTGAGATTTGAGACCAAAAATGGTGGTGGTGAATTATTGAAAGAGATTGCCCGATGAAGAGGCATCTGAAGGTCATCATGGTGGTCGATGGAGATGAAGAAGGAGAAAGTGCACATGTTTGCCCAATTACATGTGTTGAACTGCTAAGTGGGGAGAAATTTTAATTGCCTTGAAGGAAGGCAAAATTGGGATACTCTGGACACCCGATCATGTGGACGATTTGAGGTGGAGAGTGGAAATTGACGAAGACCAATCTTGATGAATCTAATAACTGGTAGTCTCACCAGATGTTGAGAAATCAGGTATAAAACCAAGATACCCCAGATCACTTGTAAAGGAAAGCCGCAACAAAGCTAGCAAATGGTTGTGTATACGAAAAGGCAGTACGGTGGATAGATACGTTCTAAGAAGTTCTGTCTAGGAGATTGGGTTTTAAGCGGGACCAGTGTGACCCCTCCAAATCTTTCCTGGGAACTTGCTTAGTTGAAGGATCATCCACACAGTACTATTTTTGTATATGTAACAGTTTGTAATGAAACTGTTGAAGACTAGCAAGATGATGGCACACAGGAATGGTTGGGTTCCGTATGTTCAAGGATCTGATGGAGTGGTGATTTCTCCAAAGAAGTTAGATTTTGGTGACTGTAATTTCTCGAAGGGAGAATTAATGAAGACCCTGATAATGAAAGAGAGATACAACAAGGGATTAAGATTGGCACCCTATTTTGACTTGGACAGGTGTTATGACAGGATGAGCTGCTGTCAAACATAAAAGCAAAAAATAGGGAGAAATCTGGAGAACCGAAATTGCACAAGAGCACACGGAGATTGTGCAGGAGTACCCGTAGGATCCAATGAGGTACTGTAATGAGGCGATAGGTGCAAGGAGAAGAAGAGTTCCTAGATGAAGCTCAGAGCAGAGACTGTGTGAAAAAGTTGTACAACAGGAAGTCTCTTGTGCTCTTGATAAAAGCAACAAGCGAGGACCTTTCCAATGCATGCAATGATGGAAAGATGAGCTGTTGCAGAAGCAACTAATTAAGGGGGTGCGACCGCCAATGAAAGGCGAAAACACCAAATAGAGTTGGTGTGGGTGGAGCTATCAAGCAGAAAGGCATAGAAGCTTCAAACATAGAAAATGAGATGGAAGATTGCGAAGAGTGCACCGCAACTCTCTCTTTCTATGTGATCAGTGGCAGTGATCTCTCCCAAGTCCACATGGTGATAGAGAATCTTAGAGTCACTGGAGACATCCCCAATGAAGGAGGATGTGACCGCCACATGACGATGAGCGGAGACACCTCAGATAGAAGGTGTGTGGGCCATAAAATGAGCCCAAGTACAAATTGCCGCATGATGACAGGCGGAGACACCTCAAGCAAGAAGGTGTGTGGGCCATGAAACGAGCCCAAGTACAAACCGTCGCATGACAGGTGGAGACACCTCAGGAGGTGTGAGGACCATGAATGAGTCCAAGTTCAGACCGTCTCATGACAACAGGCGGAGACACCTCGGAGAAGGTGTGAGGACCATGATGAGTCAAGATCAGACCGTCTCATGACAACAGGCGGAGACACCTCGGATGGAAGGTGTGAGGACCATGATATGAGTCCAAGATCAGACCGTCTCATGACGACAGGCGGAGACACCTCAGGAGAAGGTGTGAGGACCATGACATGAGTCCAAGATCAGACCACCCCATAACAACGGGCGGAAGACACCTCAGAAGGTGTGAGGACCATGATATGAGTCCAAGTTCAGACCGTCTCATGACGACAGGCGGAGACACCTCAGGAGAAGGTGTGAGGACCATGATATGAGTCCAAGATTAGACCGTCTCATGACGACAGGCGAAGACACCTCAGGAGAAGGTGTGAGGACCATGACATGAGTCCAAGATCAGACCGTCTCATGACGACAGGCGGAGACACCTCGGATGGAAGGTGTGAAGACCATGACATGAGTTCAAGATAAGACCGTCTCATGACGACAGGTGGAGACACCTCGGATGGAAGGTGTGAGGACCATGACATGAGTCCAAGATAAGACCGTCTCATGACGACAAGCGGAGACACCTCAAGAGAAGGTGTGAGGGCCATGATATGAGCCCAAGATCAGACCACCCCATAACAACGGGCGAAGACACCTTAGAGAAGGTGTGAGGGCCATGGAAGGAGCCCAGCCCCAAAGCCGATATGATGGCTGGATATAAGTGGACAAGTGTATAGCCAATGAAGAGGCTATGATGAGTATGGAGACAAATACAGGATTGACTTTCATGGATATTGCCCCCATGCTAAAGATCAATGAGCTAGAAGACATTTGCCTTGGACAATAAGTGTGTGACTTGTGGAGCATTAAGACGCGGCTGCTACGAAGGAGCAGAGGGCATGCGCAGGTTCCGGGAACAAGTTGACTCTTGTCAAGGTGGTGAGCTCAGTAATGACATTGTAATACTCAGAGTATGAAGATAGAGATGGATCAACCTTTAATGGGCTGTCCCCATGGTTAAAGGTGGAGAGCTACCTAGACTCTTGAGACTAAGAGCGGGAGACTCACGGAGAAGTAAGGCGTGGTTCCTAGGGAGGAACAGAGGGCAGACGCAACTCCGGGATGAGTAGACTCTTGGAAGAGTGGTGAGCTAGTGATCACATTGAAATACTCAATGACTGTTGCACTTGGAAATATCTGTTTGAGGGGGTGTTGTAAGCCTTGGTGTAAGGCTTGATAAATCATTCCTGGCCAAGCATGGTTGATATGCTTGAAAGGGGATGTTGTTCCAGAGACAAAGCGTTAACACTCTTCAGATGAGATGTGACAAACCATCTGGTTGAAGTGATCCTTTGGAGTGAGCAAAGGGGTGCTTGGGTAACTCTGGTGATTGAAAGGTTTGGCAAGTACCTATAAACTTGGCCAAAAACGCTCTTAAAATGGTAAGCTTGGAAGAGCTGCAGAATGCAAGCTTGTGCTGAAGAAGCAAGAGGACAATTGCCCATATAAATGTCAAAGGGGGTGATTGTTGGGATTTGCCATTAATGGGCAACACCTTTGCAGCCTACCCTAAGGAGTAGGGTTGCCATTGTCAAAAGGCTACAATGGTAGTTGCACCAACCATTGACAAAATGGTGCAACCCATGTGTTGCCACCATTAGTGCCACAAATCATGCCATGATTTGTGGATCTTGTCTTACCATTCATGCCTATAAATAGAGGCATACGGTTGAGAGCAAAATGAGAGAGAGTGTAAAGCCAAAGATGTGAGAAATGTAGGAGAGAGTGGGCTACCAAGGCAGCCAGCAGTAGCTGCCATTGCAGCACTGAAAAGAGAGAATAGAGTGAGGTTGAGAGTTGCCAAAGAGGGGATGATTCCTCCTCCTCTATTGTTGTAAATCTTGTTCTCTCCCTATATAATGCAATGGCTTCTCCCGTGGATGTAGGCGGTTTGCCGAACCACGTTAAATATTGTGTCAGTGTGCTTAGCCTCCAATGAGCAAATATCAGAACATCACCGGTCGGAATTCCCTACAAGTTTTTCAATGATTTGCACAAATTCTACTCTTGAATGATGTTTTTGTACTTATTGTGTGTTTATTTGTTTTGCAAATGGTCGAACCAGTTATATGAACCTTGCAGCATTTTCAAAGATCATGAAGAAGTATGAAAAGGTCAAGAATTTTACCTAAAAGGATTTAATCTTCTCTTACATTTCCACATTTCCAAGTACTTATCAACCTACATTGACCACAGGTCAAGAGGAAGCATTTCGTTCTGCATTTTTCTTTTTCTTTGTTCTATTTAAGGGGATTGGAAGGCGGGAGGCGGGAAAACATATTCTCAGCAGTTTTAAACTATATTCTTGCTTAAATTCCTCTGCTTAATGATTTATTCGCTATAGTTCAGATCTCATCAAGGAGAGCTTCTAGATCATACATGAAAACAGTGGACAACTCCTGCCTCGGCAACTCTGATGAGGTACGTTGTTTCATCCATCTTCCAGTTGTAAGATCACAGAAGTTGACATATTGTATTTAGGATACTTGTTTTCATTTTACACATTGACAATGAACAAAATATTTCCCCTGCACTTGAGCTACATTTCAATTAAATCAGTGTTCTCCCAGTTCAAATTCTGAATATAGTAAAGTCTCTCTCTATAAGAACATCTTTTCTTCTCCAACAATCTGGAAAACTATTTGATAGGGGGGGAAACTGGCAAACTAGTTGATGATCTTTGAGTTATTATAGGTGAATGGTCTCCTTGAAAGGGTGGAGGCTACCTTCATCAAGCATTTTGCAAACTCAAATCGGAGGGAAGGTATGGACTCTTTGCGGCCAAAAGCAAAAAGGGAAAAGCACAGTGTAACATTCTTTTCAGGCAAGTAACAGTAGTAACTGAAAGATGTCACATCATACCTATGTACCAAGATAACATTGAGTTTGTAATGGATTTGCAAGGTTGGGGTGACATCTTGGACTAGGTGTCATGGTTCTGTGGCCTGGATTTATTAAGATTTCTTGCTGTTATTTTCAGGATTCTTTTCTGGTTGCTCAATTGCACTTCTGATTGCTGTTGTTTTGAGAATACAAGCTCGAAAGCTTATGGATAAGGCTGAAGGTGCCTCATACATGGTCAACATTTTCCCACTTTACAGGCAAGTGACAGCCATAAACCTCCATGAAGATTTACATTTTTAACCGATCAGATGAAAATTTTCAAGAAATATTTAGCCAGGCTATGTTTTTATGCAGCTTATTTGCTTTTATAGTCCTGCATATACTCATTTATTCGGCAAACATATACTTCTGGAGGCAGTATCGGGTCAATTACCCATTTATATTTGGTTTCAAGCAAGGAACTGAGCTGGGACATCGAGACGTTTTCCTTTTGGGCACTGGTCTTGCAGTACTTGCACTATCCAGCTTCCTGGCAAATTTACACTTGGATTTGGGTTCTAAAGCTTCAAATTACAAAACAATCACCGAACTCGTTCCTTTGGGCTTAGTCACCGTAAGATTCTACTAGAAGCTACAGCTTCTTTTATTAAAATGTTCTACACGAGATGTAGTGGACAAACTACTGCTCCTTGGAAATTACTTGATATTTTGCATTACACTATGGTTTCATTGTAAATGGGATAATAGTTTGAAGACTTAAAGTTTGTATAACTCCATACACGTATTTCTGTATATAGGTTGTTCTTGCCTTCATCTTCTGCCCTTTCAACATCATATATCGTTCAAGTCGTTTCTTCTTTGTTCAATGTTTGTTTCGCTGTATTTGTGCGCCGCTTTACAAGGTAAACAAGGTTAAAAGGCTTTAAACATCAATAAATAGATGATATAACTAAGGTGAGATGGAAAAGTTTCTTGACAGAAAACGTTTGCAGGTTAGACTTGCAGATTTTTTCTTGGCAGACCACGTTACCAGCCAGGTTAATGTCTTACAGAAAAATTTCATGCAACGATGAGTAAAGGTTACAATTCTTACATTTTGATGGTAGTGTTTTCCTCTGTTTGACCCCTCAGGTCCAAGCAATAAGAAGTATCGAGTTGTACATTTGCTATTATGGTTTAGGGGAATACTCCAGGAGGCAAAACAAATGTCATAGCCATGGTGCCTATAATGCTTTCTATTTTGTTGCTGTAGTACCATTCTGGCTCCGCCTTCTGCAGGTAACGCTTCTTTTCTCTACTCGTTTCTCATGTCCAAACTTTGGCCGCATCCTATGATATAATTTTCGATAGTATTAATGGTGATAAAGTATCAAATCAAACATTTGAGAAAAGTGTGCGTGGACCGATGAGTCTCTTGGAATACATTTGTTCTGGCATCAGTTTATTTGAGAGGATTATAAGAGTTCACTAAGTTAATAAAATGAGATTTTCACAGTAAATATGTCAGTTTTGCATCTGGGACAACTAGAAAAGACTCCTGATTACTATAAATTTAGCATTTCAATGATGTCTCAGCTGCAGCTTTGACCGGGAAAGGTCCTCATTTTTTCATAATCAAAGGGGGCCATTGAACAACAAATATTTTTCATTGTGTGATTGTTCACTCTTAAGAATTTCCATTCTAATAATTTTTTGAACTTGCCTGCTCAAGATAAAATTGTGCCATTGACTACTGTTCTGTTTCAGTTCCGTGTTTCGAATTCCCAACCAGTCACCTGGGCTAACTCTGAAAAGAAAACATGCTGTTCTGGAGTTGGTGGGATTGGTGAAACTAGAACATTACTAGCAATAAAGAACTGAGGGCTTTTACTTTTTAGTTGCAATTGCTAACCGTGATGTCTTTGATTTAAACACCAGAGGTGCAGCAAATCCAATTAACCATTCACCTTGTGTTTGCATAATCACAGTGCAAACAAAAAGGACTATGAATACCCTCTGCCCATGCACCAATGCACAAAACGAGGACAAAGACCTTTCTATTGACTAAACTTCTTACTTCAATTCCATTTCAGTCCTTTATTAAAATTCAAAATGACAAGAAAAAACGTTTGAAGTAGCCTTCTTAAATGAATCACTAGCTATTAGAAAATATACTAACATATGATGCATATAATTTGTAGTGTCTCCGTCGATTGTGTGAAGAGAAAGATGCAGTGCACGGATATAATGGTTTGAAATACTTCTTGACGATTATTGCAGTTCTAATTAGAACCGCATATGAACTAAAGAAGGGAAGGACATGGATGGTATTTGCATTGATCAGCTCAGCTGTTGCAGTAATTGTGAACACATACTGGGATATTGCAGTAGATTGGGGGCTTTTGAGAAGAAAATCAAAGAATGCTTTTTTGAGAGACAAACTTGTGATTTCACATAAAAGTGTCTACTTTGCAGCTATGGTAAGGTCAAGTACTAAAACATGTGGCATGATTTTGCAGTTTCTGACTTGCCGCTGATCCAATATGTTAATGAGGTTTCATCACAGATAATGAATGTAGTTCTGAGGCTTTGCTTGGATGCAATTGGTCATAGAATTTAATTTGCAAAGTATTCACAAAATGGCCGCGTTAACTACAATTTCATGCCTAGAGATCATCCGCTGCGGTATTTGGAGCTTTTTCAGGTAACTGTCACTTTTTTTTTTTATTAACGTGGGTGTCCGGGTCAACTTGTGTGTACCTCGACTAATCTCACTGACGCTGAAGTTAACAACCATATAAGCCTACAACTATCATTATATTAGCAGCCACAGGGTTCGAACTTGAGACCACAAGAAAAACAAATCTTTTGATCCCAAACTCTTACCACTAAGCTATCTACTAGATGGTTAGGTTGTCACTCTTGATACTATGATAGGCATTAGTCGAGTTCATGTATCATACATTCACTAATCGATATGGCTCTGGATAAAAACTAATTTTAGTAGCCAACTCCATTTACTTAGGATCAAGAATTAAACTCTAAATCATTTGAGTTCTCCTGTGTACCTCTAAACTGTCCCAACACCTGTCTGTCGCTAAAGCACTGTGGTAATGGAAGTTGCCTGTAGAATACAATGATACAAGTCTTGACACCTTAGCGGGCTAAAAAATTGTCTTAAGTGAAGTCTTCTCCAGTGATTTTTAATGTGTAATTCGTGCTTTGAGAAATGGGTCAAATTCCATCAGGTTGGAGAATGAGCACTTGAACAACGTTGGCAAGTATCGAGCATTCAAGTCAGTCCCTCTTCCTTTCACTTACTATGATACCGATGCTGACAAGGATGACTAAGCATCAAATACGACTTTATTCTGTTGATCAACAAGAATGACTGATCATGAAGATGAGCAATCATTGTATTCGACATTACTTCCATGAGGAAATGATATTGCTTTGAGGATGATGTGCACTGCCAACACCTTTTGATTTCCTTGATGGGGAATGGCACCTTTTCTAAAATAAGCGGGATTAAGCCTAACCACATATACTCGCAGCAATTTGAAGAAACAGTTCGCCTGAAAGTGGTCAGGATGAAAAATTGTTTTTACAAATTGAAAAGCAGTAATTGAGTAGATTTAATTTGTTCTTTAAGGCTCCTCGAGGATATGAAAAGGCTTCAGAGTTCATCTTCTCTTGTGGTACATTTCAAAGAGCAAGATATGAAAAGGGTTCAAAGTTTATCAATGCCTTGAAGAATCATGACATGAGAATCTACTTCAACGAATCTCTGATTTGTTCTCTTGCTCGCAATGGATTATCTCTCGAGCACTGGCGAAGGCATTTTCAGATGTTTAGATTGATTAGGAGGGTATGAAAGGGAGATGTAAAAGAGAGGACACGAATTTGAAGATGAGTGAAAAGTTACCGTAGCTAGCTGAAGGTTTGTGGAAAGAAGAGCCTTCATGATTTGAATTTATCAGAGCTTCCGTTTGTGGAAAACCGACAAGTACGTACCTTTGCATGCGACTTGCTAAATATACTATCCGTACAGTTTCCGACGCGGAAAGAATTGGTCCACTTTTATATAAAATGGAAAAAATGTCATTTTGACAAACATGGATGGCATTGCTTTACAATCTTGGACTTTATTAAAAGTAAATCAAAGGATACGACCACATTTGCAGAAAGATAATCTACGCTCCAAACAGGTATCGAATCCAGACCTCTTTTTGTAACATTTTTTCAAGAAATGCAATCTAGATCCCTCTGCCACCGCTAGAGTTCTTGTCTTATTTTGCTTCATCTTGTTTTCTTCCTTGTCAAATGTTGCAGCGTAGTTCAGTCATCGCTGTCATCATCTTCTACGTAGTTGAAAGGTAAAGGCACAGACTTAAACGCGCGATATTTTCCTACGTTGTTCAAATGTTCATTTTCCAACCTGACCGACAATTCAACCAAAAGATTTAGAGATTCTTGTTAATCACGGATCTTGAATTTTTCACATACACGTAAGATTTTTGTTACCTAAAGAAATTCCACATGCCGCGGCGAAAGATCTCAAGGCTGGCCACAAGGGCAGTCATGGTTTCTTTGTGCAAGGAAGTAATCCCGAAGTCCAATACTGTTTGCAGCCAAGCAAATCTCAGCAATACATTCAAGACCTGTAAATCAAGTGAAGGTTACTGTTAGGAGCGATTTAATTTTATGATAAGTTGATATTTATCAAATTTAGGTCTCTTTCTTTCCCTTTCTGCTCTTCTTTCCTTTAGCTACGTACCATGGCTCCAAAATACACAGATCTGTGAGGGACAAGGAGTTTGTCTCTCAGCCATCGATTCTTAGAATGACGCTGAAGTAGCCCCCAGTCAAAAACAAGATCCCAATACGTGCTAAATATTGTTGCAATGGCTGAGAAAACCCATGCTATTGCTCTCCAACTAACTCCTTTGTTAAGGCTGTAAGCTGTCCTCAAGCAAACAGCTGCTATTGTCAAAAAATACTTCAATCCATTATATCCTTGCATTGGATCTTTCTCTTCAAATAGGCGTCGGAGGCACTGAAACAAGGAGGAAAACTTGTTGATAAGTGATTTCTATTGGTGGTCGTTGCTTCCACGTTTCAATCAAAAGATTGTGTTTGAAAGTTTTAAAAAGCTAGGCATGTTAGACACACAGACAACCAGGCTAGCTGCTTGCAAACCTGAAGAAGGCGAGACCAGTACGGAATCACAGCAACGATGAATGAGAAAGTTTTGAAGACGGTGTTGCCTCTGCAAGTGTTCTGTCTGTGTTTATAGTCTCCCCAACCATAATAGCAAATGTAGAACTCCAGGCTTCTAAGAGATTGAACCTGCATCAATATAATGATGCTTTCTATTACTTCTGAAAAACAGGTTTTTGAACTACCGAAGTACAGCCTAGGCTGATAACTCACCTGGCTAGTTAGTTGGTCTGCCAAGAAGAAATCAGGGAGTGTTACCTGCAGAAGAAAAATTTTACAAGAAAATTAGTTCGAAAAATCCAGCTTCCATATCTACATTTTGTGATTGTCTGCCACCAATTTTCACCTTGTAGAGAGGAGCAGCAATACAGTGAAAGATACATGTGAGGAGGAAGAAGCGAGCCGAGCGATAAAACATGTTGAATGGCAAGAGCAATATGATGAGGAGGAACTGCAGGGAAAGCAAAATATCGGTTTAATCGCGAAAAATGGAAGGTGGAAGGGGAAAACGAGAGAGAATAAAGGGGAAAAAAACGAGTATTTGAAAGAATCTTACTATTAGCACATTCAGAGGGAGAAGTTCTGTGAACGCCTTGTAATCTTTCGTTTTAGGGTCCATCTCCATGTCAAGGTTTAAGAGCACACTGCATAGAGCTAGTACCGCAATTCCAAAACTGAAAAGAAGCACTTGTCTGTAGCCCAGTTCGGTTCCTTGTTTGAAACCAAAAATGAAGGAGTAATTCACTCGGTAGCGCCTCCAAAAGTATATATTAGCAGCATACATGAGCAGGTGCAGAACAATCAATCCAAACAAACTGCAAACATAGGTTGTCAAACGAAATTTTGGGATAAGGTTGTTCAGGTTGAACTGAGTGATAGAAGTAGAAAGTAATTGTAGACGCTATGCTGAAAGAAAAATAGTGTTACCTGTAAAGAGGAAACATTGTTTCCATGTATAAGATTCTTCCTGTCTCATTCATGATTTTGCGGACATGCACGATTAAAACAAGGGCTATCAGCAGAGCGATTGTGCAGCCAGAAAAGAAACCTGAAAATTTTCTCAGAGTTATCAACTAGTCAATAACATCCCTGAAAAGATCTAGAATCTAAAGAAGACAGCTTTTTTACACTAAATTGCGTGAAATCATGTTGTAAACCAAATCCTAATTAGTATCTTACCCATATAAAATGTTGTTCTATGTCTCTCTTTTTTTGCTTTTGGTCTTAAGACGCGCATGCCTTTACTGCGATTTGAGTTTGAGAAATGCTTAATGAATGTTGCCTCAACCCTTTCCATAAGCTTGGTAACCTGTGATGGAATGTATATTGCAAGTTAAATAAGGCATTGAACAACAGAATGAATCCTCGATATGCAAATGTACTTGGATTAAAAGCATATATATTGAGTGTATCCTTCAACATTATGAAACGGAACCTAAGCTCACCTCATCAGAGCTTCCAAAGTAGGAGCTATCCACCATTTTCATGTAATATTTAGTTGCATTTCTTGTGGTAATCTGCCAGAATTATGCAAAGCGAATAGGGGGAAAAATTCAAACTCTCCTGTGGATTAAAATATAAGTTATGGGAGACAAAATCTGGATTCTCGAGGGATGATTTATATACCTTATCGTACTTCTTCATAATTTTTGAAAATGCCAACGTATTCAAGAAGTTGTAACTCTTAAGAAGGCGAAGCTTGTGGTAAAATTCAACAAAAGCACCCTTGAGTTGTTCTTCGACTTTCCTAAGATTTTCCCTTGTGAATCTCAGTTCGGTTTGTTGGGGAACTTTAAGGAAGTTTTTTATGGTAGAGCGAGGTGTCGCCAGTGTGTTGTTAATCTTCACGTTGTTTAGGATCTCCAGTGGAGCTGGCCTAAAGGTTCTGATCATGTTCCTTGGCTTCTGTACTTCCTTCTGGCCAGTGTTATCGCTTTCCTTCTCTACTTTATCATGGTTTGATTCATTTGATCGCTCGTGCATGCTTTGCCCTTCATCAATCACATCCATTACCTGTAGACCTCTTCCTGCACATTAAGCGGAAGGATTTTCAAATAAATTAGCAAATTTAAGAAAGATTATTGAAATTAAAAAAAAAATTGCTTTTGAAGGCTCACTGGTAATAGATGTAGTCACAATTAGGGGAACTTACTGCTTGATCTAGCTCCAGATGGAGTGGAAGCTGCCAATGCAGCAGTAGAAGCTGCAACATCTGAAGCAAGGCGAGTCATATCTGCAGTTCTATCAGACCACCCAGTGGGATTCTCCACTTTTATCCTGAAAGCAATCAAAGCATCCATTTGCTTATTCAACATTGCAGCCTCTTTCAATACCTCTTCCACTTTAGACCTGTAAAACTTGTCCACTTTATTGAACTCGTCATCAAGCCTCCTGAAAAACAAAAGCTCATATTCTCCTCCTTCGACAGTAGGCATAAGAAATGAAGTCTGGTAGATTTGAGATCCATCGAGGTTCACAGAATTCACCAAAATAGGTTGTTTTTCAATATCAGGAGAAGAAGGGCTCTTAGAGGTGTAGTCACTAGTCCTCTGTGTCAGGCCACTGAAAGCTCTATATAGTGAGAGCTTTCTTTTTAGGCCTCCTGGATTGGCTGCGGGTGGCCTGGTTCTTAGCTGGAAACTCTGTACCTCTTTCAAAAGGGTCTTGAGAAAATCATAGTCCATGTATGCTTCTTGCCATTCAGGCACCATTTGGACGCGGAACTCTTTCCCAAACTTCATCTTTCAGGTTTTGTATGTATAGTACGTAGCAGCAGCAACAGTTTATATGAAACGGTGTTTGATTAGTAGTAGCTGGTAATTAATATTGCTGCTTGATCTTGCGAGAGTAGCTATGAGGTGGTACCTAGCCAACCGTTTGTAATAAGAATCTATATTATGGATGTTTGAAGGGATGCTGTTGATTAGATCAAGCAACTAGAAAATGACATTGAAAGCAGCTTTGATGGGTGGGAGGTTTCATCAGATGTGTATATATAACTCCTTAGAGGTATCTAGCTTCAGGCAATCCTGTAATTAGTCGTTGAATTTTCTCCTTTCCTTGTCAACAGCAACTTTCAAATGAAAGAAAAAGTAAGGGGTAGGTGGGGGGCTACAGGTACGGAAACACTTTCCCCCCTGAGACAGAAATAGGCCAGTCGTGTATTCTTTTTGCAAAAGCCCCGAAAATAATAAAATATTATATCCTTCAACGCCCATGCGTGGCGTTCTATTAAATTATCATCCTTCGGAATCTCTGCTTGTATTAAAATTTAGAGTGGCTGGTTTCTTTATGGTTCAAAACAGAACTTTAGTTGACACTTTTTTGACGTGGAAGCAGTCACATCGACTAGCAGTTTCCTTCTCTCCTGTGCATAAAAACTTTGTCTCGTAGGTAAAAGTTGTATAACAACAGGGAGAACGTGCAAAAACAGATGTTTTCGCGCTTCAATGTGCAAGGATTTGTAAACGTTGAGGTGCTGGCGAGAGAGAAAGGGTTGGTACCGTAAATTTAATATTGCCTTTGAATGGACTTGTATGGACAAAAAGGCTAAGTAGCAACCCCTTCCCTTGAAGACTGTGCTTCCCTTCCCTGCTCCTTTTTCCAGTCAAGTATGGCTGTGCCCCCGGATCGATAGTAGGGTGGGGTGTCAGTAAATGTCTTGTTTCTTCTTCTCTCTTTCTTTTTTTTAAAAAAAAAGAATAAAATTGTCAGGTGGATCCTTATATCAGAACGCATGGTGCACATGGATGGAATAAAAAAAGGGAACCCCCAAATCCTATAGATCTTCCATCTACCCTCTCTAAGAACATACATTGAACATAAAATGGAGTCTCTCTCTCTCTCTCTCTCTCTCTCTATGTCGGCTGATACAGGCCCGGAGGCCGTTTGTTTTCGGCTTCTCAGCCCACTTATTGTGATTTGTGACGATGTGATGGGTAATTTCCTACTTTTCTTTTAGATAGACAGGCACACGTTTTCAAGGTTTTCGGTAAAAACGTTTTGGAGTATAGTGTCTTGTTTTCTAAATTGAATTTTTATCCATTTCTATTTGTACCGCACTCGCAATCAATCAAAGTGTTGGTTGTTTTTTTTTTCTTTAGTTTTATTTCTTAAAACTACTAACCATTCAAAAAGAAGAACAAAGAAAATTCCCACCTCTAAATTTGTTCTTCTAAATTAAAAAAAAAAAAAGAGAAATCTGCAAAACAACCGAACTTGTAAGAAATTTACTTATCCCTAAGCTTTTATTTTTTTTTATTTTAAAGATCTTTTAAAACCCATACAAAAATCCCTGATTTTTCTAATACCTGCCAATCTACGTTGCAATTATTACATCCTAGTAGTATGGTCGCCCGGCCGCCTGGCACTGAGAATTTGTAAACCTAATTACAAATATTTTATTTTATTTTTCTCTAATCTTGGAAACGGAGTCGGAACTTGTCTTTTTCGTCTTTTCTTTTCTTTATAGGAATGCAAATTTCGAGAGGATACCTTAGAATAGTTTTTTTTTTTTTAATTAAAATCTGTTGAATGAAAAAAGAAAAAAAAACATGTTGGAATATAGAATAAATCAAAAGGAAAAAATCAAGGAAAATCGTCTTCACAGTCATATGCATGTATGAACTTGTTGTCCATTATTATACAACAAATGACTCTAAATTGCTTGTGTTGTGTGCATGCACAACATTGATCCCGGCACCAATGACAACACCAGCCCCTGCATGCAAAGCAAGTGGACATAAAGCACGTGCAAAGTGCCCTTCCAGATAAAATTTGGCACGTGTCCAATAGCCTTGCTGTTCACGAAGCAACTTTACTATGATTGGGTAATTACGTATATGCCCTTTAGGTTTCTAATCAAACCCTATACTTTATCAGATAATAAAACATAAGGTATAAAGAGGATTAAAACATATGCTGAAGTGTGATTTCACTAATATTAGTTTACCAAAGAAAGAAAACGACATTTGTTCCCGGTGACTAATAAACGACATCTCATTTCTTAAGCAATTGATACGTCTCCCAGGCAGTTAAACGACACACCGTTTCAAACCCTCGACTATGATCAACCACTAGCTATAAACTCGGTTTTTCTCGTTATCCCATTAACTGAAGGAAGTGCTCTCGACTGTCCTAATGGCCACACACTTCACTCTCTCACTCTCTCCTTCAAAACCCTTCAAAAACTCCACTTTCTTCACCAAGAACCCATCTCTTCATTTCAAGAAACCACTCTCTATAACCTCTTTTCAGTCACCACCACCAGCAGCTGCTGCAGCGGCAGTGCAAACATTCTGGCAGTGGCTGAGTGATCAAGATGTGGTGTCAGCCAAGACTCCTGCAAGGCCTGGTTTGGTGCCTCAAGGCCTGGGGCTGGTAGCACAGAGAGATATTTCAAGAAATGAAGTTGTTTTGGAGATACCAAAGAAGCTGTGGATAAACCCCGATGTAGTCGCTGCTTCTGAGATAGGGAATGTGTGCGGTGGAGTGAAGCCTTGGGTATCCGTCGCTCTCTTTTCTTGATAAGAGAGAAGTTAAAGGAGGATTCGACTTGGAGGCCTTATTTGGATGTCCTTCCCGAAAGTACTAATTCCACTATATTTTTGGTGGGTTGGGTTTGGCTTTCATTGTTTCGGAGTTTTCTTATTGAACTAACTAAATGGTTTTTTGAATTGAGATTTTGGGGTTGATAAAATGTGGTTTTAATGGATTCCAGTGCAGGTCAGAAGAGGAGCTTGCTGAACTTCAAGGTTAGTGTGGTCTTTACGTTAGTTTATAATCGTATATTGTCTTAACTACTGTCGAATTAGTGCTATATTAGTCTTTAGAGCTTGCTAATTATAGTTTGGGAATAAAAAATGAGACTATTTATTGATACTTTGGTTAGCTTCATCTTGATCATGTGTATATAAATTACAAGAGTTGCGTGTTCCATATCAAGAACTTGGAATTTAGAACGCTTAATATGTACTGTAAATTCAACTGTTTAGTTCCGTGTAAAATTAGATGAAATTCGAGGTACAATCAACACTCCTATCTGGCATTTTGTTATGCTATGCATGGATACTCTTATGATTTTTTTTCTAATGCTAGATTTGTCATTTTTTATCCGCTGTTGTTTTGTCTTCGTCACCAATCGTTGTGATTTTCTTGATTTCAAGTACAGGAACCCAGCTATTGAGCACAACATTGGGTGTGAAAAGCTATCTGCAGCGTGAATTTCTGAAAGTAGAAGAAGAAATCCTTGTCCCTCATAAGCAGCTCTTTCCCTCCCCTGTAACGTTGGATGACTTCTCTTGGGCATTTGGGATTCTCAGATCAAGGTCGTTTTCACGTCTTCGTGGTCAAAACCTTGTTTTTGATCCCCTTGGCAGACTTGGCAAGCTCCTTCTTCTTTTTCTTCATGTCAGTTTTCAGTAGCTAGTTAAAGCGTACAATGTACATAATACTTGTGGTGTGCTAGTTGCTGGTTTTGCTTGAAATAACAAAGAGATCTTCTGGAAATGGCCTCGATTTTTTATCAGTGCCCGTATTTTACTAGAAAAGAACTCGGTTAGGTTGGAGCCTGTTTTATACTTCAGCAAATAGAAACTTGACCTTTTCACCGAGCAATTCAGAATGTGTGATTTAGCCATGCAGTTAGTTTACTTCACGGAATCTTTGCTTGCACACAGCATTCTGATTTTAGCTCAGCATAACTAAGCAATGTTGATACACGAATCCCAATCATCACAGGGAAATAGTGAAGAAAATATACAGCTCAGAACTTTGCAGCTCTTGTTGCCCTAAAAAGTTTTCGAGAATGTTAAGCTTCAACCTTCTATGCACAGGCTTTATTCACCAATAAAAAGAAAAAAGAAAAAGCAAATCCAATTTCAACATGTCCTGGCTAATTTATTATGATTTCCCTCCTCCTTAAAGTGTAATTTTCTGCAAATCTGGCTCTTGGATCAGGTCAACCACAGCCCAGACATTACCATAGAAGATGGTGTTTATGAGATTAAAGGAGCAGGTCTTTTCTCCAGAGATCTCATATTTTCTTTGCGGTCCCCCATTTCACTCAAGGCCGGTGAGCAGGTGAAGTACTCCAACAAATACTTCTACTGAAGCTTTCAAAAGTGTGTTTTAGAAAGGTTTTAGAGACATCGATCACTTTGCGTGTATCCTTAGCTTGCAATGAATCTGAATGTGTATTTACCGATGGCATCCTTGCAAAACTTTAAAGCATTTATCTATATCTACATCTATTTGGGAAGGGGGTTAAACAGAATTGGAGGGTTTAAAACATTGGAAATAATTAAAAATGCATGAGGAATTAGCTAAGGGAGTCTCCACATAAACACCAGGAACCCACAACTCCTCGAGAGTTTAGTAGAAAAAAGACCTAATCGTATCGTTGATTTGTGATCCTGTCAATATTGTTATCGATTATGACTAAGTTGGAGGGATGTTCTGCAGGTACTTATCCAATATAATTTAAACATGAGCAATGCTGAGTTGGCTGTGGACTATGGATTCATAGAAGCAAAGTCAGACCGCAATATGTATACCTTGACACTTCAGATATCTGAGTCAGACCCATTTTTCAGTGACAAGCTGGATATTGCCGAGACAAATGGTCTGGGTGAGATAGCAGATTTTGACATTGTTCTAGGCAATCCTCTTCCACCAACATTGCTTCCATATCTGAGGCTGGTAGCACTTGGGGGTACCGATTCTTTCCTCTTGGAATCTATTTTCAGAAACACTATATGGGGCCATCTCGAATTGCCAGTAAGCCGTGCCAATGAGGAGCTCATATGCAGAGTGGTCAGAGATGCTTGCAAATCTGCTCTTTCTGGATATCATACCACCATTGAAGAGGTGATTTTTCATCCAAGCAGATAAGATATTTGTTATTATGTGGTCCATGTTATGTGCTTGGCTCCAATATAGGAAGCAGTGTTTGTATATCTTACATGAACATTTAACAAGGTCACCAAGTTAAGCTTGAATAAATCATTATACAAAATATCTGCATAACTATAGGCAACAGAGCTTGTGATGGCTCACGACACAAGTTTGCTGACACCTGTTTATGTTTATTTCAACATGCATCCTATGAGAGAATCTTTTTGAGATTCTATCATGGTCTTAAGTAGTAATGCAACTGAGCATTATGGAACAACTTAAGCTGTACTCATATATTTTTTTCCTTGTTTACAAGTTATGTTCATCTTGAGACGATGCTTCTAGGATTTTGAGCTCAAATAAAGCTAGTCTAATGCACAATTTGATCAAGAAAGAATTAGATTAAGTTCCTTTTTCAGATGATTCAGAGCGATCTACTTCTCTTGGCACACAGGGCCTTTCCTTTTCCCCTGTTCCATTGCAGTTATACTTTCCAAATTCTAAAATAGATAGCTTCTTCTGATGTTTAATTAATAGCGAAAAATGTTAAGTAAATAAATACAAGTGTGAAATGTAGGATGAGAAGCTAAAAGGAGGAGAACTCAACCCAAGGCTTGAGATTGCAATTGGAATAAAGAGCAGGGGAAAAGAAGGTGCTGCAGCAAATTGAGGAGATTTTCAAGCAGAGACAATCAGAATTAGATGAGTTGGAATATTACCAGGAGAGGAGGCTCAAGGATCTTGGTCTAGTTGGGGAGCAAGGTGATATCATATTTTGGGAGTCCAAGTAATTGAGGCCATTACTTTCTGGACGCCCTTCATGAAGTTCTCAAGAAAGAACACCCTTGGCAGTCGGCACGCACATTAGTTGTATTCATATCCAAGCAATGCACTAAAATAGTTTCTGCTGTCCTAAATTCTCTTGCTGCATGTATTATTCCAGTCGGCACGCCCTGTATGTTTTTAGAAACAGTTGATATAACAAGAGTTCAAGGAAACGTAAAGGCATTTGTATGCCAAGTAGGTTCTGAAATTTGCATGCAAAGTTGAGGTCGGCGTTTTTGTATATTTCACTTTGCATTAGGAAAGAAAAGGATCCGTTTCTTTCATTTACACTACTCTTGCTTCACCGTTTTCCTGGGCCTATCCTGGAAATTGTTTCTGTTAGTTCACAGACATTGTTCTGAAGCCTTGCATCAGAGAAATGGCTACAGGTGTAACTTTAAACTGTGGGATTATATGACATTCCTGAACAAACTTTTTAGCAGGAGAAGAAATGAATAAATATATCAACAGAAAAAATTGAAGAGCTTAGCCTTTGATAGCCTAAATGGGCACTCAAAGGATTCTGGTCTGTCGTTCCTTACAAATCTCTAAGGTGTGTAGACGTTGGTCAATAACGTATTGATGGAAGTCACACGGTATGTGCACCACACTGTATATGAAAAATTAAGTAGAACACCATCTCGGTGTGCTTGGATTTGTTGCAATCACGGAACTGAACTTGAATTACCAGGTCCTAATAAATCATCACAGCTTGTTCCCTCACAGAGGCACTCTTGAGGGTTTGCGTAAAAATAATCTTCCTCTTTTGGTTTATCTGCAATAACCCTACGTCGAGTTGGCTGTCCCATCCTCTTCTCATGTGCTGATCGAACAGCAAACGCAAACTCATTCCATGTAAGTGTCCCATTCTGATGCAAATCCAGTAACTCCACAAGTCTTTTTCGGTCTAGCAGGATAGTCTTCTTAAACCCAAGATACCTGCACAAAAAACTAATCAGGAACTCTCCACGATGCTTCAAATGATGACTTTTTTCCATGGTAAATTGATATAAGATAAACACTGCATGAGAGAAACGGTGTTTGTACCTGCGGTGACCTTCCACAACTTTTGCCATGTTTCCGTCATAGGTGGGGATGAAAGTGTCACTGGCTATTGAGACCATGAAATCGAGTGCAGCCATTTGTGATGAATGGTTCTGGAATTGCTGCAGCTCCCCTGAATCTAATAGCATTTCCTTTCTTACCTGAAATAACCTTTGGCATTGAGATCCAGAAGAAACATGCAAACAAAATGATAACTAACTAGTTTCAATAATATGGAATTAGTTATTGTGGACATGCATATTCCAAAGTCAGCTTAAACCATTTGATAGGGCCCTAAAAGAGGTCCTCTCTAGTTCATCGCTCTAATAAAAATCCAAAAGACCCAACTGCTCTGCTACTTTAGATTCAAACCCATCAGTTTGCATGCTCGGCCCATTGGCAAATGGACCACAAGCAACAATCAATGATATGGGATTCAACATGTACTGACCAATATTCTTCGAGACATTTCCGATTGTTGCAAAGCATTAGCCAGATCTGCTAGTGTTTGAATAACACAACAGAGAGAATGGTTAATAACTCACAATCCTTGGATAAGCAGCTCTTAGTACCGCAAGTCTCCGCTCACTGCCATATATCTCACCAGCTGCAATATATATCTGTGTGTCCTTCTCAAAACCCAATGCTTGCAAAATCAACGCTGTCTCCTCAGGAGTCAGCGGGCACAAACCTTGTGATCTCCTCTCTTCAGAAACTATCTCTTTCTCTCTCCACCAAGGGTATGCATACCTAAACGAAATGTGAAAATGCAATAAAAAAATTATTATACATCTCTACAAAAGAGATGAAAATAATGGATTGCCTCAAAGTTGGCATCCTTTCTTACGGTGATTATAAAATAGTTAGTTTGTCAAATATTTAGCAATGACTACAATTTACTGATTCTCTTTCTGAACTTATGTATCTACTAGCAGCTACTGAATGAGGGCAGACCTCAAGCAGAATAAGAATGATGAAGATTGAAGACCGTTAGTTTATTTTAGAACAAGACTTTTAGTTGGATCATTAACTATATACTGAAAATGAAAAAAAGAAATGGCAATTTTCAAATACAACAAACCTTAACTGCTTGAGCTCCTCGGCTTCTTCCTTGGTGCAGCCATGAGTACAACCTGAGAAAGCCAACATGTCCATCTCATATCTCATATGCAAAGCCACAAAAGGCCCCCTTTCGTGTAGAACACGAACCAATTTGTACCCCAAAGATTCAATCTCTGGAGTGAATTTCAGTGCCTGAAAAGTAACATGGCACCTGACTTTCTGAAGATCAATTGAAACCCCGTTGTTTGCCAAACGTGCATCTGTTTTATTGAAGTGCAACACCTTTTGCTTACTGAAAAGTGGCAAGATCTGCATTACCAGTTCAAAGTCATTAAACAAGAAGTATTACTAAGAGAAAGTAGAAACAGCATCATAACCCATACATTCAGCTAAAGGCTAATTTATCTTCCTATCCCATAGCTTAAAAGTACTTTGAAAGCCTTGAACCTCAAGATAAATAAATGAAACAATGCTTTTAAAAGTTTATATATCAGAACCAAATCCCTAATCCATTATTACACAAGAGTTTCGGCGGTGGCATTGTTGTGCCTATTATTCTTCAGTACAAGAATCAACCGAGTCTTCTAATTACCATATTCAGTCTACTCAAATCTCTTCATTTTGTTCTTTCATCCTCTGCAATTGATTTTCTAAGAGCTCATTTACCCAGTTGGTTTGATTAGTAATTCCACACCATCTGCTGTAACTTTACAAGCATATAACACACACAAAAAAAATTACAATATGAAGATGGCCGTTTCAATTCATCATCCACTTATACATCATAATTCAGGACATGCAAATCCTGTATCTGGGGAATCTCTGTATGCAACTGGGAGACGAGGAGATGATCTCTGGCAAACTATAGTCTTTAACTAATTGTGAACTCCTCAGAAAGTTACTAAGTTGCATAAAGTTGATCTTCATGACAGTTGTAGCAAATCCCCAAAAGATCATACCAAAACTTGGGAGAGAATCAGAACATTCATTCTAAAGATAGTTGACCCTTACATAGAATCAACTTTAAGTGATGCTCTCACAGGTCAACTGCTGATCTGACTAGCCAAATTGGAGCTAAATTTCAATATCTAACGACCCAGCTTTAAGATAAAGAGATTGCATGATTATCTACTAATTTTTAAACAAACTGTAAAATAATGCCTGATATAAACATATTTCCACTAATAGAAGCTAGTGAGAATATTTAAACCTGTTGCAGGTAGTATTCTTCGCTGGACCAGCTAACTGGGGGCATCTCAAATACTTTGTATCGATATTTACTACTAAATCTCTTTGGAAGCCTTCTGACAATTCGAATTTCATCTCTTAGTGACTCAATGAAATGTTTCACATCAAATATGTCCTCAAAAGTACTGCAGAAAGAATCTGCGTAGTTAATATTAAATAACTGTGAAAGAAGAAAATATCAAAGCATGCCAATAACAGAAAAAATACCTATTGTCAGCCCAGAAAGATGTTTTATCAAGTTCTGGAACAACCAAAGTGAGATTCAAAAGCCTGGCGACAGCCACCATGTCACAGATCTGAAATTCCAGACTAGCCAGGTTAGTGACCTGAAGAACAATTACGGCAAGTAGTAAAAGAAGAAGTACAAACCGCGGATCGCATTTGATTCAAGCCACCATTGCAGGACACTTTAAGATAACCATTGCTTGTATAGTTTCCTGCAAAAAGTTGCAGCTCTTAATGTCTTATTTACAGAGATAGACAGAAAGACCCTAATGGCGTCCATAAAAGAAGACTTGGACTTTTGAGAGATTCTATACGTTAAAGCTTTAACTGCACATGAAAAATGTCCCACCACAATTTAAAACAGAACTTTTTTAATATTTTTCCAGAAATGTTTTTCTTCAAAAAGAAATCATCATAGCAAATGCAGATGCATGTAAGACTCAAACAGAAGGTGTTTGAGATGTATATGATGAACCACCAACTCAAGAACTTTGGTTCAGAAGCTAGAATCAGTCACAGGAGAAAGCTAAGAGTTATGAAAGGACTACCAAGATGTAACTTCTGGATGAAACCACTCACGAGAGCTCCCAGAGAAGCAAGAATCGTGACTCAACCATTAGCACTTGAACTTTAGAGAAAAAATTCAAGACAGGTTGAAGGCCAAAAAAGAAACTTTTATTGATTAACAATTCCAAAACTCTTACATCATCGACATAACTTAAGATTATGTGTACCACCATAAACCAGCAATCCACACGTAGAATGAATGCTACAGGGATTGGGATTAATTCAAAATATAACCAAACTCGATGTTTTAAAAATCCATACTTTAACCTTTCAGACAACAGAAATTAACCTCCAAACCCCACGAAAATGCAGTGTTTTTTTTCCCTTTTTACTGAATAATTGACCTGGCTGACTAAAAGAATCAACAACTTAGCCAAAACCAAATTGCAGATAAACAAATCACCAAACCTTACAACTTATGATATATACGCTAGTCCCACTCTTAGTAATCTCAACTGTCCTCGTCTTCTTATAAACCAAGATCACAAATTGCCATGTCCCGATAAGAATTCAGAATTCCAACGTTCCTTTTTTTTCAATAATTTAAATATTAAAAATAAATCCCTACAAAAATAAAGACAAAAAAATAATAATTTTATTTTCAGACTTACTAAGGGGAAGGAGGGGAGGAGGAGGATGGTTAACGGAGGGGGCGATGATATTGATAAAACTGTGGTGCCATAACTCTCCAACCGTGAGAAGCTGAACCAAACAGGTCCATAAAAGAATACTGGAACAAACCCTGATAAACCAAACTTGTAATCGCTTAGTTCTAGCAATGACTGGAGCCACCGGCGCTGCTATTTTCTCGCTCCTTACTCCACTCTCAGATCTAACAACCTCCATTTCTCTCTTGCTCTCCTCATCGCCGCCTCTTCATTTACAATCAAACAACAGCACTAAGATTTTAATTGGATTTTCAGATCAACAAAAAAGGATCCACATTGTTATTTAATCCAGACGAAAATAAGGGATAGGACGATCACGAGTTGATTAAATCTTTGAACAAGGGAGGGAAAATAGTGTTAAGAGAAGGAAAGCACGAGGAAAAATGTACTCATAAGGAGCGGACCAATTAAAATTAATTACATCTCAAAAACCAAACTCGAAAAGAGTTTTTTTTTTTTTTCCGGGAAAGGAATTGACTGAATATATAAAGAAACTTTCTTGCCAGAGAATTTGGAATGTGATCAAGTTCTTAGAAGATATGCATGTTCGAGAAATCCGACGGCTATAAATTAAGTAATATTTTTTTATCTAGAATAATGACTGAAAATACAGGGATTACTAGATAATTTTGTGTTAATCAGTTAAAACTCTCTCTATCTGTTACTGGATATTCGTACGAGTCCGTGCTAATTGGCTGGCTGTTTTGCTTTCGCGGTGCTAGCTGAGTAAAACGAATTAAAGATTAGAGCAGAAAAAGTAATTAAATAGATTTTTAGATAATAATAATAAGATTTGTTATTGAGAAGGGTGTTTATATGTTATATTTAATAATTTGAGTGCAGTTGATGGTATCAAGGATTGAAGATAAGGAAAGTATCGACAGTGACAAAATAATCTGAAAATAAAAGAGATTAGTTTCTTGTCAGCAAACTGGTATTTCTCTAGGGGCAGTTTATTTTCTTGTTTGAAACCGTGTTTTTAGAGTATATTAAATATTAAAAATATTAAATTATTTTTTAATGTTTGATTAATATTAAAAATTTAAAAATTATTTTTTAATCTATCTTAAAGAGAAAAAACACCTTTAAAAAATACTCAACAACATAACCTAGAATATTTGGTATTGTGGTAGCTTTTTTATGGTTGTGGTTTGAAAAAAAATTATTTATAAAAAATACTTTTAGTTGAGGTTGGTTTGGTATTTATATATGTTTGGTTAAAACTGTAGTTGAAATTGAGGTTGAACAAAAAATAATTTAATGTGTTTGGTTAAAATAAAACTTTTCAAATTGAGGTTATAAATAATTAATATATATATATATATATTGATGATTTTTATTTAATATTGTAGATTTTATTACATCATGAAATAAATAATACTTATATAAATATTTTTATTGTTTCATTAAACTATCTACAATTTCATCACGTCCGAAATCCATCCGAGAAGAACTACAGTTTTATTGGTTTCTTAAGCGCGCAACAACATCAGATAAAATATCATCAGGAACAAAATTGGGATTAAGATCAAATTCTACAAATGTTAAATCATCAAGCGATCTTCTTCTAATTTTTTGAATAAAACACGATTAAAAATTAAAATTAATTTTTTTTTTACTGAAGCGGACCCGGTTCAATGCATTTAGCTTTGGACCAGACATGGTCCGACTGGAATAGTGAAGAGTGACTCCACTGTTGACGTGAACAGTGGAGTCACTCTCCACTATCCGCAGGATGCGGGGAAGCAGCTCTCAGCTGCTTTCCGCAAACTTGCGGTTCAAACCTGGGTGTTTGTTTATGCGGTAGCTTTAGCTTTTAAAGCAAACTGCGTAAACTAGGCATTTGGTAATATGAAAAAAGCATCTTACTGTTTAGTGGGACCTATAATTTTTTCCTCAAACCGCGGTTTCTCACACAGCAGATGGGAGCTGCTTCTCGTGTAATTCACCTAGGTACTGTTCACAACAGTGCCCATGCCAGGTGATGCCAGGTGAATTATTATTCACCTGGCAACGTCAGAAGCATTCACCTAGCAGTGTTCACGTGAACAGTGCCAGGTGAATATTTTGTGGCACTATTCATATGAACAGTGTTCATTGGACCGCGTCCGATGCGGTAAAAAAAAATTAATTTTTATAAAATTGTGTTTTATTCAAAAAAATAGTGTTTAATATTATTTAATAACACTACATAAATTAGAAGAACATCGCATGATGACATAACATTTGTGGAATTTGATCGCAATTCCAATTTTGTTTCTGATGATATTTTACCTGATTTTGTTGCACGCTAAAAAAACCATAGAAGTTAATGGAATAATAAAAAATATTTGATGTAAAATATTATTTATTTAATGATGTAATACTAATAATTAAATCTACAATATTTAAATTAAAAACCATCAATATTAATATATATCTTTTTTAATTATTTTATAACCTCAATTTGAAAAACATGTTTACCAAACACATTAAACTATTTTTTATTCAACCTCAATTTCAACCACAGTGTTAACCAAAAGCATGAAGATCTTTTTACATGATTTATTTATTATCATTATTAGATAAAGCCGCAAAAAAGAAATCTATCTTGATCGTGTAGTAAAATGATCTAAATATCTTTAGAAATAATAAGATTAAACCCGACATCAATGAGTATTTTTGTGTTTTTCATAGTGGTTTTCGGGCTATTACTTTTGAAGCTGAGGAACACTTTGATATTTGCATGTATGTATGTGTGTGTGTGTGTGTGTGTATACAATGAAACTACAAAAATACCCTTAAAATAAAAAATTTCAAGCCTAAGGTCAAATGGTGTTTTTGGCTTTTCACAATGTTTGTTTTTTGTAGTTACAAAGTCAACTCATGGGCATTTTCATGCTTGGCTACAAAAAAAAATGTGGGCATGCATGTACAGCACCCCCAAGGTCATGTGGAAGGCCCTTGTGCCCTTCGAGTGGCTCGTGCAGCGCCTCTCAGTGTCCAAAAATGCCATTTTGTTTGTTATTCGAAGCGTTATCGTGTTCTCTTTCTATTGTTGTTGCATGTGTATCCATCGATGGTCCAATTTGGTGCCGGCGAGCCTTACTTTTTCTTATTTAATTAAAAATTATAACTTGACCCTTTTGGTTATTGATATTTCAATTTCAGTCATTGTTCTTTTGATTTTTGATTTTTTTTTCAATTTCATAATTCAATCTCAGTTTACCAAATATTATATTCTCCAATGTGGTCCTTATTTTTTGGATTTCTAATTTTTATTCCTGGCATTTTTTGTAAAAGTTTTAGTGGTTTTCAATTTCATTCTTCAATTCAAATTAACAGTATTATGTTTTATAATTTGGTCTTTATTGTTTTGATTTCTATTTTTTTGGCCCTTTTATGAAAAATATTATTCTTTTCAATTTCACCCTTTAATTACAGTATTTTTTTTATTTTTTATGTAAATTTTGATCCTCATTATTTTTAATTTCATTTTGTTTTTACTAATATTTTTTTTAATTTCACCCTTCAATTAAATATAAGATTTACGTTTGTATTTTAATTTTGATCCTCAATATTTTAATTTCTATTGTTTTGAGTGCTTTTATATAATTAATTTTTTTTTAATTTTATCCTTCAACATTGATTGATTAGGAATTAGACTTAATGATTTTTCCAGATTAGGTGCTTTGAATATAATGACCTGAGACATGATTACTTTCTTTTAAAAAAAATGGTTTTATAATCCTTTTTATTTTTTTTATAGAGTTATTTAAGTTTTATGATTTGAGCTACTAATTTGATGGATATCTCGGGTTGGCTTAGCTATAATTACTAAGGTTACATGTTTTTTGTGACCAGTGTTTTTCTATTTTTTTTTACCTCATTCCGACACCTGAATATCATTAAAATAAAATAAAATTTGGCCTTGCAGTGAAGAACAGGCATCAAGGCCAGTGCAGTCCTATGTGGCGTGGTGAAAAAGCCTAACAAAGTCACGACTTAGGGCTTTACATTTACCAGTAACAGGGGGGGAAAAAGGCACTGAAGGCAAAAATATTGTAGCATGACAATGAAATTATTTTTTGCCCTTCTCAACAAAAATATTTGGCCTTGATAACGGGGGTATTTCAGTTTTTTTTTTATGATGCATTAGTCATTACGACTTACAAGATTAATGGCAGGAGAGTGTATATTCTCTATTTTCAAGCACTATAAAAATATTAAAATGCTCTTAAAACCAAAATGTTTTAAAGATTGCATCTAAGAACTTTTTTATCTCTTTACATCTCCAAGCACAGTTTTGAAGACAGGAAAGCAAAGGTCGTGTCAAGGGGTTTTTTAGTCTTTTCATCATGTTTCTTATGTTATTACTATGTCGGTTGAGGACAATCAAGTCTTCCAATAAACATAAAATATTATTAAAATTAAAAAAATTGTTGAAGAGTGTCAAGCATCCACGACTTTCTGGCAGTGCATGTGAAGCCTCCCGTTGACCAAAATCAACATTCTATCGTGTCATTCGATAATGTCTTCTTCTTTCTAGAGTGACATGTGACAGTGGTTGTGGGATGAGTTGTTGTTGGTGATGTTTTTTTTCCTCATCCCCTTGAAAATCACGTTGGTCATTCAAAATTTTAGAGTTTTACTCTTAGTTATTGATAGTTCAACTCCAATCTTTATTATTTTGAATTTTTGTTTTTTATTTTTGGTTTTTTAAAGTTTTTTTTTATTTTCAATTTCATCATTCAATCTCAATTTGTGATATTTGTTTTTCATTTTAGTCCCTATTTGTTTTTCATTTTATTTTTTTTTCTTTACTTTTTTGTACAACTTTTATCCGTTTTCACTTTCATTATTTTATTCAAATTTATGATATATTATTTTTTAAATTTGAACCTTATTCTTTAAATATTTTTTTTTCTCTTGTTATAGTGATTTTTCTTTTCAATTTCACAATTCAATCAAAAATTTATAGTTGTCCTCTAATTTATTTTTATTTTATTCTGATCTTCATTCCTTTAATTCTTATATCTGGTTTTGAATCTTTTTGTGTAATTGGATTTTTCTTCCCGATTTTATCATTTAACATTTAATTAATATTTTTTTTCTCTTGTTAAAGTAATTTTTCTTTTCAATTTCACAATTCAATAAAAAATTTATAGTTGTCCTCTAATTTATTTTATATTTTATTTTGATCTTCATTCCTTTAATTCTTATATCTGGTTTTGAATCTTTTTGTGTAATTGGATTTTTCTTCCCGATTTTATCATTTAACATTTGATTAGCTGGGGATTGAATTTCGTGATTTTTCCATGTAAGGTACTTTTGGTTTAATGACCCAGATCATGGATCTGAAAAGTTAATGCATGTTGACATTTTTTGTTTTGTTTTTACTTGTTTTTTTTTTTCATTTTATCGTTCAATATTGTGTTTTTTTCTTAAGAAAAACTAGACTATATGGTTTTTATTTATTTATTTTTTATCGAGTTATCCTAATATCGCGATATGGACCGTGAGTTTTTCATGTTGACTCGCCTCTTATTACCCATGTTACATACTTGTCATGCTAGCTTAAATTGACCTAAATCAATTTTTTTGTTTATCTATTTTTTTTATCAATTTTGTTTTTTTATATTTAATTGTCTAAAAATTGAACTACAATATTTTTCATCTTTTGAAAACAAGATTTTTTTTCCAAGTTAATATAACCACTTCTTTTTTTAAAAAAATCTAGTATGTATATTATCATTTCTTATTTTCTTAACATCTAATTAAAAAAATCGACTTATTTAATCTACTTGGGTTTATAATCCATGTAGTTGATTTTTTTATAAAACACACCAGCAATCAACTTATTTTCTAAATAAATAATAATAATATGACCCATAATCCGAATGTATCATATCTAAAGCTGTATTTGAGAATGAGGTTGAAATTACATTTCTTAAAATTTTAATTTTTTCTCTTTAAAATTATTTTTATATTTTTAGATTTTTTAATTTGTTAATATTAAAAATAATTTTTAAAAAACAAAAAATATTATTTTAATATATTTAAAAAATATTTTAAAAATCAATTATTCCCAGTACACTCTGTATATCCTCTCGCTCTCAGTGTACTAAACTAAACTAGACAGCTCTGTATCTTTTTTTTTTTAAATACGTGTCTCTACCAATCAAATACTACCAGCTGTCAATAATTCAATTGCTGGTATGAGCTCCTCCTCCTCCTCCTCCTATTAGCAAAACTGGTCCCGATTCATTTCAAAACAACAAACGTAAACCGAAAAAGCAACTCATTAACCAAAAACTCAAAAACTGAAACTCTCAACAAACGAAAAAAAAAAAAAAAACTCAGTTCATAATCCACCACCATGATTACCCCAAGACTCAACCTTTATCTCCTTGTAATAATGACTGTAATTGGGCTTTTATCATCTCCATCAAAATCACTTCGTTTCGAGCTAGAGTCAGGACACACGAAATGCATATCAGAAGACATCAAAAGCAATTCTATGACTGTTGGAAAGTACAGCATTGTCAACCCCCATGATAGCCAGCCCTTGCCCGAATCACATAAACTCACTGTCAGGGTAAGATATTGAAAAAGACCCATGATTTCTCTTCTCGAATTTTTTTTCTGGCTATTTTAAAGTTTGTAATTTGTGTTTTTCTTAGGTGACATCGAGTTATGGGAATAGTTATCATTATTCAGAGCGTGTGGAATCAGGGCAGTTTGCTTTCACGGCGGCGGAAGCAGGGGATTACATGGCGTGTTTTTGGGCGGCGGATCATAAGCCAACTGTGACTTTGTCTGTTGATTTTGATTGGAAGACTGGTGTGGCTGCTAAGGATTGGTCTAATGTTGCCAAGAAAGGCTCCGTAGATGTAAGTCAACTTGCTTTCGTTATTGACCTATCTATTTTTTGCCCTGATTTTAATGTCTGAATTTGAGGCTGTTTTTATTTGGTTTTTGTGTTAATAGTCTTAATTATCATATACTATGATTAAGTATTAGGTGCGCTATATGAAGGGGACAAAGATGTTGAGTTCAAGGCTAATATGCAGTTGGGTTTAGTGGATAGATCAGGGGAAATTCTCCTATTTTAGTTCTTATTGAAGGTTATCAGATGGATTGTGATCGCCTACTGTAAGATTAGATGATGCCTAAAAATAAAGAGATGTCGTTTTAGGCGCCTAAGGAACCTAATCTATGGAGCCACATAGCTGTAGCTCTGATCCACATAGATGTAAGAAAGAATTAACGATAGCAGAGAAATAATTAACTGTAGCAGAAAAGTTGGGCTTTATCCGTAGAACCAGTCTATGGTGGCTGTTTGATTTGCATAACCCTGACATGGCTGCCTGTCATTTTCGTAAGCAGTGTATCACTGAGTGTTGTAGGAAACTTGAATTGGATTCTCATGTGATAGCAACTAGGCTACAAGAGCAATACTAGCTTCAAATGATGTGTTTAGAATGGCTCATCAAAAAACTATGACGTATGCAGGAATGGCATGGTTAATTAAGATCAGAGATCATTATTTAGAGTAACACATGAGGAGCGGGAATTACAGTTTAAAAAAAAGGTCTTGGAGGGATTGTCTAAATTCTAAAAGGATGCGCCATAGAAATTGTCTTTTAGTTCAGCAAGTTGAAAGCTGCAAACCTTGTGAATTAGCTGAAAAAAGAAAAGGATACATGCCCCGGAATAAAAACCTTTTGTTACTGATACCTTCTTCTATAAGCCGAGCTCGTGCTTTTTGTATCCCCTCCCCCAACAGCAATCCTTGCCACCTCTAATAGCTGACTTTCAAGCACCCTTTCATCCTTTCCCTGGGGTTTGAAGTTGAAGGCTCTTTCCCGTTTTGTATTTTCATTTTTAAGGGTTAACTAATCTATAGCATAGCATCTAAATTTCATAAAAGGGGTTCTATGAGTGGAAAAAACTGGCGATGGAAGATGATCTTAACCTAGAAGCGAGAGACATGCTGTTGTTCTTCTGAAACCATGGAATCTTCCACGCTTTAGCTCTTAGCTTTGAGTTAGACTATCAGTGATTTGCTGTTTGCAGCTGCTTAGCATCCATAAGTAGTGATTTGCAGACTGAGACAAAGACAGTCTCCAGTACTTGTTGTCTATTGTTTTATAACAGTACTCTCCTGTAAAATCATTGACGCCTTTTGATATTGTGTGTTGTGTTGTTTTACCAATTCCACGTTAGTTTTATATTTGAAAGTGCCAGGCTTGAAACAATGAAAGATTCTTATCCGTTTGCATCAATCTTAAACACCAGGTTATGGAAATGGAGCTGAAGAAAATGTATGACACAGTCATTTCCATTCAAGAGGAAATGAATTATCTCCGTGAAAGGTGAAGATTTATCTGTTTTCTCCAACAATCATGAGAGTTAATAAGCTTAAATATGCTATTTCTTGCAGGATTGTAGTTTATCTGGACATCAAACACTTTCTAACATGCTTGATGTTTGTTGCAGAGAAGACGAAATGCAAGATCTGAACACATCTACTAATGTAAAGATGGCCTGGTTGAGTTTTCTTTCGATTATTGTATGTTTATCAGTGGCGGGCTTGCAAGTGTGGCACTTGAAGACCTTTTTCCAGAAAAAGAAGCTCATTTAATTTTATATATTTGATAAACAGTTATCTCATCCTTTCCCCCTTGTAAAATGTTTTTACACATGGTAATACTTTTGAGGAAGAATAAGAATACGACTTTAACCAGCTATTCACGACTTTCGAGCCATCTTGTGTACAATTACAGTTTTCCGGATACAAGGGAAGCATTTCTTTGTAATGCTTTTAGATTCCTCGTCAAAACCTACAGTCCTTGCAGACTTGCGCTTGGTAACTTTGCTTGACCCGAGTGGGATGATGTTATAAATTTTTTAGTTATGTGGGTTCGAATGATTGGCCAATGGCCAAGCATATGCGAAAGTTAGGTACTACAACACAGTACAGTAGCTATTGATTCTGCGTTGGGATGACCATTCAGTTGCTTTCACCTCCCTCAATCCTATCACTATACTGTAGTTACTGGCAGATCTAAACCTCCTCGGGCTTCCAGCGGCTAAGAAGGGATAGATTTCCAGCTCAAAACAAATAGCTCGGGACTTTTCTCCTTTCGAAAAATTCTTCTGAACTTCAAATTTATATATATTTATATTATTTTATATTTAATTTTTATTTATTAGATAAAAATAATAAGATTTGAACTCATAATTATTTAGTTATCAATATTCTAATAACATATCAAATAATTATTTCAAACTAAAATCTTAAATAATTAGATAAAATTTCAAACTATTTTAACACTTGTGATTTCCAATAGCTCCACCAGTTCATTTAAGACATGAAAAAACGAAGAACTTGCATTATATTACACACACCGCATTCTTTATTTGTGTATTTTCAACTTCCTTGAGAGTTTGTGGTTGGTTGAATATCTTAGGGTTGTTTTCACAAAAAAAAAAAAAAAGTAACAGGAACAACGAGTATTATATTGTCAATGACAAGAAACCTAGAAAATCTATACTGAGACAGTGACACCGACTTGTTCGCCGAGACAAAATCCTAGACGGATTGATCTTGGTTTTCTAACTACCAACCTACACCCTCCCTTAAACCAATCTTTAAATTTCTTCATATTGAACGACGGCAAAACAACCTCCATTTGAATCACTCTACTACCACTGTCTCACAGAGAGCAATGCTCTCTCTCTCTCTTTTTTTTTGCTTTTCTTTCATGGAGTTTAGAAGTCGACAAAGATATTTGAAGTAGTGAGTAAATTGTGATTAGAGGGATTAAATTGTTTTTTGAAGCAGTTGAATGACTTGTATACCTTCCTAATTTATTTTATTAAGTTTGATATAAGAAAAACTCTACGATTTTTATTGGAATATGTATTTTTTTTTCTCAACATTTCAATGAGAATATTTTAATCAAAAAGTTTTTTTTTTATTAATAGATCTATTTATATCTTTTTTTAAGTTCCTACGTTTTATATCATTTTAAATAAATACTTGTAATTAAAAAAAAATGATTTATATAAAAAAATGATTTCTAAATCAAGAGTAAAATAATTAAGATTGATAATCCAATTCAATTCTATATGTATTCCAAACAATATAATTGAATTCAATTATATAATTTAATATTTTATTACAAACATAAAAATTATAATATATTATTAATTGAATTTATATCATATATGAAATTGAATTTCATGCTATTAAAAAAGTTGAAAAAAAGCTTTATAGATTGTTTATAATCAATTCTAAATTATAGTATTTGATTTAAATTTAATAAATAAATAAATTAAATTCATGTATTTGAAAAAGATAAAATTCAAATCATTTTGTTTTTTATATTACCCTCATTACATTTATCTTATTTCAATTAAAGGAATTGACCTATGATTTAGTTTTATAGTATTTTTAGAGATTAAATTTTATTTAAAATTCAATTCAAATCTTGATACTCAAAAGAGTTTCAAACATAAAATTTCATTAGATTCATTAGGTTAACCTACTAAACCATAATTAATCCACCAAAAGAATATGAATTTCAATGCAATAACGAAAGTCTAGCATTTACAACTTGCACAAGAAATACAACCTAGAAGCTTTAAAAATCTCTGGACATGGAATATCGCTGATTCTCATGTCTTCTTAGCAAAATCTATCCACAACACTGGGGCAAATCATGAGTACAGAATATGACTGGCAGGAATGGTAGAAGGCCAGAATATTTGACCTTCTCATCGTGCTCCTCGTTCATGGATTGAATATATGCCAGTGATGATCTGTCGGCAAGTTTTCCTTGATCTTTTCAAGTCTCTTAAGAATTTCCAAGAAAGTAGGTCTTCTATTCATGTCAGCGGCCCAACACTGACCTGTCAATCTAAAAACATTGAACAGTAAAAAAATTAGCAATCAAAGGTTCAGACACCTCCGCTGAAGAAGATAGAGAATTGACATGGACTGATATTTTGGTTGTTGAACAACCGAAGGGCAGTTCAAGATAAAGAATGATGCTGAAAGATTTGATAATTATTAGACACAGGATGCCCAATTTCATAACTATATCAATAGCTTCTTTCCTTTTTTCTTCTCAGGTAACTGTCAAATACTTAAAACCATGAAACTCGTTCCCTTTTCATTTGACAAATTAGATATGGCTTATCAGTTATTGTCTATCTAGCAGTGCAGTTTGGTTTACTGGCTTTGGAAGATGCCTACCAATTTCAACTTCGCTTTCCCTCACATACATTTACCATCAGTAGTTAGGAGTATGTTATGGAATGGTACAGGATGTGGAACTTCTGTAGACCTTCGTAGACAGGAAATATTTAAAAAACAAAACCAATGAACTTAGAACATCTTAAATCTGACATACTCTCTGAGTTCGAAGACATTGAATCCTTTGGAACGAAATGTCGGTCTATGCCCTTCTGCCACGTACTTGGCTGCTTCATAAGGCTCAAAATTCGAAAAAGGCGGTTCCCCTTCAAGCATCTGCAACGAAGAACATAACGCATCACGACTTGTTTTGAATACAAAATTTCTAATTTTTATACTCAACAGAATCACAGCTACCTCGTATAGTATCATTGCGAAGGAGAAAACATCTACTTTTTTATCGTATTTCCGGTGCTTGAAAACTTCAGGAGCCATATACCGGTCTTTTGTTTGTTAAAAAAAAAGGGAAGAAAGAAAGAAGTAAGCATGAGATCATATTTTATTAAAAAAAATAAAAATGCAAGAGACACTCACAACTTCCTGTCTCGCCAGTCATTTTGTACACATCATGAGAGTTTTGAACCTTGATGAGCTTGCTTAGACCAAAATCTCCAACTTTCAAATGGTCTGCATTGGAGTTGACTAAAAGAACATTCCTGAGATTTAGAGAACAAATATTAACAGGTAAAAAAGGGCGGGTGCTGTAACTATCAACTACATATTCTAGATACTGGAAGGGCTCAAACATCTAAGAAATGCATTTTGCATGTCAGGAAAAGCTAAGTCTGTTAGCCAAGAGTTCTTCAAATAGGAAGGCGTCAGTTAAAGCATGGAAATATTAGCTAAAGAGCTATAAGGCATAATTATATGTCCACGTGATTTCGTAAAAAAATTGTACTCACTCACCTTGGTTTTAGGTCTCTATGAACAATGACATTTGGTTCATTGTGAAGACATGCCATGCCTCTGGTCATATAAGATAAACAGAACTCAGATTAGCATGACAGTTAAAGCCACTACAGTTGCATCCATAACTTGGATAAAAGTTTCTGAGACAAAGCTTCAAAATACTTCAAATTTTCTAATGCTTCATTTTCCCAAATAAATGAAATACTGCAATACCTATTTGCACAAAGCTACATGGCTTGTGCATGTTTCACAAAGCAGCTATGCGTGGAAAACAAGGGAAGTTAACAAAGAATACATTTCTTCACATTAAAGTACAATGATACTTGTAGGATTCTTCAATTATTCTCATTCTTCTTTCTTGAAAAATATGACTGAAAAACTAGGAACGTTCAGGTAGTTGGACCTGAACAAAATACTCCTATTATTAAAGTGTCACCAAGTAACTGCAGCTAGGAAGGAAGAGAAGGCACATGTGATGTGAATAGGACCATATTGCCCTCACAGGGTCCAAAAAGCATCTTCTGGTGAGTAGAACAATTGATTACAAGAGGCCCAAACCAAGAAGACATAGAAAGAGAAAAGGGGGCTTTGATTAGAAATTATATGACAAGCATAGCTTCCTTGATCTATAAAAAATTTGAAAAAGAATGATAATTCAATTAATTGTAATTAGCTTCACTAAAATGATCTTATATTAAAAAAATTATAAGAGAATCTCATCCAACAATTTTAAACAGTTGAATGAAAAACTAATGTTATCAATGAAAGAATAAATACTAGACAATTTACTGGTACAGCTCAGAAAGTGGAGAGGTTCTGCTATGCTTGATTCATGTTACTACCCTTGTCAATTCACAAACTCCCTTATTTTCTGAAAACCCAATGAATTGGATTCTAACAGCAAAGGTATTAGCTTCCCTGGGAGATGAGCTCTTTTAGGTATTCATGCACACCTATAAAATGAAAGCATGGTCTAGCAGCTACAACAAACCAGATAAATGGGTAGAAAGGTGCTCCTTCCCCTATAGCAAATACAGAAGTATAGAAGCTTTTATGTACCTGGCAATGTCCAGCGCAAAGTTTATGGCTGTTGATGGACTTAGCGCGCCCTTTTCCTTGAGGTACTGATGAAGATCACCCTGTGTCACCACATGAATGGATTAAGATTGGCTTAGAAAGTTAATCAGTGATAAAAAAAACCTTTTTCAAAGAGAATCCAAAATTTGGAATAACAAACAGATATTGAGTCATATACCCCTCGCAGATATTCAGTAATTAACATAAGAGGCTTCCTCTCAGTGACTGCTCCCAGAAATTGGACTATATTAGGATGACGAAGCTTGACTAGCAAATTAACCTCATGCCTGAAGTCCTGACTGAACCAGTAAAGTGAAAGAAGAGTTGACAAATTGACAATATAAAAAACTAGAGAAAAAGAAAGTGTATTGCAGCAACAAAAGGCACCAAATTGATCAAGATATTGAAATATTGTCCCCATTTGAGTGAAATTCTCTTTTAATTTCAATAGAAAGTGGAGGTTTGTCAATATCAGAAGAAACTATAGAATCTAGAATAAACTTCATCCTTTCTGAGTGAAAAAATACATCAATCCTATCTTCTACCTGTTTCTGATTCACTGCTATGATATGGTTCGTAGCATATAGCATAAGCAAATAGGAAAACAAATAAATTATTGGTCAAAGTAAGAAGTTCACATATTAAGCCTGATTGTTGATGTTGATGCCATCTTTTGTTTTGGTATGAGATCAAAATTCATGTTATAAATCACCCAAAGTTTTTATTCACAAGGAAAAAATGTTTAACAAACACACAAGGGAAATGCAACTGTAATACACACGCGCAATTCAACAATAGGAAAACGTTACAAAGAAAGGACTTACATCACCAATCTATCGTCTGAGAGGGATGGAAGAATGCGTTTAACAGCTACCGGTGTTCCACGCCAAGATGCTTTCAAAATCTCACCAAAAGATCCCTAACAGAATAAGCTACAATTAGAGGATATATTTGGAGAAAATAAACCAAGAACCTGAAAGTCGTGCCCCAAAGTTCAAACATTTGACACTAGAATGAAGCAAAGATGTCAGATGCAAAAAATATACACCAACAGTGTAAAATGGAAAAAGAAAACATATTAACCAAAACTTACTTAAGATCTTCTAGCCGAAAAAGTTATTCCCTTTATTCAAGTCAAATACAAGCTTAAACTACAATTGCTTGTTGAGAGATGGCTATGCATATATAAGGCAAAATTAGAACAGTAAAGGTAATTTTATCATAATAAAAGACACTGTTTAAAAGACACGAACTCTAACATGTATCAAACTGCTGCAGAACTTCTACACATGGAACAGTTTTATAATGTCCACTAAAAACTTGACAGGATTGACCATCCAAAAACATCAAATAACGATTTCCCAGTTATACTCAAACTTATTAATACAATAGTTTGTCAACTTCAGACATTCTATTATCTGTATAATTGATCCTGAGAAATAGAATCAAACCTTTCCAATAATGTTTGAGTTAGAGAAGTCCAGCTCAGATGGTTCAATTTCCCAGTCACACTTATTTGGTTGAGGGGGTGGAACAGGCTTTGGTTCAAAATGGCTTCCATTTTGTCCCTGCAATTTGAATAAACGAAGTTAGCTCTAATACAGGCAATTAAAAGACACAGAATGAGTGATGTGCATGTATAAAGTATATGACAGCAAAGCACAAAGCATACGGCATTGGAGTATTGAGAAGGAACGTTGAGTTATCAAACAAATTGCCACAGTGGGTCACTACACATTAGTTACAGCTGATGAAAAGAACCAGATAACCAAAAAACAGTCAATAACCAATGCCAACACAGAGTAGCACTCATTACACGCCAGTCTTGCTGGAAAATTGCTAGGCTGGTCGTTACTTGAGTGATAAAGCAAAGGGTAAAAGCTTTCCCCTTCTATTACATGGTGTAAAGTAATTAGCTTGCAATTAATCCACCAATAAATGCCCAACAATCAAGAGCTACATAATTTCATTGTACCAATAGGTTTATACAATAGTATGCTGCCGAATATGATAGATCATATTAGCAGTGGCTATCTAAAACGCCCAAATCCCGAATGTTGGATGCTATGAACTGAAACAATACGTTAAAAATATCGAGCAAGAAACCTCCAAAGCTACAAATGCTAACACTAGTTATGGTGAAAACAGGGAAACATGGCTAGCACGTTCCTTGGTTAATTCATCACTGATTGTAGAATAAACATATATCCCCAAGAAACAAAATTCTTTATTTTATCATCAATGAGACAAAGAAACACGTGTCAATAAAGGATTGGAGAAGGACTGTACTCACATATGACAAGCCACCGTATGATTTTAAAAGTTCAATCATGCTGTGCTTTTTAGCTCCTTCTGCATCAGCTAGTGGCTGCAATGACAGAAAATCCAAATTTACATGACAACTTATCAACTGCAACCACCACAAGCGCACTCCCATGCATATAAAAAAGACACAAAACAGGCAAATGAAACGGCATCCAAAAGAGCAGGGAACGATGATGATGATGATACCGTGTTTTTCCAGCGATCTTGGGCGTTGACATCGGCGCCAAACTCAATCAAGCACTTAGCGACATCGATCCATCCATGGAGAGATGCCACGTGGAGAGGAGTCCGTTTATCGTAATCCCTAGCACTAACGAGAGATGGATCTTCCTCTAGAAGCTTCCGGACGGCAGCGGCGTCGTTTTGATGGGCGTGCCACAGTATCAAAGACGTCCTGCTCACTCTCGCCTTCTCCTTCTGCTTGCCTGCCGTCGAAGACGACGAAGATGAAGAAGAAATTCCAGCCGTGGAAGTGTCGGCAACGGAGGATGGAGTCTCGGAGCTCATGAGAAGGAAGATCGGGATCAGGATCGGAAAAGAAGAAGAGTGATTCTGGTTTTGTTAATATTGCTTTGAATGCGTGTGGATGAAATTTATTTTAGAGTGGGAAATGGAGAGGGAAATTGGAAGGGGAGGGAATTCTATAAAGAAAAGCGGAGGTTTGTATCCGTTATTCCGCTTTTTACTTTTTCAACAGAAAATGTAACGTTCGCTTCCCTCTCTCTGCTTTTTTTTTTTTCCTCTTTCTTTCCTCGATCATCCCCCCTGCGGTGACTCGTTTTATATTCTCAGATCAAAATACGGGCCGTAGCTGGGGCGGTGAGGAGTGAGGACCGTGTCGATTTTTAAAGATCTAGCCGCAGGGCGAATAATAAATATCATGAAACTATATTTTTTTAATTGGGATTTTAGGGGTTTGGATTTGGACGGTAGCAGTGTTTACCAATGATCAATTAATCGTAAGGTGCCCCCAAAGTAGGCGCTCGTTCATCCTCGATCTTGGGTTCGAATTATTTTTACTGGCCTTTGGTGGGCTCCACTCAATAAAGTACCCTTAGCTTCGGTCCCGGTGGGGATCCCTCCAGATGTTTGGGGGGAGGGGTCCTCTGAGTGCGATGTTCCCTGTCGGGTATGGAATCAACCCATCTTCGTACCCATTATCTTACTAAAGAAAACAATTAATTTTAGGGTTTCGGGTTGAGCCCAATACATTTCCTTCATTCACGTGCGAAAATATGGATGTAATAATAGTATATACACCACGGCCAGCAACATTAATATTAAAATTAAACAAATTTTTTTTTCTCGACAACTTCTGGCTGGAATGGAAAGGTAACGTTAATGCCTTTAGATAAGATAAGAGCGCGGCCATAACAGATGGAAAGTGCAAAAGGAGCCTTGAGAAACAAGATTCGTCTGAGAAGAATTATTATTTATGATTCTACCTTTCAACCGTGCATTGAATAATACATCCATACAAGGAGCTGCAGTGTTTGGAGCTTGTCAAGATCCATTTTTTTTTTTTCCCTTATAATTCAAACTTCAGTTCATAAGAGTTTCGCAACTTGATAGTAAATTTTTAGCAAATTGTTGTTTTTTATTCTAAAACAGGCAAGTTGACTAGCCTTAATAACGAATCAGATCTATACACTGCACAGAAAGAGCAAGTTGCCATACCAGTCCAATTATTCTGGGTGAGATCCCAGTCCCTATTGTTACCAACTTACCGCCACCAAAAAAGAGAGGAAAGAAGTCAATGTCTAGCAACTTCGTATGATTACATGCCACCTTTAGATGTTCCAATTCCGTTTATATGATCACATCAACTCCCACAAAAGGATCAAGACGCGTTTTGAATTTCAACTTCTTTCTATATAGATTGAAAAAGAAATGACAGCATGTAAACCATGTTCCTGTACATAAATTGCAGACGTTGATGTACAATACAATATTGACTTCCAATCTTCTGATTCCCTAGAGTAAGATCCCATTCCTAACCACCTCAGATTCACACCAAGTCCTCTTGGTGTTCAAGGGACCGCTTACGAGCCCTCAAGTTAAGCTCAAGGCTTTGAGGTAGAGGAGGTTTCCTACCCTGACGAAATAGAACAGCAAGAGCCCTCATTTTCCGACAAAGATCAAATACCAGAAGGAAAAGTAGGGAAACCATTAGATACCTTATCTATAAGCTGCAACAAGATTTTGGTGGGATTAAAAGTTTGCTCAAGACTCTTCCTGACGAGGCTTCGATTTCAGCAACACCTTCACAACCTTGACCTCCCCCACAGCTTCATTTTCATCTTCAAAAACCTGCAGCAAGAGTGAAGAGTTTGTATCTTTGGCTAAGAAACCAGAGACTCAGTGGGATCTTAAATAAATAAGGAGACCTGGTACAACAATTCACAGGAAGTGGCATGCAAGTTTATCCTAGTTTCCAAAGCATCTGATCAGGGGGGTAGAAGTGAGGACTTGATACTTGTTACCATAACTTGTGATAGCACGCTCTTAAAGTTTGAACAATGAACATGTAAGGAATAATTTGAAATGACATACCCCGTGATAGAAACAAAAAAGGCCACCTAAGAAGTTCAGTGATACCAGCAGCTGGCTTAAATGCATTCAGGCACGACCAATCTTATGCTAATCTTGCTGAAGCATTTGGTTAGCATTGCAGAAAATTCAACAAGTAAAATAATCGGACATTACAAGTACTCTCCCTAACATCCTCCACAAGCATCTGGAACTTTGTCCCTCTTCTCGACTGTTTAGCCTGACTTCCTATTTCCGAAGTCCACTTTCCCCCTTCGGAAAAATGTAGCCCAAGCACCTTCTCAACTTCACTGATTCAAAAGCAAAACCTGAGTTTGGGCTCGGACAATTCTAACAGTTACTCAGGAGAATACAAGGTACTAAGGGAACGTTTGGGAACGCGGCTGCGACTGCGTTTCCAAAAAAATTTAATTTTTTTTTTTGCTAAAATTTAATATGGTTTGTGCATTTTGGATCGTTTTGATATGCTGATGTCAAAAATGATTTTTAAAAAATGAAAAAAATCATTGGCATGCATTTTGGCACGAAAAGTTATTTGAAAAGCACCCGCAACCACACTGCCAAACACGCTCTAAAACAACTTAAACCTGCGATTTCTTCGAGTTTTCCTTGTGCACAACTGGTTTTCTCTTTGAGTGAGTACATACACTAGCTTTGAGGTTTCTCTCCATGGATTGGCATCCAGAACTGAATAAGAACGATAAGGGAGAAATTTGGTGAAGCTTTGTGAAAAAAGCAAATAAAGGACTTCATAAATCAATACAACTGCAGATTTACTCAAAGCAATACGTAAGAATGTACTAATGTATCCATTTACCAACTGGTCTTCGGTCCCGCTCTCATTAAGGGAGTTGTGCTTCCAAAAACACTCACTCATAAGATAAAAGTAATCAAGTATCTGTGAAACAACCCTCAGACATCAATGAGAATCCAATATAGTTGAATACATGAAATACTCAAATTCAAGCAAACTGATGAGAGTAGTGATTACAGACACTGAGAACTATGTGCTAGAAATGAAGACTAAGACTCAAGTCAAAGAGGTAAGGTTAAAATGAAAGAAAGACAAAATTGACAATTGCTCTCGCATGCTTTAGGGAATGCCAATTTCAGAGTTGCACAACACAACACGTACGCAAAGTGATTGTTTGATTTTGTGCGCCAAACAAACAAATTATTTATCTTAGATGTGATTTTAATGCTAAAAAAGTGTGTCAAGTCCAACACCAGCAAACATTTAGGATGGTTTCTTAAATTGGAAATTCTAAACATCAATTTCATGGTCAATGTCCATGAAACATAGCCACCTGTCTTATTCTATTAATTAAAGAATGTGAAAGAAATACCATCTCAAAAGAACAACAACATGAAGAAGAATTATCAAGTACGTTGATTAATACGAGCTAACACCCCAGTTTAGCTTGGAGATCATCAGGTAGCATCATCAATTAAGCTGATATCACCAATTAAAGGAAGAAGATTTTATTTTTTTTTCTATTTTTCTTAATTTTTGTAAAGTGATAGAAAGGATAGCTGCAAAAGGCTGCTAAAATATAATGAACTCGTGAAGTCCATGACTTGAGCCCAAAGTAGACTGCTCGCTGATCAGTGCCACATTTTCAATTGCAACTCTTTCATATACAGGCAGGCAGCTACTGAAGATTGAGTTGTGTCATTCAGCAGCAGAGCGGAAGCACCTCTCCCACAAAAACAGAAGAGGGAAAGGCCAAAGCACCTCCCTCAAAAACCAAGTTCGGTATGCAGAAAATACACCACTTCACTCGATCTCAATGAAGCAAGAAGTTATAGAATGCCTACAAATTTGTCAAAATTCCTAATTTCTTTACTTCACAAGAACAAAAGAAAACTAGTTCGCAGTTGAGGCTTGGTTGTTGTTCAATAACTAAACCTCTGTTTTCTTTTTTCACTAGAAATGCAAAATGATACATCATTCAAAAAACCTAGAGCAACGAAAATGAGCTTCAGAATCCAAAAAACTGTGATGTAATGCTAAATTCTCGAGTCTAAAACACTTAAAACACACTAATCAAGAAAACACGCATGCAGTAGCAATTAACCAATTAACATGCACCGGAACAGAAGTGAAAGCAAAAGGGACGGAGAGAAGTCTCAGAGAAACCAGCTAAAAGTTAGCAAGCTAGCTAGAATCAACTTTGTTGGCAGAATATATTAGGAAGAACTACACGGCAGAACTAATCAGGAAGGTAACTACCATCATAGCTGCTACTATCAAAACTCTGTTGAAGATGTCTACGCATATCATAAGCACGAGACGACACCTTCTTCACAATCTCATTTGAAGTGCCTGGAATTGTGCCGTCTAAATGAAACGCTCTCTCCACTTCCTTACTTCCATCATCGTTGTTGTGGTCTTCTTCTTTTTCATCTCCATCTCCACTACCGCTCGCTAATTTACAAGAAAATCGTCTCCTTGTAGAAAATTCGAGAGAGAGAAGAAAGCCGAGGAGGAAGACGACGGTGGTTATGAGCGGAGAAAGATGACGGAGTTAAGACTCGACGATGTCGTAGAGGGAGAGGGAGAACAATAGATGGAGAAACCGGGGTGAGAGAATCCATGATTAGAAGCTACTAGCTTTGAGTCTTCGATCACTCACTCACTCTATATAAATAAACAAAAGAGGGAAATGAATTTTGATTATTATTGAGTCAGTAGCATAGTCGAACAAGTTACGAGAGTGTGGATTAAGAGAGAAAAGCGCTCACAAATTCTCGGCGCAACAAGACCCTGTAACCGAATCGTTGAGTGGTTGGTTGAAGGAACAAGGAAAGTTTGCTTTGCGATTCTGATTCTTCTTTTAACTTCTTTCTCCTGTGGACGAATCTGCATTCTGCGGGATTTTTATTTTATTTTTGTGCGGTGGGTCCAGGAATATTTGGGGGTGTGAAAAATTAGCGAGGGAAAATTTGATCAGGCCGCAGTTGGTCCACGTGGTTGAATCTCGTGATAGTTGCAGAGCGTCTCGATTCCTATACCAACCTGCAGCCTCGGCCTGCTCTAGAAACTCTACTGGCCCAATGGGCCTTGCTTTGTGTGGTTATAGCCTTCACGAGCACTTTGAACTTTGAAGGCTTGAAGACGCATGTAGTTAGGAATTTAAGATAATGTTTGTCGTTGCAATCTAAATCTAACCGCATTTTTAAAAAAAATTACATTAAAAATAAATTTTTAAAAATATATATACTATATTGATGTATTTTCAAATAAAAACCACTTAAAAAAAAACCTTCTAACAAATAAACGTATAACCTGTAATTTCTTCATTTGAAACTCTTCTGTAGCAATTTATGCAAGAGACTTGATGATCGTCATCAAGTGTTTTTTGCCTGAACGTGACTTTATCAAAGCAACTTATACCATAAATAAAAATAATTAAGTGAATAGTTACTTTTTGAATGCAAAAAACCAATAAAGAAGAAAGGCTAAACATACAACACAGGATTTTCATATACCTAGTGATGGCACAATTACAACCGGCAGATGAACACAGGATTTTCATATACAGTGATGGCACAATTACAACCGGCAAATGCTTAGAATTCGACTGACAAATTCTGTATACACACGTGCACGAATAACAGTGGAGTGAATTTAACAGACACCGGAGACCACCAACTGTAACAAATTTACGACCAATAATTTCAAGTGTTTATTAATGATAAGAAGTCTTAAATAAGATGATAAAAATGATTGCTACAACAAGAGCAGCAATTACTGAGCCAACGATCCACTTGTTTCTGGTCATTCTTCTTGACATGGAAGATAGGACTTTCTTACTCTTGTCAATAGCATCATCTACTCCATGAAGCTGGAAAAGGAACAATACATGATTCGTAATACAACAAACCCGTTAGTTCTGATGAATTTGTGCACACATTGGATCCATGGGTCATTAACTAGTATCACCAAGGAGCTTGTCCATTTAGAGGGGGGAAGATTAGATGCAATACCTTGTTATGAGCATGCAGGAGCGTCTGGCGCTGTTGATGCAAATCTTCAAGAACTGAGACACCAAGCTCTTCTGTCTCTAGCATGGCTCTTCTGCTCTCCTTAATTCTATCGCTGGACTGATTTAATCTCTCTACTGACATAGTCAATCTTTCTCTTTGATCAGTAGAAACCTGTATCGGTATTTGACCAATTACCAAAACATTCTAGATCAAATACAATAAGATATCCAGGGAACCCTCCAATCATCTTCTAGACATAACACCGAGATGTCCAAGGAGAGAAATCATTTGAAATACATCAAGTGAAACTCTAATATTCCAGGGATGAATGTTAGGGATTGACCAACACAAATTACATTTGTGTTTTAACCTCTATCCTAACGTGTTTAGAGTCATATCACTAAAGGAAAACAGGATGATTTTTCATTTCAGAAGCCCACTAAGCACAAGGCACTCCTGCTACAAAGTCTACTTATAGCAGACAAATACTTACGACCAAAGCAAACAGTACTGGTTCAGTAGTCTAAACAGTAGCGCACAGCAGATTTAATAACAAATACATCCTCAACTCCAGCAAACATAAAAATCAGAACCTCGAGAAGAGTTAAAACAGTGCCTAATAATAATAATTAAAAAAAAAACAGAGAATTGAAGATCTAATCTACTACACACAGCCAAGAGAAAGAAGGCTGAGAAAACACTCGCAAGGGAAAACTATGCATTGGTTCAACAAAACCAAATCAATAAAGAGACTAAAAAACAGAGTGAAAGTAACACCATGCAATCGAAGACCCAGAAATAGACAAATAATCTAAAGGCAAGCTCTGCTAAACAGAAAAGGTGGTGTTTCATTATTGAAATCAAAAGAAGAAATGCATACCGAATGCGCATCAGCCATTCCAGCCTCCAACAACTCTTCACGGGAAGCCTGACTAACATCACCGGACGTTATCCTTTTAAATTCCCTCTTCAACTTATTCAGATCAGACTTATATTCCCTCAACTTGGCCAGAAACATAGCCTTCACACTCGGCTGCAAACTCCTAGCTTCAAGGTCCATTTTCCTAATCTACCCAAACCAAACCCCCCACGAAATTAGAAAATTCAAAACCGCATAATAATCAGCTAAAACTAAAATGCAAGACAGAAACTAATGAACAGCATACCAGAACATCACAATCATCCAGTCCAGATTTAATCTCATTGACCTTCGCGTTCTTTTCCACTGCGATTTTCAAGTAATTGATAATTATGTAGTTAATTAAAAAAAAAGGATGGAGAGTTTATTTAGAGGGAATTGTAGATACCTCCATCGGGAAGAAGAGTAGTAGAGTTGCATTTTCGAGAGAGATTGGCAGAGAGCTCGCAGTACTGACGCTCGTATCCTTCGAAGACTTCACTCATGATTTTGCACGGAAAGAAAAATTGGTCCGGTTTGAATCGCGAAGTGACCTACCTAGATCTAGATCTCAAATTCAATTCTGTTCTCGACGAATAAGACCACGAAGAAAAAAGTATCGTAAAAATGTTACGATTACTTACAGGTAATTAATTGCTCGTTGATTATCTGGAATTGAGATGAGAGCTGGTTGAGCGAAGGTAGGTGCCCGCAAAACGGATTGACCGCAAATTTAGAAATGGATATCTCTTGACTTTTATGTGAGACACCTTCAGCTTTGTCCGTGGCTGCTGCCCCAAGAAAACCGGAAATAGAAAACCAAAACGCACCGTTTTACCTATTGTCTGTTGCTTTATTATGGGAGGTTTTGTTTTTTATTTATTTAATTATTTTTGTAAAGAGTGGAGTTTTAGAAAGTGTTTCATTCGCGGTATATGGATTTTTTTGGAATTGTGCTAATAATGGTGGTTTAAAATATATATTTTTTTATAAATATATTAAAATAAAATTATTTTATTTTTAATTACTCTAAAATTAGTATAAGGCTCGTTTGGACACCCAAGTTCTGGTGTTTTGAACTGAAACCTATGTCAATTTTTGGCTAGCAAGTTGCAAATTTCTAGCAAATTAAGTTAATATTTGTAATTTTGTATAATATATTTTTTTTATTTTATGAAATCAATTTTAAATGTGTATTTATTTTTATTATTATTTGATTGAATAAAAATTTGACTTCAATAACTGAATTTATTGAACACAACTGGGTATAACTCATGTTGCGGGATCGAATATCTTGATTGATATGTATCTCTTAATTTTTTAAGATTGATTTTATTTATCATTAATTTTATTTATTTATTTACATAAATTATTTTTGATTTATTTAATTAAATACATATATAAGTTTTTTAATTTATACTTTGAAATTTTTTATATAATAAGAGTATCAAAAAAGTTAGTATATTCATCTTTTTTATTGAAAAATAAATCTAACCCGCAATTGAATACATGTAAAATAGCTAATTTACACACTAAATCTTCTCATACTTCTTTAAAAAAACACGAACTAAATTATCCATAATTATCTTTGATTTTGTGTCAACCTGGACTTGATCACTGAACTTTAATTTTTTATTCGTATACTTCAAATTATTAATTGTTTAAAAAAGTAGTTACTTTTTATCGATTTGGATCATAAATAATAGTTTAAAAATACGACTCGTGCTATGAAAACACATAATTCAAGTGGAAAAAAAAGTTAACAAGAGAAATAAAAATCCTAGATCGAGAAGCCTATTTTTTACCACAAAAATAATCAATGATACTTAACTAAAAAAAAAATGAAAGTTAGAAAATTAAATTCAATTTGACTCTAAGTAGCTATGAGTAATTTAATGGCATGCAAATATTTGATAAATTATAACGAGGCACCCGAAACAAACTATTTAAGATACTCATTTTTGGTCTCTCGCTTGAATATCAGATTCCTATTTCGTTCATGTGATCACGCACAGGTAAAGCAATCAGAGTCCGGGGAGCCAGTCCCTGCACCGACACTTAAAAACACTATCATTTCGTCATGCAGACACGTACAAGGAATACATTCCCCGGCGGTAATGGACTTTCTGCTGGTTAAGGAAAACACCCCAGTGTACATTCCAACTTGAACGGCATGCTTCAATTAACACCAAGGGAAAAAAAATCAGTTCTCCAACTTGATGGATGATAATGTAACCCATACACGAAGCATTAAGCCAAATCAATTGAAGAAATGATAAATGCATTTCCGCAACAAAAAACAGAAAGTTCTTCGGAAGCATGGATGCAAGCAGCAGATAGACAGCTCCCCCCTGCATCCAGAACCTTAAGACAAATTATTGGCAGGCCTAACATAGAGGCTATCAACAAACTTGCCCATATAGGAAATGGTCTCCGATGCAGCTGGGGTCGGTTGCATCTGTTTTTGGATCATAAGAAACGACGAGGCATCCAGCACCTTGGTCTAAAGTCCCGATTTTCTTATCCAGAATCATCTGAGATAGTTTCTTCTCCAACCCTCGAAGAAGGGTCAATACCATTGCATTACGAAGCAGCTTGAGGGGTCAATCAGATCAGCAACGTGAGAAATCTCAACTCTTGAGAATGGCTCAATCAACCTGCAGAGGTTCTGCTCTAGTAAAGTGTCATGTAGGGATAAGAGATGCCGATGAACAATTGGGTCTTCCTCTAGTTGGGCCTTAAAGTCCATAAGTGCAGTCTCAAAGAGCTTCAAGGAGCGTTTTGGCAACAGTTTTCATCCCGCATATTATAGCCCTGTTTTGGATGATGTCATTCATGCAACGTTATCAGCTTGGCTCGCCATTATTTTGCACAGCAACGTATACCTGAGGCTAAATACTGCTCGGGGATCTTCAAGAGTATTGAAAGTTTAAAATGCTTCAAAGAAGTAGCTGTAAGAAGTTTTCTAATCCTTTTCTTCCGCGTGAAGTATCCACTCTGCTAATTCTATAGTACCCAGGCATACAAATTGCACTGGCTGCTGTTCTTGCTGCTGTTAGTGCAGCCTTGGCTTTAGAGAGATTTCTTAGAGAAAAGTGGAGCCGACTCTCCAGCAAGTCTATATCCGAGAGAAGGAGCTTGTCGTCCGATTTCTCACCTCCTTAACCAATCTAGAAAGCAGATCCAACGCTTCTGAATACTCACCGCCGAAGAAAATTTGCTTTCCACCATCTCTTGGCACAGAAAAATCTGGAGACCAGCAGTGCCTGGTATTTTAGCAACTGCATCAATTATCTCAGGAACAGTTTTAGCAGTTTTTGCCTTGGGAATCAATGTAGAAAAGAGCCTGAACTGAGTCAGAAGATCTGAGAGATTCATGATGGCTTGTTCCTTAATCCTGAGGGATCAAGGAGAAGATGATGGGTTCTTTAGTATACGGTAGAAGATTAATGGCTTCAGATGGATTTTTTTGCTTCTAATTGCAGAAAGATACGATGCTGACATGGTGTATTGAAGTCCTGCAAAATGAAAATTTATCTGAAATGTGCAACCTTGCCTCGAGAAAGGAAAAATGACGGTACAGAACAAAAGTATGCATATGACGTCCAAAGAAGAACTGCTTGCAGCATCTCCATCTAGAGCCTAGACAGTAAAACAGGTATTGAATACCTAGGCAAGATTCCTGAGCAACTGCTAACAATCTTGACAACATGATGGTGTTAAAACCTTTTGCCGCACCAGAATATTCCAATTATTGTCTCTGATACTGCCAATAACATTAGAGCTCACAACACCATTTCATCGCTCAAAAAAAAGAGAAAAAACCAATAATATCACGAAATCAGTATTTTTTAAAAAGCACTGATCTTAACAGCCAACTTCAACACTCAACGGGCGTCAATGAACACAATTTATGGCAATGTCAATGAGTGCGACAATGGCCTGGCTATCCAGATGTGGGAATGTGCAGCGATGAATGTGCCACGTGACCCACTTTTAAAAAGCTCGTTGACTTTCCAATTCTCTAGGCTTTCCTTCTCTTTTCTATTCTGGTCACAATTGAGGCTTTTTTTAAGGTCTGCTAACTGAGTTGGTTTGAAAAATATTTATAAGAACATTAAGTTGTAAAATATTCTTGGGAATAAATTCTCTAATAAATAATCGATGCGTGGTACTTTGGAAAATTTCAATGTCATCTCAGTAAATATATTTAAAAGCTATCAGAAAGGAGAGAACTTTGAGTTTTGCATATCCTGCATGTAATTCGACGACAAGTAATTTTAATATACATGTTTACTTATTTCCTATTAGAGATATCAGAAGAAAACTTCTTAATGATAGAATATGATGATCAGTGATAATTTAAAAAGATTTTAAGCGGTGACCTTTTTTGACTTTCAGAAAACACAAAATATGAAATTTATTATTAACACGTACAGAAGAGTAATGGAAATATTATTGATTTACAAAATAGTGCCGACTTGAACTAGATCGTGTAATTTATTTATTTTTCTGTTGTAGAATGCGTAGTTTATAAAATCTGAGACGATTTGATGATTCGATTTTGCAGACCCTCTGCCAATTCAAGGTGAAAAGGCTTTTTTAACGATCTTGGGTTTGCGATACATTTCTGCTGGGCAGGTAATTTACTTGGGCAGTAGAAATAGATTAAAGCAAAAGGAGGAGCTTGATCGCTTCCTAACATTTTTTCCTCCTCCACTCTGTTCTTCCATCAATCATGAAGGAAACCCGAATTATGCACTGCATGTCCACTACAGACGGGACTCCAACATGGACCTCAACCAACCAAAACCTAGTCCGCCCCAATGGAGTTCGATCGTACCCAGTACATATGCCAGAGGACTCGAGGAGCTACTAAAAACACCATGTGTCCAGCAGACTGGCTTGGCTGAGCCAATTACTACCACCAGAGGCAATAAACTAACCATGGGCACACTAAACTACCGATAGCTAATCAACACAAAACTATCATCAATCACTACCGACCCCTGTCCTGTACAAAAATAATAAACAGTTTTGAATTGAGCGATGTAGATCGATAAAGGCTTAAAATCCCCACCTTATTTTAGTAAAATAAGATAAAAATCTCAAATTAATCGAAAATTAAAAAAGATGTTTCATCGCTAGCCAGACCCAATTGGAAGGTAACCTAATTCGTGCCCAAGATTAGAGATACAGAAAGAATAAGTAAATAGACTGGGCTTCCGGTTTTGGTAGGGTTAAATACCTCAATATGTAGACAGCTAGTGTTAAGGCTGAAAAGCCCTGATACGTCCGCGCGTCATGTGGGGCTGTAAACACCTGGTGTTAGGATTACCCTGCTCTGAGTGCTAGGCATGGTTGCAAACCCAAGAGAGTAGGTCTGCAGACGTGATCGCCTGGATCTATAGGTTCATGCGCCTGAGGGTGCAGACCCGCGCGTATGGGTGACAGACCCGAGTACTTGGGTCTGGAGACCGCGTGCCTGGATTTACCTTTGTCTGCGGGCCGGCGTCAAAGGTTTGCAGACCAGAGGAATAACAAATTCAATTTTAAAAATAATAATAATAACAATTATTATTATTATTGTTATTTTTATTATCATTGATATATTTAAAAAACATTATTACTATAAATACTTAAGCAAGAGAACTTTAATATCATTGTTAAAATGATAAATAATATTATATGTATTATAATGTTATTATTTTTTATAGTTAATATAATAATTAATAAATTTTTTAAAAATATTATAAATATTGAATAACAACCATATATTTGATTTAAACAGTAAAATTATAAGTTATTGTTCTTCTTATTATTATTATCATTAATAAATTTGAAATAGAATATTATTATTACCAAAGAAAAACCATATATTTAATTTGAAGGATAAAATTAAAATTAAAATTATTATTATTATTATTATTATAGTACTATAAATATTATTATTTTTATTATAATTCAAAGTATTGATATCAAAAATATTATTATTTATGTTATAAATATTATTATTTTTATTATAATTCAAAGTATTAATATAAAAAATATTATTATTTGTGGTATAATTATTATTATTTTTGTTATAATTCTCTCAGGTCCTGCGTTAGGACCCGTTAGCCTTGGGTCCAGCGTCAGGACCCAAAGTTCTTGGGTCTTAGGTTTTTAAATATAATTATTTGTATTATAATAATTATTATTTGAATTATAATTCAAAGTATTAACATACAAAATATTATTATTTGAGTTTTAAGTATTATTATTATAATTGAAAGTATTAGTATTAAAAATATTATTATTTGTGTTATAAATATTATTATTTTTATTATAATTCATAGTATTAATATTAAAAATATTATTATTTGTATTAAAAATATTATTATTTTTATTATAATTAATATTATTAATAAAATAATTAATAAATTTTAAAAAAATTATTATCAATATTGAAAAATAACTATAGATTTGATTTGAAGAGTAAAATTAAAAATTATTATTATTATCATTAATAAATTTTAAAAAACTATTATTATTATAGAAAAAACTATATATTTTTTTAAATATTAAAAAATATACAAATTTGGATATACAAATTAAAAAGTAAACCCATAACGTAGCGCCTGCCACCTCATTAATTTCATAACTTTAAGATCCGATCCTAGATGCCGGGTGTGAAGAGGTGAAGTCAACTTGTACATTGACTGGTAGTTTTTATTTTATTTTTATTAAAATAATATTATTTTGAGTTTTTTAATAAAAAAAGTGATTTGACATGAAATGACAGGCTACAGGTCATTGAATTAACCTGTCCAGTCTTATAACTGCGTATTTTACTATTAAAGAAACACGTGGCTGCTTAACAACGGCACTCCAAAAGAGTGTCGGGTGGGATAGTTTGCTACCAGAGTATCAGGGAAATTATACGCTGCACATGGAGTATATAGTATCATTTTCAAAGACGTTGATTACCAACCGTTCCTTCCTTTTCCCCCGTAAATCCCCAAATCATCCCTGCCCTCTTATTTGCCGTTCTGAAACAAGCAAATAACATGATACGACCAGGGGTATTACCGGTAATTACTCAATCAGCAAACTAAAATAAGCAAGCTCAAAATGCACGGTTTAGCCATCCACTACATTCTCTGCAAAACAGTACCAAATTCTACCTCTACTAGTCTCTGCTCAATTGCTGCGAACTTTCGATCGCACCACACATTAGAGTAGTTGTTTGATTCAGCAGAGCATCTCGCTTCTCTCACAAGCAGCCAAATCCAAACCGTACGAGGTGTGAATTTTCTCTACTTTCCAGGTTTCTTGCTTTCTTTCTCCTTCCTTTTCTTTTCTGGAGCATCATCTTTTACCTCTTGACTAACATATAGAAAGAAATCAAATTAATTGAGCTTTGCATTAGATTTTTCTCAATCGTTGTCAGCTTCTACTGAGAGTGAGAGAAGCAGTGATTAATTTGAAGTAACAAGATGTATTGTGATTATCATTTCTTAATTGTAAGGAGAGTGCAATCCGTTCAGGGGTGTTAAATATTTGTCCTGTTCCTGCTGCAGTTTAGGAGTTCGTTCATGTTTTGGAGGTTTTGAGATTGGTATGCTGAAATGCTCGTTTCCGCTATTCTAACATCAGTGGGGATAAACTCTGCTCTATGTGTTCTATTCGTTGTACTGTACTCTATACTGAAGAAACAACCAAGTTATTATGAAGTTTATATACCGCGCTTGCTGACGGAAGGGAATTCTAAACGGAGAAGCCGTTTCAACCTTGAAAGGCTAATACCATCTACTGGCTGGTTGCCCAAGGCATGGAAACTATCGGAAGAGGAAATGTTGTCTTCTTCTGGTTTGGACGCCGTGGTGTATATGCGAACTATAACTTTCTGGTAATTATAGTCCTGCTTGATGAAGCCTTTTATTCGCCATTAAACAAAGCCTTATATGTTCTTGCTTTATCTGAATACTGCAGTTTGAAAGTATTTTCATTCGCTGGGATAATAGGGATATTTATTCTTCTTCCAGTGAACTGTTCGGGGACTGAGCTTCACCAAATTGACTTCGAAGATTTGTATAGTAATTCTCTGGATGTATTCACCATTTCAAATGTAAATCGAGGCTCAAAGTGGTAAGTTCCATCTGCAGATTTGGTTCTAACTTGAATCAGCACCAACATTCAATTTAATTAAGAAATGTTAACATGCTAAATTTATCCATGTGAATATTCTTAATCCCCTGAGGCTCAGGATTGCTTCTAAAGTTATATTTGCTCTTAACTGCTGCTTCTTTTTAGTCGTGCAGTTCCTATTTCACTGTCCACTTTTATTTTAGTTCTTAGTTGTAAAACTCAATTTTAAACTTCATTTCTCATTTTGAACATATGTAGTAGCAACCCTTGCCTGAAACCTTAATTCTGGAAACTTCACCACTCACATTTATATTCAATTGCAAGACTTGGTTAAACTTTTATATAATTTTTAGCAATGTTACTGTGGCTTTGATGCTTAGAATACTAATTTGAAACTCCTTTTATGGCTTTTAGCTATATTTTGATTCTTTTGATTTGCTTAATTGATGACCCTAAGAAACATATTTGTTCTTGCTTCTCATCAGTAATTGGTTTATATATTGATTACATTAGAAAATGTTGCTCATTTTGTCCGAATGGTGTTAGCTTATTTGGGCTTCCATTTGTAATGGAAAATGGTTTTCAACCAAAATTAAGAATCCACTTGTTAAAAATGATACATAACTCATATGCATAGTTAATTTGAAGTAAATCCGAGTGAGATGGTTCGCTTTCCCATTAAAATATTCACATATTTATGCCCTGGTGAGTGTCTGGAAATGAATTAACTTCGTCCAATGTTCACAGTATCAGGCAGTGTAGTATTCTTATGGTAAGGATAGTGTGTGTTGTGTAGAGAATCTCATGCATTTTGGCCATTTTGGCACGTTATGGATTCACTTCTCAGCTGTACATATTGCGCTTTTTTCATCTGCCATCTACTCTATTATGTAAGTTAGTGTGTAGTGGGTAGAGAAACTCACGCAATTTGTCCGTTTTTGCAGGTTATGGATTCACTTCTCTTCTGTATATGCTATCACTATTTTCATCTGCTATCTACTTTATCATGTAAGTTCCATTTTATGCAGTTATAGGTTATTGTCTACTCTTATTTTAGCAGAATTTGATTACCTCCAAAGTCTTTTTCCTGGTACTGTGACTGTAAGTTTTCCATTTTGATGGTCAGGTGATAATCAGATATATATTTTGGTGTAGATCCATATTTATTGTTCATATGGGAAGGAAACTGTTAATTATTTAGCAGGGTGGCGATCATAATTCTCTTGCTTAATTAACAGATAAAATATATTAATAAGTTATTTCTTGATACATAAACAGCTGCTGATGTGTATTTGATTGTGTAGGAATATAACTATATTTCTTCAAAAAGGATTGCGTATTTTTATTCATCCAAACCTCAGCCACATCAGTTCACCATCTTAGTTCGCAATATCCCTGTCTCAGCTGGAAGCAGTGTCAGTGACAGTGTTGAGAGCTTCTTTACCGAGTATTACCCTACGACATATCTGTCACATATAGTTGTTCGCCGAACTAGCAAAGTTCAGAGCCTCATTGTTAGTAACTTGTCCTTTTCTTTGTCACCATTGTTTATAATTAATTTTTTTATCTTTCTTTTGTTTTATATATTTGAGCTCTTGGGAAAAATACACGGTTCTAGTGTTGTGCTGAGTTGCATGTCACAGGGCAGCTTGATTTGGAGTGTTTGTGGTCTGTCTTGATAGGAAAAGGTCCTGGGATGTTAGTTAACTGGTTTTGAGATATTATTAGGCTGATTCCAAAAGCAGTAGCCAAAAGGAAAACTATATGATCATGGTGTCTTTATATTAAGGCCCTATGGTGAGACCTTGCACTTACAGACGTGGGAGGTGGATTATAACAGTGGTAGGCAGATAAGATCATCATTACAGTTGTAAAACCAAAACAAAGTGGGGTTGTGAAAGGGAAATTTGTAGAAGGTTCTACCTTTCTGTTCTTTTTTTCTTCCTTGAATTAGCAAGCTTTCAGTCTTAGAACCTGTAATCTATTTGGTCATATAAGTCCAAGACTTCTGTTACCATTGCGTTGTACATAAAAAAGAGTAATGGAACGAAGACTGAGTGTTTTGTTTTTTGGATGGTGGGGGGTGGGGGGTGGGGTTGTCCAATCATTTATTGCATATAGATCTACGATGAGAATTTCTTAAGGACTTGTTGAAATGAGATTGTTTTTATTATAAAATCCCTGCAAACTACAATTTTTGTGAAAGTTGGTTCCCTTGAATCATGTGGATTCTAACTCCCAGCTAGTGGCTGATAATTGTTAAATGGCTTGTACACTTTACCTTATAACATACATATAAAGATCTCAATTGAAAATCAGTTTAACCTTAAATTAAGAATTATCAACTTTTGGAATCAGACTAATTTTATGCACATCAGTGTTGCAAAACTGCTGAAAAAATATTAATATTCCAGGGAAAGTAGCTATGAAGCTTTTTCTTGGTGGTTAATTATTCTCCAAAATTGTAGAAAACCTGCTGCTAGTATCCCGGGTCAGATTGTAATGATAAATTCCTTTGAAAACTGCACCTGGCATAATAGTTGATATTTGAATTGGATACACCTTTTTCTTTTTTGGAAACATGAGATGTGCTACATAAAATTCCTACTAGTTCTCTTTGATTGTTAAACATCTCTGGAATCACAAAACTAATGAAAATTGTAAAGCTGCTCAGTGTTATTCCAAGAAACCAGGTACCAAATTCTGGTCACATCCCAGAGTGATGGCAAGAGAAAAAAAGTGAGCTATTCTTTGATGAGTAATTTAGCCATTAGATTAAAAACTGGAATGGATAATCAGTGAAACACCACTCCCCTTAGATTACTTCACATTTATTTCCTTTGTTTTTCTTGTGGGTTCAGAATGATGCAAAGCAATTATACAGGAGGCTTCTTCACTTGCAATCAGAACCATCTGAGCAGAAGTACAAGCAAGTTGGATTGTTTGAAAAAAAGGTTGATCATTTGGATCATTATGGGAAGAGGTTAGAAGACTTAGAGCAGAATGCGAGATTGGAGCAATCTGAGGTATCATTGGCAAAAGTATGTGGTGCAATTTTCACTTTTATCCTTTCTGTTGTATTTAAATTCCATTTACATTCTTTAATTGTCAAATTTATATCTTATTCAACAATTCAAATAACCATCAAACATACATGAAGGTGTTCAAATCCTTTAAATTTGGTTGTGCATCACAAGTATCAAATTTAGTAACATTCAAAGATGTGCAAGTTGCAGAATGCTTTGGCATGTATCTTGGTAAATAGTGTTTTTGATCGATCAAAACGGTTATAGCATTACAGTACAATTTAGTTTTTCTCAAAAAAGAAAAGGTAGCTATGCTTGCATGATATTGTTGGTTCACATAATTTTTCCCCCCAATAAAACAAGGAAGAAAGTTGGTTGAATTTTTTTCTCCTGTCAAGAATTTATTGGAGATCAAGAAGTTTCTGAAATTGTAATATTGCCATAGAAAAATGCAAAGATTTGCAAAAGAATAACCCAAGTCAAAATGGTAAAGCACAACTTTGGATTAATCAGTGCTTGAATGTTTGTGTCGGTTTTGGAGCTTATGGAGGAAGGAAAATTACAACCCTGCTCTTTCCCCTCCCTCTTCACCTCAAAGAAAGATAACAACCCTATGCTCTCTCCTTCAACCCACTTCCCCAAAGGAGATGACATTCTTGTCGGTGCACTGTTTGTGTCTAGATAGGTGCACACTGGTACATGCTTGTGTGCTTGCTCATACCAATTTTGGATGGTTTATTTGGATTTCGTTTTCGTCACAGCTCTAGAGCACTATAACTGAAACTTTGCAGTACATCATTTTTTCTGAAGCACTTCAATTCTCATGGTAGCAGCAACTGTACTCTGAATGGAATGTTTCATAATAAGTTTATAACTCATCATCTTCAGGTATAGGATGACTACAAAAACCTGGCTTTCTAAAATCAAGCTGATGCCCAGATTTGTATTTTTTCCATTGATTTCCACGCCTTCTGATTAGTTTATTTAGATTTTGTCTATTTTTTAATAGTTTTGGTATTGTGCGGTGAATGCTAATAATTTACATTGTTTCTCTTGTAAAAGGACACTCATGCTGCCTTTGTGTCCTTCAAGACTCGGTATGGTGCTTCCACTGTTTTCAACCTGCAACAATCAACCAACCCCACACATTGGCTCACAGAAGAAGCTCCTCAACCAAATGACGTCTTTTGGCCTTTTTTTTCTTCATCATTCATGGGAAGATGGATTTCTAAGCTTTTGGTTGTAGTTGCGTGTATTCTTCTTACAATTTTGTTCCTTATTCCTGTTGTAGTTGTACAAGGTCTTACTAACCTGAGTCAGCTGGAAGTTTGGTTTCCATTCCTCAAAAGCATTCTAACCTTGTAAGTAATGATCTCAAGTCCTTGTATTACCAGAGTTTCCATCATATCATCCTTGACATTTCAATTATCATCGCTGCTTCTGTTGCTGCTATTTTACTTGAAAACCCTTCCCCACTCTCTCTTGCCTTCTACTTTTCTCCCACTATAAATTGAAATTGGTACTGTCAACAAAGAATGGTGACTGGTATGTTAAGAGTATATCCTGGGGTGCTTGCTTCTAGTATGCATTTCATGAATGTCAATGTGATAGGATTTAACCATGATTATGAATTTTAAGGATTTATGCTGAACAACATCAATGAAATAATTCAGAATTTCTCATATGTAGTTTCTCCAGGGATCCTCTATTGACATCGTGGAACCCTTTTTTATACATTGGATGCTTTTATTGTTGACGTGGCATTTGGTGTTATATGCTGCCACTAGATTATCAATAATAAGTGCATTAAGTTCGTTTTTCATGATCTTGGAAGAAAAGTACTTTCTTGATGAACTGCATCAGCTCTTTCCAGTGGGACCCTTCTGAAGTCCAATCATATCTGAAATGTGCCAAACAAATAGAATTGTTTCAACTACTATTTCATTCCAGATTAGAAAAAAATGTTTTTCTTCTTTGACACATGACTGAGGTTATTAATAAGAATTACTCTGTTATAGCTGGATTTTTGCAAGACACTAAATTTTGTGAATCTTGCAGAGCATTTGTCAGTCAAATAGTTACAGGATATCTTCCTAGTCTGATTCTTATGTTGTTCCTAAAGATCGTGCCCCCAATCATGGAGTTCCTCTCCTCCATTCAAGGATACATTTCTCATAGCGAGATAGAGAGGAGTGCATGCAACAAAGTACTCTGGTTCACAGTATGGAACATCTTCTTCGCCACTGTATTTTCCGGTTCCGTGTTAAATCAGATTTCCATTGCTCTTGATCCCAAGAATATTCCTACAAAACTGGCTGTTGTTGTTCCAGCGCAGGTGAATATATGCTAAGATTTTATTACAAAATTTTCAATTTGATATGAGAGAGAGGAGTGTGTGAGCTTGTGTGTGTTTTTGGTAGCAGAGAAACCTGACACGTTTGCTGAAAACTCAATTCTTTCTATCAATTATATCTTGCATTGTTCTCCACTCCTTTTCTCAATATTGAAAAGACAATAAAAAAAACAAATGAATTTTTTTGAAGTGGAAGGAGATAATCTAAGAGCATTTTGTCAACTGGAGTGCTTAATACAACTTCTTCAAGGACCGGCAACTTAAAAATAGTGGGATAAAATACAAAAACCCTCCTATAGTTTGATCTAAACTTTGCTTTCCCTCCATACTTTCATAAATTATACTTTACATCCTGGATTAATCAAAAAATTCAAATAAAATGCACTGTTGACTGTTGAGAATGTAAACTATTATTAAACATATAAACTACATGATGGAAAGTGTAATTTATGAAGGTATGGAGGGAAAGTGAAATTGAAATCAAACTATAGGAGGATTTTTGTAATCATCCCAAAAATATTTGGTGGCCTTCCACTATGAGGAGTGAAATAGCCAATTATGAGATTCATGACAGCTAGATGATTTTCTGATTGAAAAATTGCTGTGGCATATAACAAGAATGTGTAATTTTATTTTTTATTTTTTGTAGGCATCATTTTTCATTGCTTATGTTGTCACATCTGGATGGACAAGCACTTCATCGGAACTTTTTCGCATAATCCCTCTAATTTGCAGTCTAATGACGAAGTGTTGCGCTGAAAGTACAGATGATGAAATTGAAGTTCCATCTATTCCTTATCACAGGGACATTCCCAGGATTCTTTTCTTTGGACTTCTTGGTATTGCATATTTCTTCTTAGCTCCCGTCATTCTGCCCTTCCTTCTGGTGTACTTCTGTCTTGCATACATCATCTTCCGTAACCAGGTTTCTTTTCCTTTTCTTTTCTTTTTTTTTATCGTGCTTTTTATAATTTCATGACTTCAAAATATATCATATCAGGGTAGGTTGTTTTGTTGTTATGTAGTTTCAGAATTTTATCAATTGTCAAAGACAGTTAAAGTGTGGAAACACTAAAATGTTTACAGAATGAGTAACAATACAAGGTTCTCAGTTATATCTACCTGCTCAATTTTATTCTTTTGGTAAATAGGGAGATATGAAGAAGGGGCATTACCTTTTTATAACAGCAAAGATGACCACTGAAAAAATGTGGTGAGCAGTATCAGCTAGTAAGAGTCCACTGTGGTCTTAGCTCATGCCTGTTTATAGCAGATATAGGGAATAGAATAATCATAATGAAAGTGTGGGTAGCTGCAAGCGTGAGTTTGTGTAAATTTTCCTCTTTCATTACGATGTATGATCACTATGGGGGCTGTTCTTCAGGAGATGTTTGGGACTGTAAACAGTTGCATGAACAGTGTTTTAAGAGATTTTATGCTGTAAACAGTTAGGAAGGGACCATGATTTTTACAGTTTGTATTTCTGCGTTGCTCAATTTTAAATATTTTTATGTTAGTGCTAGTTTTACAGGTTCTGGAATAAGTTTAATACTGTGCAAATTTATGATGCAGTTCATAAATGTATATGCTCCCAAGCACGAAACTGCAGGGAAGTTTTGGCCTATCGTACACAATTTGGTGATATTTTCTCTGGTACTCATGCATGCGATTGCAGTGGGAATCTTTTCTCTGAAGAAGCTCTCTCTCGCATCAACCTTAGTCTTACCTCTTCCAGTTCTCACGCTTCTGTTTAATGAGTACTGCAGGAAACGCTTCCTCCCCATTTTTACAGCTTATCCGGCTGAGGTATGTTGATATTCAAATTTTATTACTGCACACCATGGCCAAGGGGATATCAATCCTTATGCTTTCATCCTTTCATCCCCTCTCCGCCACCCTTTCCCCAAGTGTTCTTATGATTTCTTCTGCGTCCAATGTTCAACCCAAATATTGATCTGGATATGTGTTTTCAGATATTGATAAAGAAGGACAGGGAAGATCAAAATGATGCTACGATGTCTGAATTTTTTGATAAATTGGCCACCACCTATCAGGACCCGGCTCTAATGCCGATTCAGTACTCTGCAGACAGTGAAAGTCTTAACAGACCGCTTATACCATCTGCTGAAATGTCAATGTGAGGTTGTCTTTGCACTGTATTGACTATTGAGCTGAATAGTAGTGGTGGTTTCTATTATCAACCACCATTTCCATATGCTACCCTAGATTTATCTTTCATTTTTTCAAGTGAAATATTAAGTGCCTTGAAAAACACATCCGATGCACATGTGAGCACATATTAGTCTACGCATGCTTGTATTCATTCATGTTCATGCTTTCCAATTTATTGCAATGACATCCTAAATGCTTGTTTCAACTGACTATTTTTATCTAATAGTTAGCTCCCCTCTACATTTTACTCGCCATTGGTCAATGAGCTAGAAAAATAGGAGAAAAACCAGAAGCACAGAGAAATGGCAGTCGAAAACAAGTTTATTTTTAAAAAGTTGGTACTGGTTATTTTTTTCAGTGCATGTAGGAGGTAGGGGTGATCATTTTCGGTTCGGTTCGGTTTTTACATAAAAAAACGAACCAAACCGACATTATTAATTTTAAAATTTTAAAACCGAAACTGAACCGAAACCGGTTCAAACCGACTGGTTTCGGTTCGGTTTGGTTCGGTTTTTGTTGTTCAAAAACCGGTAAAACCGAAAAGAAAATCTCGGTGCCCAGTGTCCACAATCTCCAAGCAAATCAGTTTATGTTGTTCATGAAAACAGATCTGTCCAGTGCCCACAAACTACAAGTAAATCTTGATGTCCAGTGCCCACAAATTACAAGCAAATCTCGGTTTCTATTGTTCAAGAACACAGATCTACCCATAAATTACAAGCAAATTATAACTTAGTAATAATAAAAAAAAAACAAAAACCCACAAGATGCAGACTGCAGAGATGAACTTGAAATGGAGTTACAATTTTAATCATAAAAAAGTCGTCTCTTTTTTTATCTGTCCAGCTCATGTAGTTTGATTAAAGTAAATGTTGATGCAGGGATGAATTTAAAGAGATGAGATGAGAGATGAGAGATAGAGAGAAAAGGAGGAGGGGCTATGGGGAGATGAGAGGCATGGAGAAAAAAAGGGAAAGGGAGGGGGGCTGTGAAAAGAATTAAAAGATGATGAGAGGTAGGGAGAAGGGAGGGGGGCTGTGTGAGAAGATGATGAGAGGTAGAGAAGCGAAGGGGGGGTGGGGGCGTCAACTGCACTTTAGGTCTAGGGTTTTTTTTATTTATACTTGGTTTTTTTTTTAAATGCTGGAATGGTTGAACCAGTTCGGTTCAATCGGTTTCAGATTTTGAAAACCGAAACCAAACCGAACCGGAATTTTTTTATAATTTTTTAATCGGTTAATTCGGATTTTTTTTTCGGTTCGGTTTTTTCGGTTATTTTTTTCCGGTTTTTCCGGTTTATTGGTTTTTTTGCTTACCCCTACTAGGAGGTTATTTTTCACTTTAAAACTGTACTTTCAGTCAAATCTACACCATTATTAAATTAAGTACTCGTCTAATATCGCCTAGCTGGAAATGTTTGGTATCTACAAAATTGAAGAGAAGTTGAAATATAAAATGAATGATACAGGTCCCTGCAACATGGATTTTTCAGTTAAAATATCAGCCTTCTGTTTTTCCGTGTTTTTGTTTTGAGAATGATATCAGTGTGGCAAAGGCTTCTAGTTGTAGAATGTCGAGTACCAAATAATTATATTAGAAGGATGGTTGGTTTAATGCAAGCATCAAGTTCAGCAACCCTTTTTTTTTTTTTTTTGGGAGATCAAACACCGGCAGAGTATCATTCTATGTCATGGACGATCCTTATCGGAGTGGCTTTATAAGTGTTAGAAGTCATCCTGGAAGGCAGAGGAGACCAATGGCTGGTGGATGGTTTGTTACGTGATAAAACAAATAATTCTAAAGGGATCGAAATGAAAAATAGCTGAACTTTAGGGACTGATATTGCATTTTTTAAATTTTCCTTATCCTATTTCCTTTTTTTGTGCTGGGGGTGGAGAGATGGCCCTCTCAAAGCTATACTATGCACCGCCCATGTGGGTGATCATTTTGGGTGATTTTGATGATGAAATGGTTTTGATTTGCTGCTGAGTGATTGTCTTAGTGGATGCTCCTACATGCAATCATATTTCCACTTTTTTACTCTCAAAACCATTCTCTTACTATTTTCTTCATGATTTATCAAAGTCTGGAACTGAATCTAGGAGCTTTAGGCCATATTCGAAGTGGGAGATTGTTATTCGGCAGTGAAAACTAGAGGCATTTTGGCCTTGGAGTTCATCTGGGATAAACAGTACATGTGGTTTTGTACACCTGACAATCAATTAGCTAATGTATAGCATAACCCAAGAGACATTTAGGTACTTATGTACACTTTGGGCTGAGAAATGGGGTACTAGATGGAGTTTACTGAGAGACTGAATGTTACAGTTTATCTTGTCCCCCGATTTCATGAAGAATACCAGAAGCATACTGTATCCTTCCCTACTCCCAGTTCCTCAAATTCATCGTGTTCTTTGCTTCTAAACTTACTTAGAAAGAATTACTGCAGATATCCTTTTCTTAGCACTAAACTGCCCTAAGAGCTCATAACCTTACCTGAAACTGTTCATGCTCAAGTTCTTTTGGCAGAGAAATCTGACAAAGAACATAGAAATGTCCTTCACAATGTTTTCCATCATGAAGTAACAGCTATCTCTGCAATTTATCAGAAAAAGCAGAGATTCATAGCTATAAGCGGTGTCTGCTCTGCTACTCCTGCACTTTTGATATCCTATCGTTCAGTTTCTTCATAAATGCAAATCAAAAGGTTGGTGACCATTAGATATGGTAACCTTGCACTCGGATTGGTGAAGGCACGCTTCGTAGCTCTTGTTTAGGGAAATCTTCTCTTGCAGTTTGAATTGTTAGAGCTACAACAAATGAAAGAAACTATTTTTTTTCCCTCGAAATTTCTGTTAAAATTGCATTAAAAATCAAGAGGGGTTAAGCCTCGAATGTGTTAATCTAGGATGGTAATATCAATGGAGCAAGGAACAAGACTAAGAACGCAGACGGGGAATTCATCGAGAGCATTGGGCTGCTTGTCTCATCTTTTGGGATTGTCTCCGCAAACATTGTTGTAGCTGTGCTACGTCTCATTTGTCAAGTTTCTAATTTTTCACTTTTCTTCCAAGACGTTTTGACCCTAGTAAAACTTTCCAAAAAATAAAAAAAAACGTAGTTGAACTACACGACAATTAACCAGTGAAGGAATGGTATTAGTTTGAGCTCAAGCATGAAGAATTGAACCTCATTGATAGTCTGTAGACTAACCACCAAAAATATAAAATGCTAGAATTCAATTATTGAAAACTGCAGCAGCAGAGAAAATGCCATGGCCGGGTAATTTCCATTACAGGTCTCGGAAATATAGCCAGGGTATTTGAAGTGCTTGCTTCGTATTGGCCTCAAAAACGGGATAAGCGTATAGAGACTGGGATAAAAAAAAAAAAGCAATGACCAAACAACCTGACCCTCAATTTGTCTCTGGATTTTATCTCCCTTGCGAAGTTGATGGTTTTGTATTATTTCTTGGAAAATCTTGCTTGTGTTGAATGTAACGAAGAAGAAGGGTAAATATTCTGAATTACAACAAGCACTATGAGACAGCATGTCCCTTTAACTAGATTGGTTTCTACAATGTTCATTGGTCATTACTTGAAAAATTATTTAGTGTTGGTTTTCGAAACAAATCACACATCACTGTCACTGCGTGACAAGAGAGAAGTAGAAGGAAATTAAAACCCATCAAAATATGGCGTGCATGTTGTCACAAGTGATAAATAAATCAGTACACACAAACCGTACTCCTCTCGACTCAAAAAAAATTTAAGAAAGAGCTTTGACATGGTCTCATAAGATTTCATAGAACTTGCTCTACATTGAATTCTCCTCTTCGTCGAAAGGGATCTCCCAGTGAGGTTTTGCTTAAAGAAAGAAAGAAAAAAGGAGCCGAATTAAACAAGGAACAACGAGGTAATTCCAAGCAGTAGAATCCCAGACTATTCACAAGCTTCATGCAAGTGGACAGCATCCCCTCACCCTTATATACACGTCTGAAGACGTCGCACATAACACATAAAAGCGAGCTTACGTGCAAGCTCCATCAACCAGAACACCGTATTTAAACAAAACAGGAAGACTGTAAACTAGAAAACAATCGTCAGATCAGGAATATGGCGAGGAAGAGAAAGGCAGGTGAGGGTGAAGAAGAGAGGGTAAGCAATGATGGGAACGTGGGTTGGGACCAAATGATGGAGGAGGCTGAATCACTCCATGGAGTTCGGAGAGCTCGAAAACGATACCTTGGGGTGAGGCAGCGGCCGTCAGGCCGATGGGTGGCAGAGATAAAAGACACAATTCAGAAGATTAGAGTGTGGTTGGGGACTTATGATACTGCTGAGGAAGCCGCAAGGGCTTATGACGAGGCAGCTTGCTTGCTCCGTGGAGCTAATACTCGGACAAATTTCTGGCCTTGCTCCCCGTCTTCTCATTCAAAGCCAGCTCTTCCCCCAAAGATTGTCAACCTCCTGTTACTTAGGATTAAAGCTAGACACAATTCACTGACACAGACCACTACTTTCCCTGTTAACCAACAGGAGCAAGAAGCCAGAGAACAGGAAAACCAGTTCGACCATTTCTTCGAAATGCCTGGAGATATCAGCATTGTTGAAAATAGTGATACTGCTAATAGCACTGCTGATACTATGACTATCAGCGATCACACGAGTGGTTTCTTTGAATCACGTTATATTACAGAAGATCATGGGAGCACAAGCACATTTGAAGTGGATGATAGTTGGAGTAATGTTGATGGCAGTGGTCAAGGTGGACAGGAAGAAGGGAGAGGAGAAGAAGAGATTGATATGGGGCTGATAGATTTTCAATTTGATGATGCATTAGGATCATCTTTCTACCATTCTCCATTTGATATAGCACAGGAGATGATGGAGCCAATGGAGCAGGAACATCATGGGGATGAGCCACCAATGATTAGAGAGATCATGAAGCGGTGGAAGCACGAACGGAAGTTCTCAGCTTCTCTTTATGCCTACAATGGGGTATCCGAATGTTTAAGGCTGGCATTCAGACCAGGAATGCCAGCGATGGCAAATGGTGGGTATGAGTTGCCATCTAACCTTGGGATCAATAGTAATAACAACGAGGAGGAAAAGAGAAGAGATGACATGGGAAAGGATGCCAAAGAGGAGGTGCAAGAAGAAGTCGAGATTCCACAAACACCAACAGAAAAGGGGTCCTCATCTTCTTCCTCTTCTTTGAGCAAGGAAGATGGTGAATTGTCTCTCTGGAGCTCGCTCGATCTTCCTCCTATCTGCTTCAATAATATGTAGGCGATATTGGTCATAGTATAAGCTAATTGCGTTACTCCTATTTTTGTAACAACTTAAGGCAGAATTCTTAATATTTCATTTAGCATCAAAATAAGTGACAATTGTAGGTCAGCATTGCTGCATTTTGGTTCATGCTACATTGCAGAGAACAATAATCAAACAAATTCCAATTAATTGTCAAGTTTGGATTATTGAATTGTGTTCCCAATGTACAAGAATCTAAAGCAGAGCAAACAGCACTGCTAGAAGGAGGTTGCTTGCCTCGCCTCCATAAATAAGCTCTGTGGTTATCACTTGTGTAATTACGCTGTACTTTCATTTTGGTACTCTAATTAATTACCAAAAAAAATAGGATTCAAATCCAGGGTTGGTCCTCTCTTTCCACTATCCTTGAGCACATCTAGTGCTTCTGCAATACCCATAAACCTGATTTTTAAACCAATCGAGAGGTTAACTAACCATCACTAATTGGGAAGATAAAGAACCTTATTAACTTTAGTTAATGTGATGATCCAAGACTTCTCCTAGCCTTTGTGCAGAATGTCAAGTTTAGTTCCCTTCCATTTACCTAAATCATGTTCATGGAGCGTTGTAGGCTTGACTTACAACTTTAGCTAGAGAAAGAGAGTGCGAGAGAGACTCTAAGATGTTTCTATTTGGTACCAAGTTCAACTCTAAATTAGTGGCTAGAGAGCGTATTCAAAGTGTCTATAATGCTAACAGAGTTGTGTTTCGTGAGAAGGTACATGATTCCAAAGTGGTGATGGCAGATATTCATGTGAGGATAAAAAGGAACACCTGGGAGCACAGAATAGAAATGCAGATATTCATGTGACAGATTCTGAGACATTAACTGGCATGGCAGGCAAACAATTCGTGTTACAGCTGCTAGGCAGATGCATTTTATTTCTCTCATAGCCACCTATCTAACCAATTTTTCTTTTTCCAGGCTTCGTATAACTCTGAATTTTTTTTCCCTCCAGGCCCCTTTTCGTGGCATCCACACACCCACTAGCATGGCCACTACATATGTTGGGATTATTTTCACCGCATTATGGTACAAAACGAGCCATCTTGGAGGGTTTTAATTCTTTGTTTGTTGATAATTTGATCGTTTTGATTGCGGTGATACCTCTCACTCCTTTTTCACAAGAAAAAGAAGAAGAAGAAAAACATCATATGATCCTTGGTGGGAATTACAAACTATTGATTAAACCCATGAAAAATGCGTGCATACATCTCACTGATTAGCATACCTGGAGGGTGTTTGAATAATCCTCTTTCGAGAGATTGTTCTCTGCATTACTCTTATTTCATTTGCCTAAATGTTTCTTGAGCAGGGCACACTTGATTGGAAAACTTTAATTTTTAAGCCCCCTTCACAAGAAAAGAAGAAAACCCCCCTCCCTCCTCAAGTTCAATACGATATGTTCAATACATTTGTGCCCTATTTGGCCCCCCGGATCAAAATCCCAAGCTCCTCCTGCTATCCTCTTCTGCCCCTGAACTTTTTTGAGATTGATATCGGTCCATCGTCCAAACCATGTGTTAACAACCGAAGCTTACATCATCGGTTCTTCGAGGTTACATGGATTCGTTTATACTGTTGGCTCTACATGCCCTGCTCTCTTTATTTGTCACCTACCTAGGTCGCCTGTTTTGCCCACAGCCCCAGTTGAGAGTCTTGTGGCGTAAAGGCTCAACGTTAAACAGGGAATTTTGATGGTGCCACATGTCTGACTCGTTGTAATTTGGAAATTGTGATTGCTTGTCCAATCTTCTGATTTTATCTGACAAAACCACCACTACTAGGGGGCCTGATGTGGTCAGAATTTATAATAGTAATAAAAAAAAAAAGTTTGTATTATCCTCGGCTCCACTCTAATGACATTGTCCCATCGCCACATTTCAACAATGTTTTATCCTTTAAAAGAATTGGAAAGGCCCGCCTTCCCAAGTGCATGAATGGCCCCCAATTACATCCCCACTGGCCATCACCACTAATCATGATAACAAAAGTTTAGGGAAAGGGTAAAGCCGAAGGTAAGAATCAACATGGTGTTAATGAATCATAGCTATAGACAAAACCAAAAAAGAAACTTCCAGATAGCTATGTCGTGAGATCCCATTCCTTCTCGCCATGATCGCCAGTGGAACCTACTGGATAGCTATGTCTTTGAAGGAACTAGAATCCAAAGATGGGCACTGATAAGTTTTGGAGTCACCCTTGATCAGAAGTCCAACATTCCAAAATTCATAAACCGGCTATCTCAAAGGTGTGAACAATTAGGCATCTTCCTTAACAAGAACACCATAATTAGCCCTCAGTATGAGCCAACTCGCACTGCTAGCCCCTAACTAGGTTGGTGCATGATGGGAGGTGATGTTTGTCTATATATGAGATATATATATATTTTGGAGTCACCCTTGATCAGAAGTCCAACATTCCAAAATTCATAAACCGGCTATCTCAAAGGTGTGAACAATTAGGCATCTTCCTTAACAAGAACACCATAATTAGCCCTCAGTATGAGCCAACTCGCACTGCTAGCCCCTAACTAGGTTGGTGCATGATGGGAGGTGATGTTTGTCTATATATGAGATATATATATATTTTGGAGTCACCCTTGATCAGAAGTCCAACATTCCAAAATTCATAAACCGGCTATCTCAAAGGTGTGAACAATTAGGCATCTTCCTTAACAAGAACACCATAATTAGCCCTCAGTATGAGCCAACTCGCACTGCTAGCCCCTAACTAGGTTGGTGCATGATGGGAGGTGATGTTTGTCTATATATATATATATATATATATATATATATATATATATATATATATATATATATATATGAGAGGTTATAGTTATTTTTCAAAATATTTTTCATGCCAAAACATATCAAAATAATATTTTTTTATTTTTTAAAAATTATTTTTAAAATCAACACATCAAAACAATTAAAAAACACTCAAAAAATAACTATTTACAAAAAAAATTTGAATTTTTAAGGGACCGTTGCGAAACTTAGTCCTGTTTAGTTTTTTTTTAATTTAGCTTTAAATTAATTTTTTTAGATGTTCTTGAATCATATTTTAATATATATATATATATATATATATATATATATATATATATATATATATATATATTAAAAAAAAACATTTTTTTGAGATCCTTAAGTGAGCCTTTGCAGATCACTCCAGCCACTGATAGCATTCCTTTATGTTCTCAACAAGCTATCTAAAATCTCATTCTTTCTTTCCTTCCTTTCATTCTATTCATTTTGACAACTTAAAATACCCAATTCCCAAGTGTTTTTTTTTTAAAATACTATACTTGGTAACTGTATCACAGTTATGCTATTTTTCAAAATATTTTTTTAGCTTGTGCTAGTTTCTCAATTCTTTTTTCTTTTTTAAAAAAAAGTTTTAATTTTCAAAAAACAAATCTATATAATTATGCGACTTCTTTGTATTCCTTAATTACGACATGGGTGTTACAGCATCCCTGCTGGCAAATAAAAGTACCAAACTATATCTACTTCTACTTTATGTTTTAGCAGTTAAAAGTAAATTCAGCAACACTGCAACAGGGACACCTTACAGAAGTGAAGTAACAGAAAAGCATCAACGCCGAACTATTATCCTCTACATCACAGAGCAAGAATCTTTTTTTCACTCTCTTGGCCATCACTTTCCCGAGTGCAAATTATGAAGGCGGGTAAGTGGTTGCAGTACACTTTTAACTCGTAAATATTAAAAAACACGATGTGGTAAAGATTTCTCTGCCGGCAGTTGGAGCAACTCTCGGATCCCCTCACAGACCTGCGCGCAACCAATGATATAGTTCTCAAATCCCAGAAACTACCAAGAAATGCTAAGAAATAAGTCATAGTATCAAGTGCTTTCACCATGGATATGTCTGGTTAAAACTCTCACCCAAGAAAAGCTCTTGGTTCACCGGTGAAAGCAATTATATAGTTAATGCAATGTTCTTCATACCTCACCTTGTATGTTAATAAGAATACAATTTACGTCCTGAAGCCCCTTTCGAGAAAAACACATATAGGACTAAGGACCTACTAAAAGTAGTTCCTAGCAGCATTCAGATGCTTTGAGAAAAAATGAGAGATTTTTTTTTCCTAAACAGCAAGAACTTAGAACAAAATGAGCCTTCATTACAACAAAACTTACCAATTTGATCCTTGCTTTAATTGATGATATTAAGCGAGTGTACTCCTCTATTTGTCTGCAGAATCGAATTCAGTGAATCATTAAGGTTTTGAATAGAACACCCTTTCCTTATAGAGAATGAATACAGAACACCCCTAAATATTCACAGGACTTGAAAATGGCAAGAGTGGTGATACAGCCAAACACAATGGCAAGAGTGATGGATACAAAGACATTAGATGTGCAGACAAGAAACTGAAGGGAAGATGCAAGTGCAGTCCATGTCATTGATGGGACCTGTGGCATATCCTACAGTATTAAGCAAAAGCCTTTAAGATCATTCATTCCATTATTGAACTTCCAGAATTCGATCACAATGAAAAGTAGCCCTATTCCAGCATCCCCGCCCAAGGTTTCATCATAATTAATGCCAACAAGTTGTCCACATGATCAGGGACGAATCTAGACTTGGCAAACTGTAAGAAGGCATAACATACAATTCTGATTTTGAGGGGAGGGGGCATTTCATAAAAGTGCCTTAAATTTTTTTATAAATGTAGGAGGGCTTTTGAAAAATTTTCAAACTCTGGGAGAGCCAGGACCACCCCTGGCCACCCCCTAAATTTGTCCTTATACCTGAACACGTGTCAAGCAAAAGGGAAACACTCCTAAACATCCTCTACCCTCCCTCCTACTGTAGCTGAGGCCAAGCAAAATGATCAAAGAGAAGAATAATCTGACAAGCACTGCTAACTTCTGCCTCAGAGGCGCTTTGAGATCTCAATATATGCTATCAATTCAGGATTTAGTTCCGTGTCCTCTCTTAGTTATTGTAAGGGAGTCTAGAGATAAATAAGGTACACCATGTTCAGATGTAGGAACTTGTATGACAAGATTTAATTTTTTTGTTCTTTGCGTTTTGGTACTACCATGACAGAATATGTAATGACTAATAAGGTTTGTCATATTACGAACTACTTCTACATAACACATGACAAAAGTAACCAGCAAGGATTTCTTCTCTCAACTCTGCCATCAGCAAGTTGTCTTGTTATTCAGGGAGCATTTGTTTTGCACAAAATATTTTATATTTAACCGTAACCTGTGCATTGACATATTTTCCGATGCTTGGTAAGTAATGGCATGAAAATTTTGGTGGCAATGAAAATATTGTTAAGTAAAGGCTAAGAGAAAGCTTTGATTAACCAAAGAGAAATTGCATACCTTGCTATTTTTTCCTCCCTTAGCGCTATGAAATTCAAAGCTTCAGTCCAGGTAAACTCCACGTGGAATCCAAGTCCAACATCCACAAATATGCGTTGTGTATCTGGCCTAATATGTAAAAGACATGGAGATCAAAGAAAGATAAATCATGCAGCTACTGATAGAAACTAGAGTACTTCAATGCAACAAGCACTTACACATCAGCTTGCATGTACACTTCAGAGCCAAGGTTGACCATTGTTCTGAGATTAGTTACACTGTTCTTCTCTAAGTTCTCTATACTCCTTCGCAAATCTGAGCTAGAAGTAAATAGTCAAGAAAACATTGATGCTATCAAGGATCATTAAATGAGCTGTAAAATTGAATTGAAAAACGTTCAATGTCCGAGGTGCACAAGGATATTTTGGTTATAAGCAGTTGGGTATTGACTACCCACTATTTATTTATTTTCAAAGTAAACATGAACAGAAACAAAAGGATACAAAATCTTTTGTTGCTCAAAAACCTTGTCCCTGCAAAATAAGAACATGGAAAACATTTAATAAGCATCCAACAAAGCCAGCATTCAACATAGAGTAAATTATAAATATCTCTTTTTACTTGTGAACTCTCGATCCAGCAAATTAAAGAAGCAACATGCTAAGCATTTGATGTAAGCTATACTTAATTTTTTTAAGCTTCTTTTCCCTTAAAAAGTAAAAAACTTTGAGATTACAATAGCAGTAACAGAACTTATGTAATAAGAATAATGGTAAAAAGAGGTGGCAGCCATAATTAAAAGAAAATAAGCAAAAAAGGAAAACATTTATCCATACCGTTCAGCAATAGCGCGAACAAGCTGTGGTTTCAAATGGCCATCGACAAATTCCTCAAATTTATGGATCTTTTCCTGTATGTAGCTGTCCATTATTATCCCTGTTACAAAATATAGCTCATTAGACGTCCTACTAGAGAAGTCACACTCTTCTTATGCAAACTTGCACATATAATATATGTATAAAAAAGGTTGACCTAAAGCATATCAATCAAATAGGAAACAAGCAAACTTTTCGTTTAGGCTTTTTGTCGAACAGTTTAAGTGCACAAACTCAAATAACCGCATACTCAACTTTACGCACACAGGTTGATAGACAGGGAAAAAAAAATGCAATAGAGTTGAATATTAATGATTAGTATAATTAACAAAGAAAAAGGAGTTAAACAACTAGTCCGATGTCAAGCCAAGAGAAAATACGAATTATATGTGTGTTAAATAACTAAATTGCTCACCTTTTCCAAGGTTTAGGTTTTGTTCATATATAAAACGCTGACAAGAAGTAGAGGAATCGTAGCTGCTCGGGGTTCTTACTCCTTATACGATGATGGGGGAGTTCTTTCCAAGCACCGCCACAGCTACAACCGAAAAGAAGAAATATTATAGTTTGTTTTTTTTCGCTTGCATATTATTAAATTACATTATTTTACAAGGGAAAGCTCAACCTACGTCATAACACTACCCGCTGCTAGTTTCTGACAGTGTTTGTGCTTTAGGCAGAGATTGTTTTTAAAATAATGTAATTTAAAGCGTTTTTGTGATTTAGGGATTTATTTTTATTTTTATTTTTATTTAAAAATATATTAAAATAATATTTTTTATTTTTTTATAACAACATATTAAAATATCTAAAAACATTAAAAAATAATTTGAAATAAAAAAATTTAAAAACAAGATTGTATTAAAAAAAAAAAACCCTAAATTTAGGCGAAAAGAGAAAGGCCTCCTGAACAAAAACATTTATCTGATTCATAAATTTTATTCGTTTAAGGTGCAGATTTTGGGGGGGTTTTTTTATTTTTATTTGTTCAAAGGGATGTTCCATTTTTCGCATGAGCTAGGTGGGAGGGTTATAACAACTTGGCTTGCCACCGATTTATGAAGTCATTATTGAGATTTCCTTCTTTAACATTGGCAAAAAGTAAAGCAACCACTGTCTGTGATGAGTAGATAGTTTAGACAGGATAAACGACATGTCATGAATATGAATGAGCAAATGAATGGCATGTCTTTTATTTTACTCATACAGTATGGAGGGTTTTTTCTTTTCTTTTATTTATGAGCGACATGTCTTCCGCAGGGCGTCCTGGGTTTGTTACGCTGTAAGATTAGAATTTAGAGCGGCACCTAGAAAAGAGATTCCAATATTTCACAATACCAACATTCTTTTTTAATCAAATTTCACCATAGTTTCTGCTCCTCTATCACACTGATTTTAATGCTAAGCTCCTTCGGCCTTGCTTTGCGCATTACTCCTGCCACCATGAAAACATGACGTTCATTTTCCAGGACCTTCTAGCAGCAGGCATTATCTGAGGATAAAAGGAAACAAATAGCTACCAATATTGATCCAGGACCTTCTGGCATTAATGTGAACCCTCAAGAACTCCGGCAAACTATGAGGCAACGAGAAGCATCAACCTTTGTTCAACAAGAACAAATCAATCTTGTGGGTATGACTTGCAACACTTAACATCAAAATTTGCTACCAGCAGAATTGTATTGTACTGTATTATTTCCTTGCTTTCTGTACATAGACTGTCTAGATGCGAGAAATCATCTTGTCTCACTTATATCGCTAGTTTTCAGAGAAGGAAAATCCAGTAATGGAAGTATTGGCATCTGAACTCAGCCTGAAGGGTCAACAAGCACTGAAATACCTGTGAGATTGTGCAACAATAACAGTGAAGCTCCTGGAAGTAAAGACCTGATTCTTAGAATTGGCACAACAACAAATCATCTAAAGGGCATAAGAATTAGAGACTAGTAGACTTCCTTAATGTTGAAACAAGGATCGAGGTGTTAGAGAACCCAATGTTCGGCAAAAGCCTCATGCAGCACAAGCACCAGCTTATGTAGCTTATGTTCAACAAGAACAAAATAGTTTGGATACTTATAATAAAGGTACTGTGGTGAACATATTCGAGAAGAAGTGTGACCTATTGAATTCAATCATCTTGCTTCCACCTGGATGAAATTTTGGTGATATTCACAGCATAAATGACAATTCTCAAAATTCTGATGATTTAGGCAATGAAACTACATGAATAAAAAATTAATCCCATAGGGTTGTTCATAAGTAAGTAGAATGGTTTTCAAATTGAAGGTGTGTCTCTTACAAGCAAAAAAAACTGTGATTTTCTCTTTAAGAGATGTTTTGCTTTCCAGCATGCATCTGAATATAATAAGGGATATCCGTTATTAAAAAAGAAAACCTGAGAAGCATACTTTGAAATCCTTTCCCCTAAATTTTCCAGCAACCAACAAGAGTGACAGTAGCTATATGTAAGGACTTCAAAGTGAAAGACCCGGGAAACGGAATTATTAATCACTAACTGCCCATATGAATGCTACAATGATTACAAGTATATGAAATTACACACTTTCTCAACGACTTGGGAAACAGGCCAAAAGAAATCAAAATCAATCCTGAGCAAGATAATCATGAATTTCATTTGGTCCATCAGGCATTTCCAACATTTTAAACTTATGCGCGCAATGTCCTCGTGCGGAAAAGAATGCATATAACTGGCAAACTACATCCAATACAATGAACAAATTAATTTATAGAACTCAAATATTAACAAATTCATAGTTGCAGTTGAATACGTCTAGACAAATTTGATCATCCATGATTGAGGACAGCATATGCAAAGGACAAAAGGTAGCTGAAAAAATAAAAGAAGAAGCTAATAGGAAATGGATTTCCACCAGATGAAAGGAAAATGTTACTATCATTTTTAAAGGTTTATCTCCAAGGATTATCTTGTTTTACAACTATACTGTACCCATCAAACTTCACATACCTGTTTTGAATTTTATTTTGTCTCCTGCAGAATACCCAAGAATGTGATGTTCCGCATTCCAGTAACAATATTTCTATAGAAAACTAGAGATTCATCTGAGTTTAGCAACAGCCATAATCTTTGCATGCTAATGGCAAGTGAAGTTCCAATATGCGACTTCCTTATCAGTAGAGAGTTCCCATACAAGTCCTGCCTTCACTAACTGGAGAAAACTCTACAATGTCAATCGATTTACAAGATCACGTCATGGAATGCCCACAGATTCGGCAGAAACAGTAACTGTTCCTAAAATTGACAGGCATTCGCCATCCGAGGCGTCCATGCCATGAGATCTACAACTATAGTAGAAAACTGCACTCATCATCAAATCAATAAGCACCACAAATGAATACATAATAACCAAGAGAGGACCTTCCCAAATCCTGGAAGACCCATCTCCATAACTCAATGTCTTAACTCTATGCTCGAACAAACCTTCTATAAATCCCATCCCAATTGTTGATCCAAGAAATATTAAAAGACCCACCTGAGTCTGTCCCCTAATTAAAACACTGGACCGGAGCAGTGCCTGCGGCCCTGAAACATCCACCAACACAGAGATCACAACAGCAATATTGCAAACAATAATCGCATTGGCAAAAATAACCGAGAAAACTAGCCCCACTATCATCGCAGCATACAGATTTAACTCCGGCCAAAACCCAAGCACCAAAAATGTGCTACAAACAGCTAAAAGAAGAACAAAGAATAACGTGAGACAACCGACGATCACCATACACGACCACAAATACGTCGAAACAATCCTCCTCCAAATTTTACTTATCATTGCCAAAAACTTTGAACCATCAACATCTTTCCTCGAATATGTGCAATCTACAGAATAAACCACCGCAGCTCTTGATAACAAAGACAAGGTAATAAACAACGGGAAACACGTTGCAGACGAAACAGCCATCTCGGCAAAACGATGACACAGCTGTTTGATAAGAGGCCTCAATGGAAGTCCACTAGAATTCGCAACTAACAAAAGCCTAGTACTCAATCTCTTAACAATAGACTGATCAACCAATACATTCGACAAAAGAATGGCAGATACTGGACAAATAAGCAAAGCAGCAATTGTCATAAACGACCATGAATTACATCGGAGAATCCTCGCTGTTTCTCTCAAGATATCCAATGCACTCGTTGAATAGAACTGAAGATTATGGCTATCATTATAATCAAATGAATCAAGCTCAGAATTTTGGAGATGGGTTTCTTCAGATCCCTCCTTTTGCAGCTGATCCAAACTCATTCTAGGAGAAGCTCCGCAAGAAACCTCCATTTGATCGATATTTTTATAGACTCAACAATATAAAGAAACAAGACTCAATGCATACACAGTGCCACTATATTGGATCTTGAATTAAAAAAATTGCCGGGCAACGTAACTTAAAGAAACAAAACTTAGATTTCGATTTATAGGGCAATAAGAGAAACATGGAAAAGACAGATCGGATGGTGAAAAAAACCCGGGAACTTGCAAAATGATTGTTGGAATTGGAGGGAATTAATAGTGAGGGATTCTGATACTGAAAGAGAAGAGTCGGTGGGTTCTTGGCGTGAATGGGATGGTGATTCAAAAGCGTGTGTGTGTCATAGATGCAGGATGCTGGCATTTTTTCTAAGGTGTGCAGTTGAAGATGCCACCATTGGAGCTTTTTTAGCTGCAGCCTGCGCTTGTCTTGGATGGGCGTTCCGTGAAAGTGGTTAAAAAAAAATTGGGAATCTGAATCTAGTCCCCAAACTATATACCCATTTCCAATTGCATTTCAAACCTATAAATCTTATCGATTAGATCCCATACATTCTCAATTGCATCCTTTTGTCAAGCTCTTATAATAGTTTAAATTTCATATGCATGTTTTATATACTAAATAAAAGGACCTAATTTCAGGAAAAAAAAATGAAGGAAAAATTAATAAACATTAACAATGTTGGTCTAATGTGTATATTTATGCACTAAATCAGCATCAATTTGAGGAAATTTGATGAGAATGTCGATAAACATTAATTGAGAGTTTTTAAAATAAAATTGTGATCAAATTGGTAAATTTTATAAATCTGGATTCAATTGAGAACGAATATAAAGATTTATAACTAAACTGAGGTTTTTCCAACAACAAAAAAAAACCTTAGATGTTCTAAAGGAGAGAAAGGCAGTCACATCCTTCTGATTCTATCATGTTATCATTGATTAGTAATGATTATGTAGCGAGGCAAATCATTACCCTCTAGAAATTCATTTCATCCTCAAAGTTTAAAACTTTATTCTTCATTGATCTCCTGCCATTTATAAGTCAGAGTTTTTCAAAAAGAAAAAAAAAAGTCAAAGAAGAAAAGGACACCGATGAATTCTGTGTTAGTCTCTTTATAACTTAATTTTTTAATCCATGATTTTGTTATCCTTAGAACTATGAACATTCAAGTGTTTGAATTCAGCAAATTTCATCTCTTCGATCATTAAATTTGAGTATTTTTGTGTAGAGAGGTTCGAGTCCTTTTCTTTTTTTCTTGTTTGTTAGATTCCAGGTAGCCCCAAACTGCTGGATTCATGACTTCACTCTTCGCCCTCTTTTACTTTACAAGAACACAAGTCTAGGAACAGTTTTCATTCAAGCGGTATAACTCTTCAAGCATCGCATCCTTGATATAGTTATTTCGAGTCTCGAGCTTTTAATTTTTTTTGAAATTTTAACAAGGTTTGTGTTCGATTATATAATATAAAATATTTTTCACTTTGTTTTTCTAGGAAAAAGAATGATTACCCACAGAAAAAAAAAATAATTTAAATAACTTATTTATTAAGCATCACCTGATTAAGACGGTGTTTAATACTATGATAGCGAGTGTTTTTTACTTGAAAATATATAAAAATAATATTTTTTTATTTTTAAATTTTATTTTGATATTAAAACATCAAAATAATTTAAATATACAAATAAAAATCAAAATTTAAAAATCAAAATTTTAAAAAGCATATCACAATGGAAGGGAAAGACAAACAATCCCCAACTCTCCTCGTTAGAATTATTTTATGACAAACTTGGCATCAAAACAAGACACGTAGATCCTCGTTTCCTGTTAATTTAAAGTTCAGGATCCAATTGGAAAACTTGTTTGTTCCCTATCATCCGCATCTTAAAATAAACCCTCCCCGGCCCTGTCATTATTGACATCGGTTCTTGAACGGATAGCTTAAGCTTCAGTGATCTGAAAATAGATTTAGTCTTATGTCTGTGTTTATGACTGGCAAGCCTTCTGAGATGGCGGTGAAATTGACTCGTTTATTCTCGGTTTCATGCAAGTTGACTAAGTAAACAACCTTAATTTTCGACCTTCTTGATCTCCCTACAAAAACAACACGGTTTCTAAGGCTTATTTATTTCCACATGTTCGTTAATTTATGCGAGTCTTCCCAGGACAAGCGACAATCGGGACTCTTTTATCCTTCGAAGAGGTAGACGGCTCCCTCTATTTCCAACTCGACCTCAAAAAACCATAACTAACTATTATAGTTATAGTTAGATCTAGTTGTACAATCTCGGATTCTCCTTTCCTAGCCCAAATTGAAATACTTTTTAATGATAACAACAGAAGTTGTTTGTGCAGATTTTCTAGTCATCACTGCTACATGATGAACCAAGAACATTCATTCCCATCAATTTTGAGCAAAAGCCTCGTCTCCATAAGAGGATCTTCAACCTCATTGATATAGGAATTGGATTATTTCCAGGGTAGCTTTTCATGGGTTAACTTCTTGTGACGAATCAAGCCTTCTAGTTGACGCGTATCTTAAATAAATTTTACTGAGTTATCCAATCACACAATCAATGTCAAAATTGGTGGATTCCTTCAATCCAATAACTTAATATTTTATAATGAAATAGCATCATGCATGAGCTTATTATTCAAATTAATTCGTTGACAGTGCTTATATATATGCAGTCAAATCTTAATAAAAAATTTGGATGTATTTTACAATGAATCCGTCAAAACAAATTATGAAAAGAGTAATATTTTTTATATTTAAATCCGAGATATCTTGAAAAAGGAAAAACCGCTATTACCAGCTTCAAGTTATAGATTTGAAATTTTCCAATTATACTTTACTTGCAATATCTTCAAATCAGTGTAGTAATTGCCTCTCTTTCTTTTTTTTTCATATATAGCGGGTGAGACCCCTTAAAATTCTATAATAATTATTAACTCTTAAAACGTCCCCGTCCCCGTCCCCGTCCCCTGATGCCAATCTAGTTTGATTGGTTTTAGCCGTCATATCACGAACAAGAAAATTCTTGGCGATCAAATGGTTTGTGCTGCTGTCTCCAATCTCCAATCTCAAGCCTGAACCACCAAGTAAGCAGCACACAAACAAAGTAAACGACCGGAAATAACTTCCCGTCTTTTAACTGTTCGATCTCTCCAGACACAAAAAAAAAAAAAGACAGAACAAATCCATCTCTTCGTCCCATAAAACGAGACCGCCACCACGACCACCCTCCCCCTTCATCTCCACCATGGGATCAGCAGCAAACCTTTGCTCTGTCTTATCAGAATCACAACGTATAATAAACGCTCACTCCCGCCATTTCTTGGCTCTCTCTGTCCTCTTTATCCTCCCTCCCTCTTTCTTTCTTTCTGTCTACCCCGCCATCCAAAACATCATCTCTCAATTCTCCACTCGGGGCTCCAAAACCCTCCTCTCTCGTACACTTTATCAAGATGACCCATCAAATCTTTTCACTACAAATTTCATTATCCTCTCTCTTCTCGTTTCACTCTTTACCATCACTTTCTCAACTTTTGCTCTGGGTTCCATCACCTACAGTGTTATTCATGGATTCTACGGTAGACCTGTAAAGCTTTGGTCTTCGATCAAATCTGCTTTCACTTCTTTCTTTCCCCTTTTGATCACTGGCTCCTTTGTTGAAATTATCTTTTTGGGGGTCCTTCTCCCTTTTGTGTTGTTGTTGTTTTTTGTTATAAATGGAATTCAGCTTCCTGGATTTGAAATTAATGTCTCTTCGCCTTATTTTATTGTTTTTCTTGTGATTCTTGGGGTTGTTTTGGTCTTCGTATTGCTTCATTTGCAATTGAAGTGGATTTTAGCTCAGGTGATTGTGGTTGCCGAATCAAGTTGGGGTCTTGAGCCGTTGAGAAGGAGTGACTACTTAATGAAACGAATGAAGGGAGTGGCTTTGTCTATGGTTTTATTTTTTGGGTTTTTCTCTGGCTTGTTGGTAATTGCCAGTTCATTTCCTTGGGAAGGTTTGCATGTTGGTAATATTGATAGTGCATGGAAGATTTGGCCTTTTGTTGTTCGAATTGTGGTGACTTCAGCACTCCAAATGGTGTTGCAGCTTTACAATATCGCGGCGTTTGCTGTTCTTTACATGGATTGCAAGGCTGTGCACGGGGAGCTTGTTTTGGAGATTGCTGAGGAGTTTGCTGGTGACTATGTTAGCTTGCCTTTTGATGATGGAAAGACCCCTCATTTTGTTTCTGTTGCTTATATATGACATGCAGTACTAAGGTTAGCGACCTCGTAATCCCTTTTGTTTGCTATACATGTTTTGTTGGTTGTTCTTTTCTAGCTTATCCTAGTCTGTACTTGTGTATTTGAACTCACTTCTATGTAGATACTGCAATGAATATGAAACTTGTGTGTACCATCATCTGAAATAAGATTTGAGTTGCTGGTGCTTATGAATGGATATTATTATAGCTCGTCTTTTCACATATATTTGGTTTGGCTAAATCTATAATGGAGAATGAACAGGTCCATACTGGTGGGATATTGATAGATTTGATCTACATAAACTTGAAAGATGTATGTATCATTTCCCTGAGACTCCGATGTATCAATGCCTTGTCGAATCACAAACGCAGTTAAGGAACAAGGTGTGGCTTAAAGCTTTTTCACTATATTTAGGATTTTTAAGTGGTTTCAATTGTAAAGTGGTTAACCATTGGCAGCATTGTTATTGGTGGGATTGGTGATTGAAATAGTTCAGATTTTATCTCCTGATTGCTATGACCTTCTGAATCCTGCATCTGTGGTGGCATTTGTTAGATTTATGCCCCCCAAATACTGCTGTGCCTGGACGTGGAAGGTTTTTTATGTTAGGAGCTAGGAATAGAGATTGTAGGTGAGTTTGTTAGGTTTGTCTTTGCTTGTGGCTTGACAGTGACATAGATAGCCAGTTTGATTCAGTTTTGGACAGTTTTTCATGGAGGTTGGTGGGCCTTTTCAGTTCTCGTAATAAATCATTGCATTTACTATCGTGCAGTATGTTAGTTTTGGTGTACTACAGACTGCAGTTAATGTTGAAACTGAATCTTAAGATGTCTTGCTGTCATTTGCCAATCGTTAAAGCATCTGAATTGGAAAAAAAAAATGGTACGTGCAAACCTAGAAACCCGTTGAGTCCCCTGCTTTTTTTATTGGAAATTGAATTGCCCTAACTCTGTTCCGATTCAAATAGTTTTGTCAAATCTGTGCCATAGAAAGTTAAAGCTCGCAGAGATTGCAATGAAGTTTCTTCTTTTAGACACATGGAGCTATAATATTATGCCTTCACCTGGTACTATCGGACTCACGATGTCAGTGCTATCATATACTCTAATCACTACTATTCAGTCTGGCAGTGACATGCATGGAAGAAGTCTGGTGTTGGAAATTCTAGCCATAAGACCTGCAGTTCATAGAGTTTTGACAGCCGAGGAATTGTTTAGTATCATTTTCATTTTTCATTTTTTTGTTTTTAGAAACGTAAAATATTAATAATTAGTACTCAAAATTTTTCAAAGCCAAACAAAACGGTCCTTGGAAAGCTATTTTTGTGGTTGTTGAGAAAACAAAGCCCACCAGAAGGCCATTTCAATGAAAAATATATTTAAATGTTTTTTCAAAAAAAAAATTAACATCAACATATCAAAAACATAAAAAAAAATTAATATTTTTCAAGAAAAAAATTAAATAAATCCAAACCACAAAAACAAAGCCATGGAAGAAGCTGCAGGACGAGGTAACACAGTACCAATTGGAAGCAGCAAGTTTTCAGCTTTGGCGTTGTTAATACCGGAATACATGAATTAGTAATTGGCATATCCTTCCACCTAAATTTGGTACCCATTAATCAGTATTTTATAAGTTGTACCTGAACCAACACAAGACGATCAGACAATCCAGCGTAAACAAGAAAATGAGGTGGAAAGGATTGAAAAGCTTATTGACTTGGGTGCATTTGCAATTGGTTTTTAATTGGCACTGAGCTTTTCCTCCTTGCTGGATCCATTGACAGAACCGGAAACAATACACTGTTAGTCTGTGTATGTTAAAAGTAAAATCTTCAATAGAAACCATCCATGAGAGTCCATTTCCAACAAACCCTTTCAATAGAATACAAATCAAGTATTATAAACAATACAAGATCAAAGTTTTGGTACCAAATGCAACAGCCAGGGACCGACCGTTGCAATGAGAGCGCATGAAGCTTCGGTGTGGCTAAGAGAAACAAGAAAGTTCAACGACCTTTTTGCAGCAGTGTCATGTCTTCTCCTGGGGCCTTGAATCCAGAATCCAAAGCAAAATACAAAGTCAATAGGCGAAGTAAGTGGCCAGTTATTTCTTGGCCCAAAAATGAAAGAATGCTGAACTTTTCCCCACGGAGAAACCAAAGCGAAACCCAACTTCAATGAGTCATTGTCAAAGTTTTCTATTGTGCCTGGCTGGATGAAGATGATGCTTTCAATCTAAAGACACTCTCATCCTGATCAGCACGGAAGAGAAGGTTACTCCAGTTATTAGACCTTTGAGCAATCCTGGAAGAAACCCTGTCACTATCTTCCCCGCCAGAAGCTTCATAGCCATCACTGGTAGACCTTGAAAGTGGAAATAAATTGTGAGAAACAGGACCACCCACTGATAGACCCATGAGACGTCTCGACTCTCCGGATGAGGAAACCCGGAAAGGGTGGATATCTGGGGAGTCTAAACTGCTCTCAGGAGAAGAAGCAACAACCCCAGCTGAGTTTGACATTGCTCGGCTTGTTTGGAAAGCACTACGGGCCTCAAGCTGGAGAGGGGCCAAGCTTGTTGATGTATCCGTGAAACCCTTGTCAGGAGCTATACCTGAAGCCTTAGTTACAGACTCCATGGGTAGGTCAGCTGGAATGCGTATTCGCTTACTAGCTCTCCTTCTATTACTATCAGTCCTTGGGACCATCCGACGGCCACTGCTGCCAAAGCTGTTATCCATGTCTAGCCCAAAAGGGGGTTCCCTTCTTGTCACAGGCTGCAGGATTTTCGACTTCTTTCTCGCCTCTGCTGCAGCTCTTGAAACTTCTTCTGCGTTTAACCTGGCCAAAGTCCAAGGACTGATCTTTACTGCCGCCGGGTTCTTTTTCTTGATTGGTTCTTCTCCAATAGTCTTCTTTCCTAATGAGCTGACAGATCCAGTCTCTGGAGGAACAACATCAAACTGAAACAACAGGGAATGTTACAGTAGCATCAAGAAGTTTAGAAGTGTCGTTAAAAGTGTAAACTCGTGCCTAAGTGCAAAGCATTCAAAAAAGAAAGCAGAAAAAATCTAAAAAATAAAACACGTGTTGAAGTTATCACCCCTCTTTTAATATATAGATTCACAATCACACAATACACCTAGTAGAAATATTGATTAGTGAGAGGTACCTGATCTTCCAGAAAAAGGCGAGGTGGTGTGCACCAAGCACCCCGGTGAAAAGTAGAAAATGAGCTTGCACTGCTTAATCCAGTAAGTGAACTGGCTGGAGACATTTGCGCACTCTGCTGACCATCAACACCTTGTTGCTCTTGTTCCTGCTCCCTTAGAGCTATTATGTAATCATAAGTGCTGATTCCCTGTGACGTGTGCAGAAATTATGTTATTATACCTAACAACTTGGCATAAAACTGCATGAGACCAAAACAACAGTGAAAGGTACCAAAACAAATATGTAAGGCTGATCTGCCCAGAAAATACAAAAAGGAAAAAAAATTAAAAAAAGCTTTATCAATATTATATTTTTTTATTTAATAATAAAAAAATAGCAGAAAGCGCAATTTGAAGATAAAATGACAGGCATCATTACCTTTTTTATAAGGAGGATATGAAAGAAGAAAAGCTGGGCAAGAGGTAGGGTTGCAATCATAGCCAAGATGGTGCAGGCCAACTACATGAATGTACACATTCTATTAGTTTAATGCAAAGAAATGAAGCGGTACATATAACAACATTAGAGCACTCACCACTACAATAACAAAGGGGGCCAAAGAGAAACTGCTTCCCAGTTTAACAGAGATATCAACAGAGAATCGCCTCCGTTCAAGAAAACAGCAGATAAGTACAAGGATTCCAGTCGACCATTGTAGAATAAGCTGCAATCTCAAGCCCAAGGTACACAAACCATGTATATACCTGTCAATAGTCAATTAAATTGAAAATGGCTTGAAAATGAAACGCTTACTCTGGGAAATCTTCAGTAATGGGAGGCTGCTTGGGGGGATCATGGTAGAAAGTTCAGGAAGTGAAAACTTGTTTAATACCAGGAATGATTCAAGAATCTCAGACATCATTGGGAAACTATTTAAGCACAAACAGTAAAGCCAGAGGCCAATGGAACGTGATAATCAAGCAATTAAGCAAAGTAACCAATGGAATAAAAAAAACATATCCATCTGTCTTGGACTCAACTGAAAGAGCTTTCAAAAGATTGTGTCATGCATGGATAAATTATGAACTACAGAAGGCAACAGCATCGTATGGACTCAGGATGAATTTTTTTGGTTCGCTTCACATGATTGGGAACGAAGACACTTGCATAGGGAAGAATGGAAAGATTTTAAGAATTAGGACATGGAAAATCCTATTGACCTTCAGAAGCTGGGATTACAGTTTATTGATGCAGTCTGACCATCTGAAGATTCCAGGTAAGGCAGAATGTGGAGGCTTGGGCTTACCAGGAGGAGAGCAGAAACCATAAGTGTGAAAAACTGTCTGTAGTTCTTCTTGCCTATGCAGTTGTTAAGCCACTGCAAATGTCAGGGACCAAATGAGCATAAGGATTATAAGATGAAAAAGAATTTTTTCCAAAAAACAAGACCACCCATACCCTGCAGTGATGATCAAAACGATCAACACATTTGTCACATACTCTACAGTGCTTGCTGTACTTGAAAACCTGGACAGGATTATAATTTCATAAGAAACTTTCATGAACTGTAAACACAAGTAGTACAGTTGAACTTTAGATTGAACTCAAGATGTGTGCAATGGCTGTTAGCTTTTTGCAGGTTGAATGTATCAAAATGGTTTCTCTATAAAAATAAACATCCTCAGAAATACTTAAAAATTGCAAGCATATGCTTACATTATTAGAACAATAATTCTTGAGTGTCAAGCTATTCATTTCAACCAAGTCAGTGCATATTTATTAACTCTACTGGACAATTTAAAAATAAGTGAAAAATCTATTGACTTCAAGCACTCCTACCAACCTCAACTTCACACAAACTGCAATAGAACATGCCATCTTCGCTCATCTGTAGCTCAGAAGATTCATCACTCGAACTGCAGTGATTACAGATAAAAGCACAAGGAAAGAAAACCCACTGGAAACAAGATGCATTCCCTGATGACACCTTATCAATTTGAGTCTTGGGCTCTTTCTTAGTTGATTCTGCACCCACCACCTCTTTTTCCAGAGAATTTCCTACAACTGTAGAAGCATTTGCATCATGCATTGATGAAGTTGACCCTCCACCGAGTTTTGAATCCTTCTGTGGGTTATGCTTTTCACTGTCTGGAATCTTGAGATACTTTTTGGATCTAAACACTCCAGGGTCCGCAGGATCAGCAGCTGCACACCAAATATATAGACCAAAGGCACAGGTAATCTGAAAAGCAGAGGAGAAGTTATTAAAGTGCCAACTAGAGGAGAAGCGGAGAGCACACATCTAATGAAACCAGCATAAGAAACAGTGGTTGTGAAGTACATGTATGTTGCATTTACACTTACCTGTATTAGTTGTCACTAATAAACAAGACTACAAGATGCAATTTCCATGCTTAAAATGGCTGACTCATGTCATGATTTGCTCAAATGAAATTTAGAACCATAGCATGACCGAAATAGTAGCCTACTATTTTTTTCCTCTGGCAAATGAATTATCGTTTAGAGACCACATTAACAGCCAAATGTAAAGTGTTTCGAATATATCACCAGGTCCAAGGATATCTATTTGACTAGCATGGGCTAGCATGTCAGATATAAATATATTGATGCCATAGCTACTACCTATTACCTTCTCATCCAGAATTTAATCAGTCGGAAATATATCAATCCAAAGGCATACAGCGAATCATGTAAGAGAAGTTGATTGTTAAACATGGAATTAGGTAGCCTGAAAATGCATAGCATGCACTAATAAAATCTAACCCAGTTCTGTATTTTGGTAATTAACTGCTTTCAGTATCATCACGCCTATGTGTGTTGGCGGAATAGAAAGCTTGTTAGCTGTCTATTCAGTACTTAGCAATAAAACATTTGTTATACATAGACACCATTCATATTCTGCAAGTGACATAATGGTGATATGTTTTCATGGATTCCCAAGAAGAGAGAGAGAGAGAGAGGCCACTGATTAAGCAATTACAGTCTAACTAGAAAATTGCAAGGACTGGCTTTATACTGCTTTCATTGGGAGACCACAATTAATAGCATACTGTATCAAATATCCCCGATTTGTTAACACAGGGATATGCCAAGGGCTAGCATTCACAGAGAAACAAATGGCACAGTGTTTTTGTTCCAACTAGTGCCACAATTTTGATCTTTAGGGGATCAAATTTGTAGTTCATTTGTTATGGTTTTAGGTAACAAACACAGGGACCAGACAACAATCAACTCAATCACATTTATCAACTAAAGTGACAGTATGTTTGAAAGGATCTATAGATAGAAGAATCCCTGAAAACAGAAACACACAAGGAAATCGAATTAGAGAAAATAAAGCTAAGAGCTTTGGAACCAAGAAGAGGAAAACAGATCTCGGTTGTGAAACCCGCTAAAAATAATGAAAGTACACATTAAAAAATATGCAAGGAGAAAAAAAAATACTATACGGAAAAGTGTGAATTCGCTTACAAGAGGAGTGTAGATTCCCATCGCTATGTATTGAAATAACTTCTTCCCCACAAAAGGAGCAAAGAACACATAAAAAGCAAACCCCAGTGCCAGAAATACAGCAACAGCCACCACCTTCACATCGACCACTCAAGATCAAAACTTTCAACCAATAAAGATGCAGAACACTGAAAAATAACACAATAAAAAGAAATAAGAATAATAATAAAAAAAAAAGTACCTGAAGAGGGTGATAAGGAAGTTGCCATCCATGCTTTCTCATTTTCTAGCCAAATGAAGCAGCCCAGCACAAAAAAATATGTATTCAAGATAAAAGAGTGAAAATGAATGGGAAAGCAGGAGGAGTGGCTTAAGTTTTGCTTATTTTCTTTCACTTTCCCTCATTCTCCTAGTAAAAAAGGCTACTTTAAAATCTCTCATTCCACTGCATTACCAACCAGAGCAAAGGTTAACACATGGCCATCATTCTCACGAGTCTAGCCAAACAAGGAGAGGAAATGCGGAGAGAAAAGGACACCAGAAAAGGAGCTGGAGGTTGGAGATATGACTAGTATGGTGTGCTGGGTGGTGAAGAGGGATAGAGTCAATAGACAGGGAGGAAACCTTTGTCTAGTTCACTCGATCATTCATGGCCTAAGGTCATGGAATTGAAGGAGATGGATAAGAAAAATTAAGAAGAGAAGAGAGAAAAGAGAGAGAAAAGAGTGTGGCTTGGCCTGGCTTAGGATTTGGGTTTTTCTTTGTTTGTTTTGTATATTCAAGTAAAGCTTTTCACTTTGGGCAAAAAAAAAAAGAAGAAGACATGTGACTGTAGGGGAGAGAGAAAGAAACAACATTGGGGTCTGGATTTCTTTTCGTGCCTATAATTACCTTGCGACCTCCCTTTTACTTTTTCCCTGTTTCTAGCGTTACCTTTTCTCTGGCCAAATCATGTGTAACAGGCCAGTGCAACAGACAGTTGTTTGGTTTCACTTTTGTAATTGCCACCAACCTCTCTTCCCTTTTCAATATTGAACAGTAACACCCCATTGTACCTTATCTTGTTGTAGTTATTTACTGATATTTTCTCTGTGATGGATTTTTTTGTATTTACTTACGCACTTGTACAAGTTTTTTTTTTTTATGGAGAAAAACTGGCAGGGAAGAAGGCCCACATCGACGTAGAATTGCGCCTTCCTAATTAAAGACTTCTTTCGTGGAAAGGAATAGCACGTTGAGGAACAAATGGAGGGAACAGAGAACCCTCCCCTCAAACCCCACTTCTTCAATGGCATTTCTTCCTTTTAGAGCTCCTGTATCCATCATCGCCATCTTGGCATGCTTTTTGGCTGGTAACTCATCTGGAGGAATTAAGACAAATACCTACTATATTTATTGACCTTGTTCTTTTTTTCATACCACTATAAATGGAGTGGTTGATTCCTAAAGGAAAATATGAAGCTTGAAGGTGGCATATGCCATAGGTGGGTGAGCTTTACAATTGACAAGATCACAGTGTGGCGATGTTTTTTTATCCCTTTTCTCTGTTCTATTCTATGGTGTCGCCTAGCAAGGAGCAATTATTGAACAAAAAATAAGATTATTGTGCTAGCTACCGCTACCAATTAAAAAAGAGACATGAAAGATAGAGTTTAACTACCAATCATGTTCAGTATTCAGTGAGAGGGGTGGGACAAAGATGGACGCAGTCGAATATGGGGGGTGGATGGTATAGGGTTAATTGAAAAGCGCTTGCGCAAAAAGTCAAAAAGGCTATATGATATGGTTGTTTTGCTTCACAGTTGTGAACAGATAAAAAAATAAGCTAGATAACTATCTAGGTGATGGTTTAATGATAAGAGTTTGGGATTAAAAAATTTATTTTCTCTGTGGTCTCAGGTTCGAGCCTTGTGGTTGCTTATATGATGGCCACTGGAGACTTACATGGTCGTTAACTTCAGGACCCGTGAGATTAGTCGAGGTGCATGCAAGCTGGTCGGACACCATATTAAACTAAAAAAACAAAAAAAAGTAGATAGTGAACAGCAGCACATTTCAGCCCCGTGAAATGAAAAATTAATTAAACAGGATGGATGGAAAGAGGTGAGGAATCATGGGAAAAAATGGGGCTGGCCAAATATTCCATGGCCTTGTGAACTTCGAAGCAACTGGATACCTGTTCCGCACCGCTTTCTGGGTCGGGAAAAAAATAATTAAATGTGAAAAACGTTAATGCACTGCTAACATGCTTCTTAGTAGAATAAAAAAAATAATTATGAGATAAAAATGTGATACATGTCCGATGACATGATATATATATATATATATATATATATATATATATATATATGAAGATAGCTATTTGTTAAATTATATTTCTATTATATATATAAATAATGATATACTAGGATCATCTTTGATTAAGTTACAAAATCCATAATTCAGGTTATAAAAATACAATAACCTCATAAAAAACAAGTTGAAAAGCAAATTGAAGTGCATTTACGAAGTCCGATTCACCGCCAGCTCAAACAAGATAAAACTTCAATGCATAATCGCCGACATATTTTTTAAATACATAGACAATGACATGTTATATGACATTTTAATATGTAAATATTGATACAGGGACATGTTAAATTAACTTGGATCAACTTTGATTAATTTACGAGTTATGAGAATACGACAACATCGAAAAAAGCAAATTGAAAAGCATTTAAGAAGTCCAGGTCAAGCTAGCCTATTGTTGAAGAATTAAAGAGAAAAAAAACATTTTATTTTTAAAAATATTAAAAAAAATTCAAATCAACTCGAGTTATATCATCAAACCTACAACACGGATCATGAAAACGAGATAATCTTATAAAAAGCAAATTTTAAAAAATTGACAAAGCTCAATTTATAGTCAACCCATTATTGGATGGTGAAGTTGAAAAAAATTAATTTAAAATAAAAATGACATAAAAAAATATTTGAGTGAACCTAAATTATCCTACCAAACCCACAGCACATGTCATTAGATCAAGATGACCTCGTGGAAAATAAATAAAAAAATCATGAAGTCTAAATCTCAACTAATCTAGTGTTAAAAGATTAAATCAAGAAAAAATACATTTAAAAAAAAAGACTCAAGTCAATCTAGCCAGGCCTTGCAAAACTGCAACTAGTGTCACGAGACCGAGATTACCTCGTATATTGAAAAACATAAAAAAATATGCACCATAATTTTTAACTAGTCTAATATTGAAAGATAAAATCGAAAAAAAAGACTTGAGTAAACTGGTGCTAACCAGATGAATTCACAAAATAAGGTCAATTTTTTTCCGAAAAAAATTTAAAAAAAATCATGAAATCAATTTTCAAAAAGAAAAATTATCAAAGGGTTAAATGGTAAAAAAATGATTGGTAGAAATATTAATCAAAATAATGATAGTTAAAGTTTTTTTAAAAAAAATAATTTGGCAGCCCACTTTGATTTTTATATAGTGCTAAACGTAGAGATCTAGCGAGGATAAAGAAAATGGAAATAGATTAAAGAAAAAAAAGAGTGACTTGTCGAAGCCAAACTGGAGCTCTGCCACCTACACACTGCTTGTGGAGATAGAGCCATAGTTATTAAACCCGGACCGGCCCGACGGGTCGAACCGGGACCTGGTGGCTGGACCGGTTCGGGCTTGTTAAAAGACCGGCTAATGCAACAGCTTGGCAAAACCCGGTCTACTCGGTGGGTCGACCCATGACCCGGGCAAACCTGGACGAGACCCGGTGTTTATTTTTTCCTTTTCGAATGTCGTTTCTGTGTAGACTTGGGAAGAAGAAGGTTTTGGCCAAAAGGCCAGGGGATGACTGAGAGAGGGACGAGGGAAGTTGTAGTCGGGATATCTGCAGTCTCAAGGACGCCATTAATACTTCTCCTCATCTTACCACAAACCTTAGAATCTCATATACAAGAGCTAATCTTGTGCCAGTGAAAGATGATGAACCCTAAAAGTGCGGCGATGATGAAGAACATAGCAAATAGGTAAACCCATATCAAGAAAGTGTTTCGATAGCACGCACTAATGAAACCAGCTAAAGAAACGACCATGATTGAGATCTCACTTACTATCAACGGCCACTGTAAGAATTTCAAACAATCTGTGTTGTTGGCTCTACTGCTTAGCCATATACCACCTCCTAGGATGGGTATCGAGTACCCCTATCAAATGATTGTTAGTTCTCATTGTTGATCTTTCTCTATTTCTCTCTCCCTATCTGCAACAGGCGCTACATATCTCTCTCTGCTCTGTCTCTCTTTCTTTCTTTACTATTATTTTTTGGGATGGCCAGTTACAACTTGCAAGTGAAAGAGAGCATTGATAGCAACAAAGGTAAAGGTATAACGTGTGCAGGTGTGATATTTTGCTTTATTTGAAGGGATGACTCATAAATAATTAAGTATCCTGCATTCGTACGGGTTGACCCGGGTTAACCCATAAAACCCGGAACCCGGTCTCTTGCCCGGGTCAATTTCCGGGTTGGGTTTTATAACTATGGATAGAGCATGACGAGGCGATTCAATTGACAACAAGAAAGGGCTGAAACAGACATTGAAGGCTGCTATACATGCCGCTCATATGCGGCGACCTCTTCCACAAGATGACACTTGTGTTGCACATATTGGCCATTTTTTCTAAAATTTCTCATTTTTGTTCAAAACAATTCTTGACTTAGCAAGTTTTGTTTTAATTCTTAAAACTTTAATTATTTTAAATTAATAAGATTGAATTTATTTTTTCTAAACCAAGCGACATAATTTCTTTTCTAGCACCACGAGAATCACATGCAAAGTAAATGGAAGTAAATCATTAGGTTCAATCATGAATTAACTAAACACAAAATATGATGAAAATGAGAAGATAAAAAACATTGGTAAATATGATTGGAGTCAAGGTTGTTAAAATCACGATTTTGACACGGCACGGAAAATCTAAAACAAACTCGGATCGTAAAATCATAAGGAATTTTAAAATACATTAAAAAAATTCATGCTTCAAATAAAAAATCAAGAATCAATTCAAATCAGCCCTGTAATCAATCCAAACATTTTATGATTGTAATTAAATTTTTATTAAAAAAAAATAACATAATACATGATAGCCCATCTTCTATATTATTATCCAATCAGAAAATAATAGACAGAATCCATTCATCCAAATTACAAATAATAGACAGAATCCATTCATCGAATCCATTCATCCAAATTACAAATAATAGACATGATCCATTCATCATAAGTTACAACCCAGATGACTTGCAACACTCTAAATTACAAATAATAGACCGCAAAGATTACAATTTACAAACATGGTAAGAAACAGACATGGTAAGAAGCTAAGAATCTTACCTCTGTTCTGAGTAGATCAATATTGCAGTCAAACTTGGAGCCTGGAATCCAATCAAAGTAATATTAGCATTAGAGTAAGAAACGGACAGGGGAACATGACATGTTCCCTCACCGCCCCCTTTTTCTTTCTCGTTTACGATCTGCTGGCCCTCTTAGCAACTTTACTATCCCTAACTAATCTCAAAACAAATGCGGTCAAATGAAAAGGGAAAAATCATCCAGTCCAATCTGTCAGTTATCTTTTCTGCATGATCAGAATTCTCATATATTGACGACCTGACATTTCATTTCAATATCCTCATTTCAGCACCCTCAATTCCCTCAACTGACTTCCAACAATCCCATTGTCAGCTATAATTGACGATGGTTGGCCTTATAACTATACTACAAAATACTCTGCTCTACTTTAGCAAGTTCCACAAACTGGAAAAGTTCTACCAAGCCCCTTCAATCACATCGACAATCTCCTTTTCACATATTATCTGACAACACCACCCAGCACTACCAGGGAAAGGAAAGCCACTTTTATGCGTCTTTTTTCCTTGACATCCCACTATTCTCCTGTTCCAATGAAGTCACGATTCCATTCTACTCCTCTCCTGATTATTCAAAAACTTACAGAACCCTTAAACCAGACTTATGAGTTCGGATTTACAAGACATGCATATAGGAAAAACCTTAAAAGCCACCATCAAACCACAATACCTTAAATTCCCAGAGCTATAGTAAACAAAAGCCTCAAGATTAAAAACCCATATGCACAAAGCTATAAACATGTAAAACAAACAAAGAAAAGAAAAATCAAGAAAAAAACCTGAAGGCGTATAACAAAGTCTTCTTCTTTATCAACATAGAAATCATTGAACTTGTCAAGCTCTTCATTAAGAATTCTAACAAACCATTCTTGCAAATCCACCAAAAGCCTATTAGTATTACCATGAATATCACTAGTGAGCGGAGGAGGGTGTGGATGGAGTTGAAAATTAATGGGGTGATCAAGGTTGAGAGAATCAACGGTGGGAGGTAATTGTTTGAGGAGTTTCTTGAGGGGCTTATAGCAGAGAAACGTCGTCGATGATGGAAAAATAAAAAAAGATGAGGGCTGTTGTGGAGTACCGGTGGACGGTGGTCGATTGTTGGACCGTGGAATCATGAACGGCTGAGAGATAGAGATTGAGAGACTGAGGAATCCTCAGTGAGGATTTAGAATTTAAGGATTTCAATTTAGGGATTTTTTTATGTTCTGAACGTGAGTGGTGAAATCAGAAATGTGAAGAGAAGACTGCATAGTGCATCCTCGGTGAATCTGCAATTGTCAATTTGTCACTTTTGCTCGGTTAAAGCCAATAGGCGGTTGACACCTGTCATCAACATTGCTTTTTTATCTCCTGCGGGCAAACTCGTTGAATCGGCAGTGAAATAACGATTTTAAGCGATTTCACCCGATTTTACCCATTTCCGAGTTTTGTGAATGATTTAGCACGTAAAGTCTATATTGACTCGTAAAAACAAACGATTTTACGAGTTGAATCGCGATTTTAACAACCTTGATTTGAGTTATTTTTTATTTAAAAATATATTAAAATAATATTTTTTTTATTTTTAAAAAATTATTTTTAATATTAACACATTAAAATGATTTAAAAATATATTAAAAAAATTATTTTTTTAAAAAAAATCAAATATTTTTTAAAATATTTTAAAAACACAAACAAAGAAATTTCGTCGTCACCTGTGAATGTAGAGTTACAGCGGAAATTGCTACAGTATTTCAACTAATTTTTAAATGTGGGGCTCCCAGCCAACGATGGCAAAGAGGAAGGAGAGCGACCCAACAGTCAGAGAGAGAGAGAGAGAGATACATAGCCAGTTTATTTTACTTTTGAAAAATTATTTTTTTATTTTAGATTGTTTTAATATATTAATATAAAAATAAATTTTATAAAATAAAAATATTATTTTAATATATTTAAATAAAAAACACTTAATATACCATTACGAAACAGGCTCATGGGGAATGGTGTTTGCAGCAGGTATTATTTTTAGGGTTCTGCAATTGGCATTTTCTTGTCAGGTATTGGACTTGATGAGCGAAGTAAAATATACATAGGCTAATCGCAGGTAATTAAAATATTGTAGCGAGAGAGTAAATGGAGAGAAGATTATCTTGTGTGGCCGAGCATACATATGCACTATCTATCAGCTTTCTATGCTCTCATTTTGGATTGTGGTGGATGAGTTTTAAAAATAATTTTTAAAAAATATAAAATATATTATTTTAATATGTTTTTAAATAATTTTTTTTAAAAAAATACAGTTACAAACACAGTATATGAAAATTCTACGTACTGAGACACCTTTTGTGGTCTGTGATTAAAAGGCTCGCAGTGCTGACCAGCAAGATTAGTGTGATATTTGATACAATGGGCTCGTGATGATCATCATTACAGTCATCATTATTGTCTCCACGTAAGATCAGGGGTCAACTTTAATCTGATACCACTTGATTGTGTTTTCAGAAGTGGTCCGTGCATCCTGTGCAGGGTGTATGGGCAGCACTGTTGCATAAAGTGTGCACACATAACACGTATGTATGGAATTTACATGCGTTCGGCATGAATACATGTCTGGGATTGGACAGCAGCATGGCCTGCTTGAAAAATCATGTCCACGGCCACATCTCCCTTCACAGTTTTCTTTTTTTATATCCGGACTGCAAGACTATTTATTACGTGTCAATTTTCACATCCTAGTATTAAGGTTAATCATTAATTAAGATTGTACGATGATTGATATTCACTGCATACTATTTATGCTTGTTTGGATATAAGATTAAGCTTGGACAATTACAAACGTTTGGAAATGTGTGGAATTCATGTTTTTAAAAAAATTTAAATTTTTTTATTAAAATTTAATATGGTTTGTATATCTTGAATTGTTTTAATGTATTGATATTAAAAATATTTTTTAAAAAAATAAAAAAAATTATTGACATACATTTCAGCACAAAAAATTATTTAAAAAGCAACCGTTATCACATGCCAGACATTTACTTCACAGAATTTTAATTACAATCCAAGGCTAGAAGATTTTTTTCTGAGTACGCTCTTATTTAAAGATATATTTTTTTTAATTTCATCTAAATTAAACAGGTTCATTTATTTACTAATTAATTTGTATAATTTTAAAAAAATCAAACAAAAATCTTTTTATGGGATTTGAATCCCAAGCAGATGGAAATGAAGTTTTATTATATCTTGGCCTCCGTATCCAATTTCATATTTCAATTCAAGACATCAACTTTTATCAGATTTCTCACATGCTTTATCTCGATATTGTCCATTAATTGCAATTAACTGAATTAAATACGTAGTCCTCTTAAAAGAATTACTCGATCGGAGTAAAGATGTTCTGCACGCATGACGACAAATAGAGCTAAGTTCGAACAACATTATAAATAACTATATAGGTTATTCTAGATATGTATCGATAAAATCTTAAACATACATACTTGAGCATAAGATGATGAATAGCGTCGGAGAATACCTCATCGATCTCCATAGCTGAGATCGTTGAGTGTTTTTGTGATTTTATCAGTAACTATATAGGTTATTCTAGATATGTATCGATAAAATCTTAAACATACATACTTGAGCATAAGATGATGAATAGCGTCGGAGAATACCTCATCGATCTCCATAGCTGAGATCGTTGAGTGTTTTTGTGATTTTATCAGTAACCAGCCTCCACCGCGACAGAGACAAAAGTCCTTCCATGTACGATTGGGGAATAGTGGAAAGGCAAGAGTAAGGGCAGGGAAGAAAGAAGATTGATGGGGGCAACGAAACGGAGTCCAATGAGCACGGACATCCTAGCTGCATGCTATCAAAATTCGATAGAAAAAACAGTTATTCTTGCAGCATTATTAACACGTAAATCATGAAAAAGAGAGAATAAAATAAGGAATTGAAAAGGGCGTTTACGTTGAATTAATTGATAGTGTGTTGGAGTGAAGAGGAAGGGGTAGATCAAGTGCGTTCATTTCTTTGGATCCAATCTGTCGTTCCTCAAAAGACACCTCTGCTCTCTCTCTCTCTCTCCTTCGCAGCACAGCGCCCCACAAATACCATACCGTATCCATCCACTGTAAAACCGGAGGTTGACCCTAAAGGGAATTTTCAAATTCAACTTAACAGGAGTACAGGTCACAGCTGACGGTACTTGATGGTAATGGCGAGATGATATTGGAAGAACGCCATAACGGTGATATTTGTTCCAAAAAGGATCTGACGGTGAAGGATGAACATGAGTGAACAAGCTTCATGTTGCACAGACTTCTCTGGCTGCGCGTTCATTTCGTACAGATCTCCGGTATCGCAAGAAATTGGGCTTGATGGTGAGCCAAGCCCAGCTCCAAACATCAAAAATGTAAATTTACACTCTATTTTTTTTTTTCATAAAAAAACAAAATTTATTACTTATAAATATACAACGATACTTTCATAACAAGGATTTATAATTTTTATTTTATACCACATATATATTTTTAAAGTATCTTTTTATAGATTATTATTGTATTTTTTTCTCTAAAAAAATATTTATTTAAGTGTCGGAGAATCCACTCCTCCACCAAAAAGAACCGTTTATAGATATGAGTCACAAACTATCTTGGTTTACCAAGCACAAAGTACAAGATATCAATAATCTTGACTATAAAAATAAATAAAATTATTATGTTCAACTAATTAACAGATCATCCAATCCAAAAATAAGCTACTTGGATTTAATTTTGAAATTCATCGAGTAACAATTTTGAGGTCTCAGCGCCGAGGCAACAATGCAATATTCTTCCAATTGACTCCACTAATATAGTTTATCTTAACCTCTTGCCGAGCTATCAATTTTATACTCGCTTTTACATCCTTGAATATTATTTTTGTAATGATCCATTCATGTACTCAGCCGTGAACCAAACACCATCTTGTACAGGGGGGACCATACGTGCGTGTATACACACACGCACACGGCGCCATATATGCACCTACTAGCTAGCTGCACATGCATATTTTCGGTCTGGTACGTAACAGGAGGTTGTTTTCGGATTTTTCTATTCCTGGTCCCAGAAGGAAATGGACTTGTGTACACGTGGCTGTTCCTCCAAGTCGCCCATGGGTTGTCTACGGTAAAAATGGTTGGGTTTATTACGTACCATGCAAGAGAGTCGCCCAGAAAAAAAATTAAAAAGAAAAGACTGGGGAACATTTTCATGTCCCGTTCACTAGTCAAGACGAAACAACATCTCCTGAAGAAAGCACATGTATGCATGGATGATAATTGCTACAGCTTGCAGTATTTTATAGCTTCGCTAATTGATTTAACGAGAAGCTGAAATAATACTGTTGCTTTTAGTGCTCTTGACCGATGAATTATATATAGTTTGTTTTTGTTTTTTTGTTTTTTTTTTGAAATTAGGTTTCTGTAGGTACAGTACAGTCAGAGTGTAACTGGGAGTTCAAAATAACAACGCTGAGGTGGACAGTATTCACTTTCATAGATTTGGGAGCAATTTTAACACCGGTGCTTTGAATTATTATAGGATATTTGACGTATTGTTTGTTTTGATTCCGTGGAGGAGAGGAATATGAGGCTGGTATGCTGGAAGGAAAGAAAGGGAAAAGACAAGGAACGAATACTGCGAAGGAACTTTATGTATTTTCCTCCCCAGTACTAAGCTGTGACTCGTGATCTAAGATTTATTCAGTCGTGCCACTGTAATGTTGACCGTATTTTATTAAGGCAAGCATCGCTTTAATGTGACAAAATAAAAGGACGTGGCCCGTGAGTGATCATTCTAATGTTTTCTCTCTCCTTTATTTTCCAACTTTTCTAGGGCACGATCTGATCGATATCCGTCGCGACATCGATCCTGAAGATAGAAGTGCCACCTTGGGGCTTTCGCTTTCCTTTTGCATAAAGCTTTTTTTTTTCTTTCTAAATCTTGATATTAGAAATTTACTGTTTTTACTCGCAAGATTGGTAAAAAGTAAAAACATTACATGTGTCATCAGTCGGCTAAAATTTTGACATATAGGTTTAAAAACGCGTTTATATATATTTATATATATATATATATCCATGTGTTGAATGCTGTTAAATTCGAAAAATGAAAGTTTAACAAAAAGGATTTTTAATGAAAAATAATCAGATGATGTTCAGTTAAGTTGAGAGTTGAAAAACTAATTTTCTGATTGAGATCGCGGTAATGTTATTTTTATTTTAAGAATATATTTCACTTGAAAAATATTAAATTTATATTTTTTAATGATTTTAATTAAAAATAAAAGAAAAGCACTGTGTCTCTTTGTTAATTTATTCCAGCGACATTTTGTTTTCAAGTTTCTCTACCGGGATGCGGCCATTTTAATTAGAAAAAATTCACCAACTCAAGTCAGCATCTACATTGAATGTGTTTTTTCGTACGTAAAATGGATCTTCTGGTTGAAAAAGACCCAATCGATCCAATATCCAAAGGATAACGATGGAGAAGAAGTTGCTTCATCTGGGTGCAAGAGGGGAGGTTGGGACAAGAAAGAAAGCGCGAAGCTTGTACCTTACATTTTCAGTTGCTTTACAACGTCACAGATTTAACAGTGTGTTCATCGATCCCTACTGGCCCTGGCGGAGGGAGGAGGAGGAGGAGGAGAAAGAAGAGCTATTTCTTTCACCACCATCTGTACATGTTCAATCCCTACTTTCTTCTCCTTTCTGGAGCTCTGCCTTTTTTCCAAAGGTGGTCCTGGAAGGGACAGCGAAAAGACATGGTCTTGGAGTCTTTTTATTTCACATCAAACGTTTTCCTTTCTTTTTTTCAGTTGAATACAAAAAAAAAAAAGTAAATAACAAGGAAAATATTCTTTAATCAACCCTTAAACTATACTTTAATTGCGTGGGAAAAAAATATAAGAGGGTATTTTATAACTATAAAACCATCATTTTATTACAATCTAAACATAACACTATATTGCTGCTAAAACAACATCAACAGCAACTGTTTCGCCTCATCACTACTATTATTTTTATTTTATTTTATTAAAATAAACATTATTTTAAAACTAGGGATGTAAAAGTAATTTATTACAGAGAAAATATTCTTGTATGCATCTAAATAATAAAAAATGACTTCAACCTTTTTTTTTATTAATAATTTTGTACAGAATAAACATGCCCTTGAGCTCGGTCAATATTGTACTATGCGTGACCCTATGGACCCTATGCGGCTACATACTGAGAAGTGGAAATACCTTTCCAAAGGAATCAATCAATATCTCCACAACAGGGACGCAAGCGGGTTCCTGTATCTGCTATCTAACTTAACCAACCCAAGCAATCTTATCCTCCTCAAAGATGTTGGAGCTGCCAGCATTTCGATATGCTGGAGAGAATTGCTCACAAAATGAAAAAAAAATTGTTGAAGGGGAACTATTGACGAGGATACTCTGGCAGCTACGACCGGGTTTGCGCAATCAGGTTGACCCTGCAGGTCTGGGCTCGACCGAGACAAGACCAGTGATCTGGGAAACATGTGAGTGCATTTCATGGGCTCGATTTCCCACTCCATTACACGAAAGCACAAGAAGCCATTTGCTTGGATCAGTTGCTTTCTCAAGCCCACTGCCTATCTACGACAAACACAAAGTGCTATCATTTCCGCAAAGGCTTCTTTGGGGGTTTCTGTTGACATGACATCTCATCTTTACAACATGAAGAGTGGAATCTCGGGATAATTATAAGAACATGGGGTCCGGGCCCCTAGTTCTCTAATGGACCCACTACTTGATGAGGGGAAGAGAGCAAGAAACAGGGGTCGTGCCTTCAGTGATTTTTACTTTAGACAAAATCTGAAGGCAGTTAATGATATCGAAGGGCTCAAGAGTGCTATCATCACAACTACATCTGTACCAAACTTTACGGGTATTAAATAGGAAGTTGAAATTATTTGTTTCTTCACTAATGTTCTTGGGGACACGCCTCGTCCATGATGCGTCAACAGTATACGAGTTTGAACCTTCTTAAGATCGTTAATAATAGAGGGGTTTTATTCTCAATGTTGAATAAAAAGTCTCATGCTCTCCAGCTCTTTTGCGGGATCCCATAAAACATTCATGAGCAAGCGGTCTCGTGTTACGGGCTGAGCCGGATCGAAACATCTTGTTCACCAAGTAACTTATGTAACTGAGTGGACATGGATTCGAAGCTACTGCAAACCAGAACTGACTTCAAGAACGGTCTTAACCCTTAAGAACTGAAGAACTTTTTCGCCAAACTTGGGGAAAACATCAAGTTAAACCAGCAGTAAAAGATGCAGAGTGGATAAAGGAATTCCTATATCAACGTAAAAGCGGGAAAGAGAGACTGTCAAACATGAAATTCCAAAGGCTGAAGTGGTCAACAATCACATGAAACATTTCTTTCATATTTCCATGTACAGAAGAATGCACAGAACATAATTTCAAGGAATTAACTGTGTCCGTTGAACTGTTTTTTACATATAATAAGAAAGCTCGCTTCATATTAACTTCTCCCTATGTATATCTTTTGTTATTGATTTATCTTTTGTATATTCGCAGTTGTGTGACATGGGGACCTTCATCAAAATAATGGCCAAAGCATGAAAATCCGAGAAAAAGATAACTTACAACCATTCCCCGGTCCGTAGCAAACGTTTGTTGTTATCTTCCTGCTATGATGCGGACTCAGATGAACTATGTTATCTGCTCTTATTTTAACCGCAGACGTGCTATAGGCTGTTGATTGTTGCTGTTGTTTGATGCACGCTTATCCAGAGTTTGTGGGTTCAGCTGAGATGCATTGCTATTGACTGTGATGTGGCTGCTATTTTTAGCTGCTGGTACATCGTGATTATGTTTGCCCTCATAGGTTGTTATAACGGCTCGAGGGTCTGCTGCAGCCCTCTCGACATGTTTACGGACTTTGCATCCTGGGGTTGTGCATTTATAGTAACTCCTGTACATTGTACAGAAATGAAAACCGAAGGAAAAGATGGATTAAAAATATTCTATAGACATCCAAAGTGCAAGTGCCGCACACATATTTTAGAGATAGAAACCAGACATGATAAAACGGAGATACATTTTCCATTTGCAGAATAAACAACGACAACCTATGAATTCAGCAATTACACTAGCAGCATGCCGCTATTTGGGCATCGAAATAGCATGCTGCTCATCATTATCCCACCACAAGCACATCCAGGCCCTTCTAACAAGTTTCTGAAACCAAATCTACAGGAACTACCTTTGTCCAGCAAAGCTATTAAGGATGCAGCTCGTGGATCTCTATCGAGGAATTAACAGCTTTAGAGCACGTTTCACATTTTAACGATTTTCAATGGTAACCCCAAGACAAACTCTTTATCCCATTCCAAAACTCTATATCCCTTTCCAACTCTAGTAGAGCTGTTCACAACAATGATGTTAACTAGGAATAAAATATGTGTGACTGATAGGAGCTCTATCAAGAACCAAGAGCTTGCGCCTGCACAACATTTAAGTGCAAGTCTAAAAACAGCATGTGGCCAAAATGCATGAGTAAACCAGCACAGTAACCAATAATATAACCAAAGGCAAGGATTTTACTAATACAAACTACAATCTTATGGAGTTAAGGAACCACCTTGGATAAGGATTGCCTTTGACAACTTTCTGCCCATACTTGCGCCATCTATAGCCGTCATCTAAGAGATCAACTTCACTGGTTGTCTGCACAACGATTCTAGACTCTGTCACAGTCCTGTGTGAAGAAGCTGGTTCTGTCACTCTAACCTCTGTAGTTATTCTGCACATGACATGAACTATTTCATTAGTTATACTCTAGTCCTCCAAGTAAAAGCACGCTAAGATTTGCATGCCCAAAAGTACCTTCTCTTATGACCAGGCTCATCTTCATCAATCCGACCACCAGTTTCAGTGTCACTAACTTCCTCAGAATCACTCATCCCAGATACATGTTCAGGTGTAGCTTGACTGGATTCCTGATCCTTCCTATCTCTCGTTTTTCTGACATATCCACTTTGAAGGGTAGCCATTTCAAAATTCCCCTGACTGTTTGAATTGCCGTTTATCCCTTCCTTTCCACGCTTATTGGGTTGTGGTGGTTCATGATTGTGTTGCCCCTTGTAGATAATTTCAGTTACTTGACCATCAAGTGATCGCTCAACTTTTTTCTTGACAGGACAGTTAGGATGTGTACATTTATAATAACTTCTAGGAAATTCGCTTCCTTTCACCTGTTTCTGCCCATATTTCCTCCAGTTGTATCCATCATCAGTGGGCTTGTCAACAGCCAAAGAAGGAGATTCGGATCTCCGATCAGCGTGAGGAATGCCGGACAGTTCCTGCACTGTCACTCTAGAGTCCGTTACTGAGCCTGCCATTTGCTGCTGCTGCTGCGCTGCTGAATTATTGATAGAGGTCAAAAACTGTGTCGTCGAAGACATTGCCGGTGTCGAATACTCCTGTTGAACATGCATATTTGAATTGGCTTGTGCAGCCTGTGCCGTGACCTGTGCTAGTGCCTGCTGGTGTATCATTCCAAAGCCCTGCAGACATCTCAAAAATCGTAAGAATACAGGTATAGCTAGACAATAAAAATACAGGCTTTCAATTACAAGAGCGGTGGCGTATTAATGATGGAGGGGAGAAATAAATTAATAAAATACAAACCTTTACCACATTGCAATCTTAATTCTTGAAAGCATCAATAATAGAGACTGCGAGCAAATAAATCACTTTGAAGCTAAAAAATATTTAATATTCCTTTTGCTAAGAATCCTCATGGAAACTAATCCATGTGACTAATAAGCACCTGAGCTATTACCAAAGGTAGGAAAACAAAAAAAATCTCCAAGCAAACAAAATGTCTATCTTAAAGACAACGAAAGACCTTCTTAGATAAACTTAAAATGTCAAAAAGATTTATTTCTTTCTAAGTAATCAAAAATAAAAATGAAAATAAAAAATAGTGTAAAACAAGAAAAAGACCGAAACTTTCTCAAGCGAAAGTAAACTACGAAAAAGAAGAGTTAATATATAACTGATGCAACCATCATATGAGCACTCGATTACCTCAGGAGAGAAGAGCCCGAACCCCGGTGAATCAGGAAGAGCCACCGGACAGAGCCCCAGCGGCATCGTGAACATCGGCGAGGGAGGGACGATCGACAAGTTTCCCGGCCTGCTAAAGTCCCCGGCGGAACTCTTGTCATCGGTTGGCTTGAAGTTAGGGTAGGCCGTGGCGCCGGAAAGAAGCTGAGAGAAGGACTTGCAGTCGTCGGAGTCGGAGAAGAACCCAGAGAGAAGAGTCATAGGACCTGGACTGAAGCCCATGGAACCAGGAGGCCCACTGGACAAGAAAGTTTCGGTGAAGGAACGTGGAGGGAGTGTTATGGTGATCGGGCGGGAAGATGGCTGCTGCTGTTTTGGCTGCTGATGCTCCTTTTCATCAGCCATTCGATTATAGTTTTGTTTTCCGTGTGTTTGTTTGTGTCCAGTTTGTTAGTTTCGGTTTGTATTGTTTCTTTGGCTGTTGGTGGATCTGGAAATTAATAAAAGATAGAGAAAGTCCACGCTAGCTGCTGGTACGAGAAGAAGAAAACGAAATTAATAGAGCAAAAAGGACCTGTCTCTGTTCTTTATTTTTTACGGGTAAATGAATCATGAACCAGTCTCCAGCCTTCATGATCTTGCAAGCTTATACTCTGCTATAATCCCAGTTGATTCACGCACACGCACGATTAATGAATCAGTCTCCAGCCTTTGTTTAAAATGTATCTTTTTAAAGGATATTATTTTTAATTTTTTATAGCAAATAGCTACAGATAATTTACGGGGACAGGGACTTCATTGAAAGGAGGTGAAATCACTATTGTGTCCCCGACGACTACTGGATTGACATGAGTGCTAATTGGAGGATAGAGCTTTGGAGTCTGGTGTCTAATCGATTTTAAAAGAGAGTAGCCGGAGAGGGAGAAGCATGCTTGTTTATGCCCATACCAGGTGGCAGTAACAGTGGAATCAGATGGAATTGGACCGTGGAATAGATCTCTATGATTGCTGGCTAGTTTCCACTCTTTTCTGCTTTTTTTAATCTTGTTTCAAGGGAGGTTAGCTTCTTCTTCTTCTTATATATATATATATATATATATATATATATATATATATATATATTAACTGTAGAAGAGGAGGTCATCTTATATATATTTTGATTAATTTTTAAGATTATAAAGTTAATAATTATATAAATTTTCAGTAATTTTAAAATTTATAATATTCAAATTTATAATTTTTAAAAATAAATTTAGAATACGATTAGTGGAGTTATATTTTATAAATTTATAACTATTATATATTGAGTCCTCGGGTTGTATTGTACATGAAACAATGGGCAGCATTGCGGCTGCTATTAGATTCTATAATGATTATGACCCGCATGCATTATATATGTGATATATAAGAGAAATTTGTAGCCATCACTTGAAAAGAGTTTTGTATTACTTTTTTTTTAAAAAAAATTTCATTATATTCTTTTCAAAAACAAATTAATACCGTGCGAGTTACGAGTCTTTCTACTGCTTTTATATATATATATATATATATATATATATATATATATATATATATATATATATAAAATAGAGATGGCGCAAGAGAAAATATAATCTTTATACTTATTATTATTATTCTATACAGAATAGTGTTTATTTGTTGTTTTATAATAAAAGAGACGGTGACATGAAAAATAAAAATGCATGTTTTGTGTACCGTCATTCTTTTTTCGTATAACTATTTCTAATTTCTATCTTTTTTTTTTATACAGCGGAACAATAAAGAAATACTATTTAATAAATATAATTATTTTTTTTATTTTGATTGTTTAAAAGAAATTTTAAGATATAATTTATATTATTTTTTAATATATTTTTTTACCACTTGCTATTAATTAATTAGAACAATGAGATTCAAATATAATTATTTAATCAATAAAATTATAATATCATGTAAAATAATCATTTAAATTTAAAAATTTAAACTCTTAAATAATACCTTAATATATTATTTTCTAAAAATTATTTCACACGGCTACTTTAGATTACCTTTGCAAGGACAATTCCTCCAAGAATTCGCTAGTTCTTCGATGCTCTACATGGAGCTAACGGCGTCTTCCTAGTCCCAGAACAGATTTCTCGTTCATGTCAAGTCGAAGCTATATTGTGCTAGAATGTCAAGATCCAAGAGATAACACAACTTGTGGTTCTTGCCCAAAAAGATTTTTCCAAAATATTTGTCCGCATCAGGGGCTAGTTTGTAATGACATCCACAGAATCCTAAGACAGAGGTCTTGTTGTGACAGCGAGTGTATCTGTCATTTTATAATATTATATCCAACCCATGCAGGCAAACATACAGAACCGGCTAAAGGTGAAAGAAAGATTTTTAGCAAAACTACAAATAGAATTTCTGAAAATATTTTTTAAAAAATGTTATATATATATATATATATATATATATATATATATATTTAACATATAGAGTGATTGTTTACCGTATGCTCGGTGAAAAATAGAAAGGAATCGTATACTTTTGTAACTGCCACCAAGGCATTTGTTTTTCAAACCCCAGAGAGGCATCATGGAATCAGGCTGCGAGACACATGATTTGAAAAATTGGTGCTAGGACAAAAAGGGGCAGGTGGTGCTGCTTCTCCCTCCTTGTGCTTCACTTGACTCGTCGTGTGGAATATGTTGTTGACCTGTATATGTGCTCTGCGGGCTGGCATGCAAGTTGTCATACAGACATTATTGTTTTCAGTTGCGGATGTTGATGGCTAATGGCAAATGGGTTCGTGCAGGCATATAGGGCCACGCTCTGGCTGGAGAGAGAGGGAGAGACGGTCGCCGTCCCCGTCCCCGTCCCCATTCATATTTATTTTGTTTTATTTTTAGCAAGTACCTGCCTGGGGGGCTATTTTAATATAACCCACAGAGATGGTAACCATTGAACGTGGGAGAAATTTCTTAAGTGTCTGGAATTGTTATCGTTTTTGTTTATTCGTGTGTTTTATGAGTATGTTTTATTTAAAAATATATTAAATTAATGTTTTTTCTTGATTCTGACATGTCATATATTTTCAAATAAAAAAATATATATATATGGTAATGCCACTACAAGACACAAACCTGCATTACAGTACCGGTACCACAGTTAATGCCATTGGTTTTGAAAGGGAGAACTCATGTCGAAGTGGGCTGCCTTGTGCCGTGCTTTACCAAGGTACCTGGTAAGAATTATGGTAACGAGAAAAGAGCTATTTTTTTTTTTAAAAAAAAACAGGCCTAAATTTGAAGGTTTAAACTCTTCTATTTTGATTTTTAAATAGTAATTAACAAAGCTAGCATTGACATTTGAAATAAATCGGAGCTTCAAGTGCACCCACCTTGAACAATTTTACCAGGCAAAAAATATTGTTGTTTCTTTTTTTGCAAAAGTTATTATCCAAATAAGGTTCTTTGGTTTCTCAATCTTTTTTTTTTCATCACTATTCTCCTGCTTCACGTTTAGATGACATAGGGATGCAATTTTAAGCCATTTGAAATAATTTCAGGTGATTTTAGTTGTTAAACAAGAATACACACCGAAACGATGTCTTCCCCCCCTCGAAACATGTAAAAGTTGAGTTCAAGCCTCGAAAAGCTTGGCTGGGGAAGGCATGGAAGATGCTCTGTACTTTGGTTCGATACAACATCAGGGAATCTAACACTTTTTCTTGCATCTTGCTACATAGCACGAGAACGAATTTACCACACGATGATCGACATCAACTGGTGAGTGGATGTATGGAATCCCATACATTCAAGTATCCAACGATCATCTAAAAGAAATTTCTCGACGAGTTGGCAACTCGGAGAATAGTGGTCATGTTGAAATGTAGAAGTATATGGCCCATGGAGACAGGCCCACAACCATAGATTGCATCATGCGCTGTTGGGAATATTCAATCTTTCTGTGTTCAAACGATACCTAACTGATTTGGGCCAGCCTCTCAAAAATTCCTGAACTTTAGGGTTTTATGTCCATGACCACTCTTGACCGGTTCTTCTTACCTCTTCCTTGTCGGAAACCAATAAATTATTACCCAAACCATCCGCTTCAACCAATTGAAAAAAATTCGCTGGTAGGTCATTTGTTTTCCATCTGCTCATGCTATGATTGCTGGGTTGTGATGATTAGAATTTTTTTTTAGATAAAAAAAGCCGTACTACTGAACACTGGACATTTCGAATGGTCTTTGTCGACAATGGTCCGTGTTGACTGTCCTTTCTATGCTTCACTCTACGAGTATTGGTTGTATTTATTGACAGTTAGAAAAAGTGGATGAAATTATATTTTTTAATTTAAAATTATTTTTTATAGTATTTTTTTTTTATTGTTTTGATATTTTGATGTTAAAAGTAATTTTTTACAAAATAAAAAAATATCTTTAAAAATAATTATCATCACATTTCTAAATATCATCTTACTGGAGTTAATATCTGATGTTATGCTTTTTTATAATGTTAATGAGAGTGTGTTTGATAAATGATGAATCTTTTATCTCCATAAAAGTTATTAGAAATTTTTTATGACCCCATATCCTCTCATAAAGATCGGCTTGGGACTGCCATTAGATTAGTTGGCTAAGGAAATAATACCTGCTGAATTTGGAGATTTTGGTCAGAGGTACCGAAGCTTGAGCAAGAGGACGTAGGACATCTCGTGTCTCGCAAAATGTCAAAAGAGTGATAATACACTTTTAAGTTTTAAGACCAACCTCAACAGGATTCCTTGAGAGTTGTAGGGTGAATTTTTGAAGAATTGCTCTGGTCATATCTCGTCAGGATTACTAACCAGGCAACAACAAATGCTCGATTATTGGATCCTCTACGAGGATTCATACACATCTCTCGAGAATTCAATTGCATGCTACTTTCGACAGTTGACATTTAATTCAGATTGCAGCCGTGAAAAAACATGACGAAAGCAAGAACCCGTTCGGCAAGCGGCATTCCATTTTGCTAAATAGTTTACTGTCATAAAATAATTAATTATGATTCAACCAGCGTGAATCCTTCGGCAAACAGGAAAGAACCAAATTTTCGAGAAGAATCTCAATTCTCTTCCATAGGTTCGGCTCTAACCTAACACACACAAGTAAAAACTTCGCTTACTAAAACATAACAAGTAACCATAACATTAGCATCGACGGGCAAACACGAGGAACGATGATGAGGAAAGGAACTGGAACCTACAAGGAAATAAAAACTGTAAATTGTTTGAAACCACCAAAGGTGCCAAGATGTTGTATACAGTCTTAATGGCAGAACAAACTTTCTCCACACCAAGAACCACAGGAATATCATTCATTACAAATAAAAAGCCACTTAAATAATGGCAAGTCTTCATATAAGGCCGCATCTGGTGCAGAACGTTACTTAAATGGGCCCAGTTCTCAAACCCACATAAAACCCCTTGCTAAAACTACAACTATCAGCAGTCAACCTTGGGCATGCGCTGCTTGCAGCCAGGCACAGATTACTTGGGACCAATGTCCTTGAGGGCACAGATCTGCTCCTCTCCCATGGAAGACATCACCGTCACAACAAGATCTTTCCCCTCACCAAATCCATCCTTAATCTGCATAACAAAGAGAAAAACATGACCAACTAGATTCTGTATAACAAAGAGGTTCATGGATTTTCTGAAATAGACTGAATCGGACTAATCTCCTATAGATTGAAAACTACACTACAAAAATTGAAGCGCAAAAGCAGAATTTTAGGGCACTCTAAGATTTTTATACATCCAGCACATGACCTTTGCTGCATTACAAAAATCCATCCAATTTCAAAGCACAAAATACACAGCCAGATTAAGCGACCACAAAACAAAAAAGTTAAAATCCTGAGATGCAGCACAATCTTGTTGCCTAATCGAATTCAGTAGGGAGAACAAAATGTCAACTAACCTGAGTGAGGAGACTGTCATCAGTTGGGAGTTTCAGGTCATCCTTAGTATTGCCATTCTCAGTCAGTAAGCTCACCTGAAATTTTAAAAACAGATTAGACAAAAGTCCAATAAGCCTAGTTTTTAAAAAAGTGAAAGAGCAAGGAACGAACAAATCCATCCTCAGAGATATCAATCAGCTGGTAGTCAGTACGGGTGACGTGGGGAACCTACAATGCAATGGAAAGAGACATTTAAATCATGAAAAAGCTTCAGTGATGAATAACTCATTGATGTAAAATAAATTAGATAAAAAAACTGCATACATCACAGTTGTGGGAAGAAGGAACAATATCTTCAAGCTTTTTTCCATTGAAAATATCAATCGCAACAAAGTGACATTTAGCATGGCCATGCTTGCCAGTTTTGGAGGTTGAAACCTCCACGACCTGTAAAAGAAAATTAAAAGCATGTCCTTAATAACTGTCATACAAAACCCAAAAGTTTTTTTAAAAAAGGGGAAAGCAATCTCTAAAGAACCAATAGGATGATCTACACGGGTTAACAAAGCTCAGCATCACTAAATGAATTATACACATGTAAAACGAACAAACACGCTTTACACCTGACAAGTAGAATTTCCATCCGAGTTCATAACTTGTTTCATATTTATAATTAATCAAAGTATCCTAAGATTTACCTTCACAAAACGAGCAGAGCAATGGCTATTTCGATCATGCTTACAAAATTACCATCAGCATTAGATTCTGCCTATAGACATGTTATTATTCAACAAACGTTTACATTTCAGAACAGTTTATTATCAAATCTAAATAATTTATTTAATTTTCCTCTTACGCTTTTAAAGTTAACAACAGCAACTAACACACTGAACATGACTGTAAGTAACCTTTAAACCCTAACTATCCATAACCAAATCAACTCCATAAAAATAATAAAATCAATTCTGATCCGACATTCATAAAAGGCATGTCTGGAACAAAACTGAACACACAGATAAAAATCAAAACAAAAAGATTCAAGCAGATCTAAAATTGAGATTGATAGTGAAACTTGACCTTGCAAGGGCGATTCTTGATGACTATGTAACCATTCTTGCGAATGGTACCAGCTTGCTGAGGATAGGTTTTTGAAGCTCCGGCATCGGCCTTTGACTCGAAGTGATGCTCCTCGTCAGACATGGCGGCGATTGATCAAGAGAACTAGAAAATATTAACAATAAGAAAACACGGAGAGTACCTGAGAGGACAGGGAGATTTAATCAATTTATGCTATTTATAGGGGTGCGTTATTTAAAAGGGAGGGTCTTTAGGGTTTCTAATAGTTGGGCTTTTTTGTAAAACCACTTATTTTGAGTGAGTTTAGATCATTGGATTTAAGAGATGGACGGTGAAGGATTCGATGAAATATATTTTTGGGCCTAATGCGTTATTAGTACGCAGTCCGGCACGTGGGCTGCTTGTGATGATGCTGTTTGGGATAAGTGTTTGTGTAAAGTTCTTCACTAAAACACACATGCACGATTATGTTCTACCACGTGTCCTCCTTGGTAGTAGCTCCCCCCCCCTCCTGAAAGCATGAACTAGTTTGCCACGTAACCACAAAATTTGACCTTGCCGGCCCCTTGCGTTGTTGCCACGGTTTCTTTTATCCGTATTACAAACTAGTTTAGTTTATAGGGTTGAGTTATGCTGCCATTTGATTTTTTCTTTCCAACATAAAAGAAATACGCAGGAGATTGTAAGAAATTATTTGGTATTATTAATAAATTTAGTCTAAAAGACTAATTTTGAAATTTCCTGAATGGATTTTTTTTATCTAATTTAAATTTAATTTTTATTTGATATTATGATCCAACCGTATTTTTTTATTTTTTTAGCTTCAAATGAATTTTTTAAATGTTTTTGAATCGTTTTAATGTGTTGATTTTAAAATTAAATTTTAAAAGATAAAAAAAATATTATTTTGATGTATTTTTAAGCGAAAAACACTTTGAAAAATAATCTCTACCGCACTCTCAAATAGGTTCTTAAAATTAAACCGTGTAGAAGTTATCCTGACATGATCTAATTCACTCAAACCATCTAAAAAACAACTCAAATGACCAATATCAAAAATATTTTGACTTTAAAAGAAAAAATCAAGATATTTTTTTATATGCTATTAAGACATGGATATATTATATTGGCAACTTAACTTGTTAATTTTATGATTCATGTGATGTAATTCATTAGATTTAATTTTTTTTTTTTAAATTTTCTATACTTAAATATATAGTAACAAAACTAAATGTTTATAAAATTAAGTACAAATTAAATATAGATTTGTTTGAGACTAGAATAAACTTATAAAAAATAAACTAAAATATTTAATAAAATAAATTTAAAATTAAACAAATATTAAAGGATAAATTAAAAAAAATACAAAAAAATGAAAAAAAAAGCAAGGGATAAGTCAACACCCCCAACTTTTTTAAATGTATTAAGTAATTCGTTTCGTTAAAAAAAAATCATAAAAAAATCAAATTTCTCAAAACTTGTATTACATGCTCAATTGCGGCAGGAGAATTTATGTTTTATATTATAAAAATGGAATTTGGTCTATGAAAAACTTACGAGATAACTTAAAAAAAACACATTGACACTCAGGTCTGCATCAGGCAACTTGATTTTTAAGTTTGACCTTGGTTATGTGGAAAATTCATAAAAAACACATACTGCCAGTTCTTTTCATTGAATACTCAGTAACAGGCACGAGGCAACGCACTTCACTTGACAAAAAACAAATCCTTCTTTATGAATATCCTGGTCCATTCGAAAACATAAAAAGAAGAAGAGAAAAGCGCAGAATCGGAAAAGGGTCCACAGAGTAGTACTGCATGACCTAACGGCGTCAAATTAAAGCCGGACAGGATAACCATTGAAGGGAGTGGTATATGCTACAGGTATAAGGGATTTCTTACATGGAAGAATCAAAACAAAATGTTGTGCACCTTCTCTCCCCCGCATTTTGCAGTTTGGAGCAAGCTCTAGAAAACGAAAGGGCTGAAGCAATAATAAAAACAAAAAAAGGCAGCAAATTGCATTGTTATAAGCAATTAAGCAAAAACTACAGAGCAGATTTATCTTCTAAATTAGATCTATTACCTCCTTTACCAAGCATACGAATATTCATCTCCTACTTGAAACTTCAGAAGAAAATCCAACATAGCTGTCTTCCATTTTCTGTATGAATATTTGAGGGGACACCTCCCTGACATGGAAAAGTCACATGGAGAAATATGCATGGTCAAGCGATTTGATTAACACGTATAAGGCAACACTGTGCCATAATGCAAATAAGAGACCATTGTCGGTTTTCTTGCATCACATAATGCAGAAAAATGAAGAAATAAGCAGCAAAGACAAAAATATTAACAATTAACATTAAAAAAAAAACAGAATAATTTTTCACCATATATCTAAACATTGTTCACACATTCCTAAAACACTGTCCATTTACTTTTGCGTTCGGAAAGCCCCCTTTTTTGCATTTTGGTTATAATTAACAAAGTTTATATTTCAATCATGACATTTTATTTTTGTATATTTCAATTTTTCCACTTGAGAGAAAGGTTTTGGCAGGCTATATTCTGGCTGCAAAAAACACTAATCTTAGTGTTAATAAATTTGTTTTGAAGAGGGGGGTCCGAAAAGATAGTTTGGACCTTAAATCATACTATAAATCAAAATTTTAAAAAAATGTTTTATTTAATTTTAAGTTTTTAAACTAACTAGAGTGTATTTTAGAATTGAAAATAGAATTATAGAGATATCTAAAATGTGTTTTATGTGAAAAAAAAATTGAAATTTAGATATTGAAAACCTAAAATAAAATACCTGGGCAGTAATTTTCCAACCACTACCAGTGCACTTTTTGTAAATAATGACACCTCGCCCTCTTAAACGGACAACATAATTAGGGGTGAGCAAAAAAACTGATAAACTGATTAAACCGAGAAAACCGGAAAAAAAATAACCGAAAAAACCGAACCGAAAAAAAAACCAAATTAACCGATTAAAAAATCACAAAAAAATTCCAGTTCAGTTCGGTTTCGGTTTCTAAAGTCTGAAACCGATTGAACCGAACCGAACCGGTTCAACCAGCTAGCATTTAAAAAAAAACAACTATAAATAAAATATTTTCTAACCCTAAAGTAACATTTACCCATTAGCAACCCTCCCCCTCCCCTCCCTTCTCTGCATATCTCATTATCTCTCACTTTACTCTTCACGTTGATTTTTCTCCCCTCTCTCTACTATCTATGAGACTTTTGTCTTGCTGTGGCTTCTTCCTGGAAAGCACGGGTTCTTGAGAAAGCAGAGATTAATCAACAATGGTTTTTTTGTGAGAGAAGTGTGTTTGTTTGTTTTTGTTGGATCTGGTGGATGGAACCTCAATCCTCTCTCTCCTTTTCTTGTTGTTTCTTGTTCTTCCCCTCTCTGGTTTTTGGGTTTTCCCTTTCTTGGATCTGACCCCAATCCTCTCTCTCCTTTTCTTGTTGTTTCTTGTTCTTCCCCTCTCTGGTTTTTGGGCTTTCCCTTTGTTGGATCTGGTGATGAGTTTCCTTAACATTAATGACGCATCGTGGGGTGAAGGAAACTGGAACAAAATGAGATTTGTGGTAGACAACTTGATCTACAATGTGGATTGGATTTAGTTGTGTTGATGGTTCTAATAGAGGCCAACATTTATTTTTCTTTTTCAGGCGGGTTCTTGTATTCTAGAGGAGGAAGAGGATGGACAGTGTTGGTAAAGGACCATTGGGTTTGAATTGGTTTGGAAGGGAAAAAAACCGAACCGAAATTAATCGATTTGAACCGGTTTTCGGTTCGGTTTAGAAAATTTTAAAAAAATCGGTTTGGTTGTTTATTTTGGTTTAAAACCGGACCGGACCGAACCGGAAATGCTCAGCCCTAAACATGTGCTTTTTTTTTAAAGACTTGCACTAGTCCTGACTTGTCCTTTCACGCTCAAGAGAACCTGAACTGTCAAATAAAATTAGAATTTTTTATGATAATATTAACAATTAATTTATGAATAACTTATATATGAATTTGATATATAATTTTTTTTAAAATTTTTTTTCATGAATATTCAACAAGAATAAAATATTTATATTATTAGTTTTAAATTATATATTTTAAATATAATTTTCTCAAATTAATTATTCATTTATTTTTTTATATGGTTGCATAAAAATGATCAAGACATCATTTTTTTATTTTTTTTTATTGAAACTTGCTTTTATAAGTTTTTATTCAAAAAATCATGCTATTAATTAAAAAGATGTGTTTTTGTAAAAATAAAAAAGAAATATATAAATAAGGAAAGGAAGTTTTAACTAAAGAAAACTTTGACAAAAATTCAAAAAACTCATAAGCAAAAAACTCTTCGCCCGACACGGTGGTGTATCAACAATTGCTTGAAGAAAAAAAGAGTTTTTCGGTTGTCAAAAACACTTTGTTCCCGCTTTATCATAAAAATAATTTAACCTTCATGAAGTGAAACAGATTATGCACATGCACCAAATTTTTACTTTTTGATAAAAAAAATTAATTAAAAAAACAATATCAATTTTCTTCCAAAAAAGCAGTCTGCAGCGTTCTACTAGGACGAAAAGTTGAAATTTAACAGTACGGAGAAAAGCATCAATGGTGGAGTAGAACGGACAAAATTCATGCAAAAAACTAGATTTGATGGTGGAGGCTGCCAATCGATCTTTGTATGGACAAAAGTGAACAGATGCATCAGTATGTTACGGAAAACCAAATGACAACAATGAAAACAATGTAACACAAGAACATAGAATGTAGGTGCTGAAGAAAAATTCTACTGTCAAGATTTAAGAAGAGTATGGTAGAACAAAATCACAAAGGAGTTAGCAACTGGAGTGACATACCTTTCATTAGCTTCTTGATATGTGTAGCTTGATACAACAGCTAGAAGTTGCCCCACATGGTTGTATGATAAGGATGCCACACTATTTGGATATCTAGGAAACTGAAAACAGGAAGGAACGAACCACTTACTAGTATTGAAAACGAAATCAAAGTGCATGCAGCTAACTGTTGTGATCAGATGGGAATATACCTCGTGTAATCTTCTTTTACTTTTAGCATCCCATGCAGTAACATAGCCTTCATTATCGCCAGTAACAAAAGTACCACCAATGCTGAATAAAAAATACCCATCAATTTAAGTTTCACAGAGTACATGATGGCAAACAATTGACTGGACTGTACTTACAGTGGATTGAAAACTATGTCATTAACTGACACAAGATGTGCCGTTCCATCCTTTGTTGTAGGGTGACACCGAAAAGTGTATCTGCAGTTGATTTTGAACAGTGCAACGCATTGCAAGATTAATAGCAAATTGTTCAGATCAACATGATAAATATGCACTTGCACAGACAATAGCAAATAGAACACAACAAACGCTCCAGCACAAATATTTGATTCTGCAGTATGAAAGCAAACATATACCACAATGGTCAGATTGAAATGTCCAGGGTACTAAGAGCAATATGGAAAGTTTGAGAACAAATTATGAAACTTGTGTTATCCATGTAAAACCCGTATACAATGTTGAAGCATTAATATCTCAATACCAGAAACTTAAATTCAACTTCTAGAGAGGAGTCAGTGATGCCACAGAAGTATATCTAGTCTAGTGCACATGCACGTGAAGAAAAAAAGGTTAAATCTCTTTGCTAAAAGACAACCATAAAAGTTTTTAGATTTAAAACTCAATAACAAAAAGAATGCAATTCCATCCTGCTCATCGAGTTCTAGCTTGGCAGTCTAGTTGGACATATCCCATGACCGCCGGGATGCCTCTTGTATTATATAACTTATCTGTCACAAATGCAGAATTGTCCTTGACCTTGGGTCCTAAGCTTGGGTGATGAGAATGTGGAATGGCATTAAGTTCAGTCTTGGTCAAAATCTTTAGAAAGTATAAGGAAAATGCGTCTACATTCTGAGGATCTACTCTACTCAAACCTTTAGCAGTGGGACAAAGAAAAACAAAAATACCACTAGAAAACAAAGAATACAAAGATTAAAATTGAAAATATACTACCAATATCAGATCTTTAACAAATGAAGCATGCTTGAAACCAAAAGACTGACCCAGTGGAATTCGAATTTAATGGATTTGAAATCTCCAGCGCTACACGTCCATCTATCAACCCAATTGCATATCCTGCAAAAAAAAAAAACATATTCAAAAGATTAAAAGGGAGGACAGGGGGATTGGAAGAAAGAAAAGGAATATAATGTCATTTTGAATGGTTAAAGAACGATTAAAATCTCCATACCATAAGAACTACAAGCAACCACACATAAGATTGGTAGTAAAACAATTACAGTTTGGTTGATTCACTTTTAAGGAATCAGCATGTTCTAATAATAATGACATTTCCTGCGAAAGAGATCTTCCACCAGAAACTGCATGTTCAAAATTATAAAGCTCACATTATCATTATAGTTGTACCTCTGGTAAATGGAACTGAAGCAACACAACTTATCCCTACATCCATAGATAGTTCTTTTAAATCCACCGCTCTTTCATAGTTCCGCAAGTCATATATATTTACTGCTGCTCCAACAGCTACCATCAAATCAAAACCGGAGATAGAAATGGAATCAATTTCTGCACCCAGATTTCGGAAGAGAGCAAGAGGATTTGCCAAGCGCATATCCCAAGACATTACCTTCTTGTCTAATCCAGCTGAAATCACTTGGCCTATAAAAGCCAAATAGAAAAGAATCATCAGAAACCCCTACAGCAATGACGCAACAAGGAAATAGCAGATCCACATGAAAATAGGTTGCAAATTGGGCTCTTTGTATGTCTTAGCAACCAAATCTTACAGCAAAACCGCATTGCATTGCCATGGTCATATATATCATAACGTCAAAAATTATAATGCAAAGAACAGAAAACCTAACCTTTAAAAAGAAATCTAAAGGATGGAATGCAAGGTTTCTAGTATGAGGTGGGTGGATGATAAAAACCCCAATAAATATGCATGCAAAGGTCTTATTTTTTGCTTTCTTAGACTTGGTTATCCTTGATATCCACAAAATTTGTCTGTAGTCCCAACAACATGTTAACTAGATGTATGACTGACCTTTTTCAGATAACAGTTGACAGGATTTAATAGTGCTCTTTAGAAATATAAAGATCTCCAAGGAAAAGAATATAGATGCATACGTTTTCCCATTATTAGAATAGTAGGAAAGCTGCATTTACTGCCAAAAATACCATGTGAGGTTGAGTACACATCTATCTCGTTGTCTTGCAGAAAATAACAAAAAAGAAAGGAAGAAAGAAAGAAAGCAACATGTGTCAAGTTCTAACGTAGATTCATGTTCATGTGACTTGTGAGGATGCGTCAAGATAGCTTACATGTTTCAATAGAGTATCCCACACATGTTGCCATGTCCTGATGATTTCCAATAGCATCAATAGTTCCTGAGTGCAAGTCATACCTAGAAAAATTTGGCCATAAAGAGTCAAGATATAAGGCATGAAAACCATAGCATACCACTTCAAACAACAAACTTAACTAAAACACACAGTTATGATTCAAACATATTCTCTCCAATAAAACCATTGTAAGCAAAGCATAATCGAGCAAATCAGCCCAAATAAACAAAACCCCAGCCTGATAGCCAAGTCGCTAAAAGAAGAGGCCAGCAATGTGTACCAAAAGCTAGCACCGTATGCTACTGAAATGCAAAAAATTAAGCAAGTTATGATCATAGTATTGGAAGCAATTATTGAATCAGATGTAATAAATAATATAAATTGATTAATATTAGAATAAAGAAAGATAAACATGTAGTGTCGGAGATAAAACGAAATTGAAGCTGAAGCTGGGTTTTGGAGTCCCAACGAGAACAAGAACAAACCTTGTAATGGAACCATCGGACGCAGCCGTAAAAGCAACGGACTCACTATGGAAACAACAGTCGAGAAGAGCAGCTTGTGAGGGAGCAGGAGCTTCTAATCTAAGCAGAGAGCTATCCACATCATATAATCGAAGATTCTACACGATCAAACAGATGTAAATATAATAATTTCGAAAAAAAAAATCTAAAACTAAAATTTTAAATTAAATAATAAAGAAGAGAGGCGAACACTGACGGAATCCCAAGAGGAAATGAGGAGATTATTGGATTGAGGGGCGAATCGGATCCTGGAAACTGCATCTTCGATGGGGTTTTCGAAATTTATACATGCGCCTTTCATTTGGGTACAAAATAAAGACACAAAAGGAGGTGTTTGAATGGGGAAGAGAAGAAAACCTAGTCTAGATCACAAAACCAACTGTGATTTCAGTCCTAGTTTGCCCTAATAAAGAAGCTATAAGACGCAGGGAAAGTGAACAAGAAGAAAAGGTTCCTTCCCGCTCAGCGTAGACAGCGGGATAATTATTTGAATCTATGTTACATACGAACTACCATTCTTGGGTGCATTTTGATGGGGTACTTTTTGGTGTTCATGCTTTAATATCCTTTCTCCTTTTATTTATTGATTTTTTTTTTATTAATATAAATGTTTCATCTGTTTATATTAACTTCGACTAATTTTATAGATTTTAAAATTAACAAATATGGAGTGTTAATTTTTTTTAGTTAAAATAAAAATTTATTTTTATATATTTTTTAAAAAAATCATAAAATAAAATTAATTTTTCTCTTTAAAGTTTAAACTTCTCCTCTCCTCATTTTATGTAAAATAAAAAATAACTTATTAAATATTATTTTTTATTGGAGTACCGCATGAAGATAAAAAAAACTAAATTACACTATTCAAAATACTATATTAATAATTTGAATGAATATTTTTTAAGAAAACATTTTGAAGATTTTGTTTTTGTTCATCTTTTTTTTTTCTTTTTCCTGACATGCATGAGAGGCTGGGCTGCTCGAACCCTAGTACCCTGTAGGAAGGGAAGTACACCGCCTATGAACCAGTCGGTGTGTTGTCTTCTCCAGGACAGTACAATGTCAACTGAAATTGTGATCATTCTCCTGACACTGGAATTTGGGCGATACTTGAATAGACAAGCACTCCAACCAACTCCAACTTCTCTGTTTCATCAATTTCCCTTGTAAAAATGTAGAATATAACTGTTATTTTTTAAATAATTTTTTATATTTAAATATATATAAATAAGTTTTTATATTTTTTAAAAATTATTTTTAATATCAATATCCAAAATATATAAATCATATTAAATTTTAATAATAATAAAAAAAATTTAGAAACACGTCCATCACGTTTTTAAACAGTTTCAAAGTAAACACTACCATCTCCCATGCCTCGAGGAAAGCTGATCAGTGGAGATGGCAGCATTGTATCTTTCAGTATCTCGAATGGCGATCAATCGCATTGAAACCCTGAAAGACATTCCTTAATCTCAGATGGAACCTAACCATTTTAAAATTAAACAAAACACAACGGAAGACCTGAAAATTCTACAAATTCATACAACTCACAAGCACATTAAAAAGATATAATAAGATACGTGAAAGAAAAACTTAATAGAGATCCAAGGTTTGTGTTGCTACTACATATCTGGTTTGAAACCTGATTGGCAAAGGACTAGAAATTTAATCAACATCACAAACAATTATCAAATCATTTCCATTGCTCAAATCACCAATCAACACACTGACAGGCTACCTTCAGATGATCAATAAAACATACAAGCACACATGCACACACAAAACTAAAATGATTTTAGGATGCCAATTCACATGCTCCAGCGTCATTAAGGCAAAAGGCCAAATCGAAGAGAAAGTTCAAAAAGAGCAAAATCTTCAACCACTCAACAGGAGTTTCACATATACATAGGAGTGAGATTATCTTCGTGGCTAAAGGTCCAAATATGAAAAAGATAAAGTTTTGATACTAACCAAACCCCCCTCTGTTTAAATTTAATCTTACAACTCATCGTGTTCTTTCATCTGGGATGTAGAAATCAAACCGAACATCAACAGAACCAGAAGTTTCTCCAGTATCTTGGTACTCGATGTTTGTTATTGATCCACTCTCGTCCTCTTCCTGATATCCTGGCTTCACCCGATGTACAGGCACTGTCACAGAGTACACCGTCCCAAGATCTGTATCAGTTGTGACACTCAGCTGAACTTTATCCTGTGATTCTATCTCCACGAATTCTGATAGAGCATGCACAATGTTGTTCACAATTTTCCGTTTCGCCTCATCACTAACTGCACATCTGTCAGAGAAGAGAATCATCTTCAGACGCTGTTTGGCAATCCTTGCATTTGAGCTCTTTCTTTGAGTTGGTGAAGGGAATATTATCCTCCAAGCCAAGTTTAAACGCTCAAAGAAGCTCATGCTTATGGCACTTAGGAGCAAGCTTTCAGCTTTCTTGATTAATTGCAGTTGAGGACAGTTGGTAATCTTCAGCAATCCCAGCAGATCGTTTAAAATGACTGTGTATTTTAAAGCCACGCCACTTGAGCATGTTTTGGGAAGTGCCACATCCTCCATTGAGGAAGCCTAGGAACTCTACCTATATATTACAGAGCAAAAGACTTAACTATAGTGAGACATTAAACAACACACATGCCAAAATCTGCCAGCCAAAAATTCTTCAATACTAAAAATACATAGATGTAAAAAACAAGAGCAAAAGATTTTCTGTTTACTAAAGTAGTTCCGACACAAATATTGTAACATCTACCCGCAGAGCATTTGGTCATCCTGTATCTATGCTGTCTCATTTTACTGAACATCGCATGGTTCTCTATACCATAGCATACTATCCAAATCTTTGTTTTTCCGTAAATAAATGCAGAATTAGTATATAAATCCTCAACTTAAACAGCCCGGCACTCCAAATTTGATATTTCTCACTGTTGTGTCTCAACTCTTCAAAATGAACCAATTAAGCCTTTCATCAGATGCCTGCTAACAAGGTGTTCATGTGAGCAGCATCTGCTGACATGGCAATCCACATCAAACCAAATTAAAACACCACATAATATAGAGGGGCTGAAATAAACAGAAAATCTTGGCGATAGAAGCAAAGATCTTGTCACTTGAAACCCATTTTAATTTATTGTTTTTTCTGTCTCTGAAAGTTTGAGAATTTGGGCCACTCCCATTGACGAGACTTCTACAGTTTCATACATGAAACCTGGAGTAATAATCAGAATGTGTCAGTGTGCATAAATATGGCTTTGGAAAGCCTCTCTATTCTTCAGTCCAAGATATTATGAGTGGAAAGATCAAAAGCTAACCCAACTCAGTGTATCCACAACATCAGACAAATGTTTCTTCAAGTTTAAAACATGAAATGAACAACCTTAGAGCATGTAAATATAAATTCAGGAAATAAAACCTGCATTCGAAGTCATTTATCTGACAATTTCATTTCACCATAATCTACTTTCAAAATATATCTAGGTGCCAAATACATAATGCTAAGCACCTCTCCAAACCATAAATTTTCTAAATTTCTGTTCTTCTCCTTTATTGTAAATCATTGCATACGGATTTAAATGATACATAATCACATACGCATTGACCCTTGTATTCCGAAAACCTATCAGCCCGGATCACCAAATGAAACAACAAAGGACACCCATAATTTATCAGCCTCCATAAACAATTAAAAAATGATATTTACATGCCCCCGTTTTAGTAACAAACAGCCAGTTCTCCCTCAAAAATCAACCCAAAACCCCAATCTTCCCCATCTCATTTCCCAAAGTATTTCTCAAATTCCCCAGCCAACACAGATAAATTGACATAACATGGGAAGCACGCAAAACACACGTGAAAACAGAAGCGAGTGGAGCTAAATTAAACGGAGTGAAGACCTTGGAATTCGAGGGAGGCAAAGAGCATAGAAGGTGTTTAGAGTAAGAGGCCAGTGTCGCTGAGACCCTCAGATCTCCTGATATCGCCATTTCCGATTTTGTAAGCTCTCTTTCCTCTCTCTCGCTCTGGCGCTCGCACCTACACCGTCTCGCTGCTATGTTTTTGCTCGCGGAGTGGCAATTCTGTTTCACGCTGCCTTCCTGGGGTGGAGTGATATATTATTTACCTGTTCTAACGACGGCGTTTTTATATGGTTTAATTTGCAATTATTTTGTTCTTGTTGACCTAATAGCCAAGTCTTACTTCGGAATTAACGGCATCATAGTAGTTGAGTACTCCCCAGTCACCACCCTAATTTTTACCATAAAAAATGAATTTTTCCCCTCTTAATAAAGACATGGTCTCTAATTTAAAATAGGAAATTTATACGAATCAAATCCTCACATGGTCTCTATTAATTTATCGAATTCAAGTTTTAAAATTCACATTCATAAAAATTTATTAATTTAAATACAATAAATTAATTTTTTTTTAAATCATTATAATTTAGTCTTAGTTAATTAGTAATCTAGTTAAAAAAAAATACTTGACATATTTAATCGTTTAATATTGATTTATTACACGTCAAAAAATCCATTCTTTTATTTGAAAAGTGAGTTTTAACTTAGATTTGATAGTAAATAAATTTTCTCATTAATATAAATCAAATTCAATATAATTTTTTGTGCAAGAGAATATTGAGTATAACGAGATATAAAGGTACTTCAATTTCCCCCTTCCTTGGATCATAAAAAAAAACACATAAATAAGATTCAATTTTATATTTTTTTCAAGCAAAAACAAAAACAATTTAAAATATACTTTAAAAAATATATTTAACTGCAAAAAAAAAACCCTATCATAAATGCAATTTTGTTACAAAACAGTAAAATGACCAAAAAAAGTAATAAAAAATGAATAAATAAAGGGCCATAATTGTTAACAAACAAAATCAGAGGAGTGGAGTAGAAGGCGCAGCTAGAGCCAAGAAAGTTAGAGGCCAAAGAATAGGGCATGGATCCATCACTCACAATTCACAACAGACTAACATAACCTTTTACTTTCCAAACTAAAGAACTGTTAGCTCCCATAATAAAAGAAAGAAGCATTCCTGTCCAAAGTGAATGGGCAGCAGGTGGAGAGCTACTGCTTCTCTTCTCCTCGACCACATAACCACAAAAGCTTCTGACTTTCTTTCACCTAACCTTCCCAAACCTCTTAATCGCTCACACCCTTTAATCGAAACTGTCCGTGGCTTCAAATTCAGGCCATTTTCTGCAATCCCTTCCCGAGTTTCGGTTTATAGCAATGAAATTGAATCCGGGTCTCATGATTTGGCTCTTAACTATCCTTTGGGACCTAAAGAAGATGAGGAAACTGGAAAGATTCCCGTCAAAGCTTACTTCCTTTGTACCAGGTCTGCCACTTTATATTTTTAATGTTCTTTTTTTTCCTTAACGGTTTCTTTGTTCTGTGTCTGGAAATGTGTTTTTTTTTTTTGGCTGTAGCTTAGTAATTTTTTTCCTTGGTGGGTTTCTATTGGCTGAAATTTGTGGCTTACTGTGTTTGTTTGCAAAAATGAAGTGACTTGGATTAAACTAGGCTTCAATATGCAACAACCCTCTTTAAAGATTGTTTTTTCCACTGCTGAGAGACTTCTTTTAATGTTAGTAAAATGTTGTCTAGATAGAGACAGTGTCTGTCGTACTGACTGTCCGGTCACTAAAAGGTGATTTTTTGAAGTGCCTACGTTTATGTTGCTGGGTTTTGGTTTTTGATAGCGAGCGTCTTTCTTCCGTTCGTTACGTGCTATCTTCTCCATGCTTTATGTTCCACTTACATTTGTGGTTCTGTGTTTTTTTTTTTTCTTTGATGGTTTGGTTTTCTCAGATTCGTGATTTTGGCAGTATTAATTTGAAGAGCATGCAAGCAGAGAATTTAAGCAATGTTGTTCCTCCTACCTCTCGCTCGACAAATTATACTGTCCTCAGATTTTTCAATTTCTCTTCAGACATTAGTGTAAGCTGATTGAAAACAATTACGTAGTTTTTTTTTTTGTGATCTTTTGAGCTTCGTTAGTTTTCCAAACATTCTACCTCCTTGTGAATATGGATAAAAGTGGTGGGAATCATGTATACTTAAGATCAGATCCTGATTCCAACCAAAAAAATAAAAAATTCTAACATGTATTTATGCCTTTCAAGCCGATTTGTTTGATTGTCATCTTATACCATCTGACTTTTAATTCAGGCACTTGGAATAAGAGGGTATGTCAGCTGCCGATACATGGTTGTATTCCAATATGGATCTGCTGTTCTATTTAATATCGAGGATCATGAAGTTGAAAGGTACCTGGAAATAGTAAGGAGGCACACTTCTGGATTGCTTTCCGAGATGAGGAAAGATGGTAAATTTCTTTGAGAAGATCCTATATTTTGTCTTATTTAAACAGAAAAGTTAGTCTGTTTGTCTTGTTTAGTAGATATATTTAACGTTTTGTGATATTGTGCAAATGTGGTACATTCTGCGCTTTAATGATTGAGATGAGAATCGCATTTAGGACAGTCATCGTAATCCATAACCAACACCAACTAGTTTGTGATCAAGGCTTGGTTGTGTTGAGTTGAGTCGAACTCTCATGGCTTTATTAGTCTCTCAATTTTTCCAAGTTTTGCTCTGTCAGCCCCATAATTTGTTTTGTAACCACTTTAACTTTTTGATAATTTCTGAATACGTGAATGATTTCTTGTTTGGCCCTTGATTTCTTCTTTTACTAGATTATGCCATAATAGAGAAACCACTTCTGGCTGAGGACATGCAGGGAGGTCTAGATTACATCGTTCTCAAAACTTTAGACACTGATAGTATTCGCATTATTGGAAGTGTGCTTGGGCAAAGCATAGCTTTGGACTATTTTGTTTCACAGGTAATCTTGCATTTGTATCCCTTACTTATGATGTAAATCGAAATCTACATGGTAGAAGAGGACATTAGGTTGTTCAAAACACAGTGTGGCAGATTTCAAGTAATTGAAGCTTTAATCATTTGGATGTCAGGATTCAACTTGTGAAACATTTTTATTTATTATTGAAAAATGGCTAGCACAATTTGGAATGGGATGCCAATTGGAGGAACTTTAAACTGAAAGTAAATTGTTAATTTCTTTTGTCCCTCTCTCCCTCCCTCTCTCTCTCTCTAAGGTTGACGGGATGGTTGAAGAGTTTTCTGGCATAAATCGTGCAATGGAAAAAACTGGAACTTTCACAATGGACAGGAAAAAGCTCCTTCAACTTGTTGGGAAGGCTAATTCAAATCTAGCTGATGTGATTCTAAAAGTCGGTCTTTTTGAGAGGTACTCCATTGTTACCATTGCTTGTTAAATTTCTCTTTGCATATTATAATTTTAAATGGTCTCTTTCACACACTCTATTATCTAATTTCCTTTCAGATGTAAAACCATGTGCTGTTAGGAAATTTCAGTAAGATCTTCTTGTTAAGCACCTAGTGAACCCTTTAGGTTTCGGTTCCATTTCCCCATATGTTTACTGTCATCAGTCATTAAGAAGCATGAAGATTTTAAAGAGCAGGAAACTTTTTCAGAAAAGAATCTTCTTTTTCTTGGGTAGTGCTGTCTCCAATTTAAAGAAACGCATCTGGCATCTGAATGAATCTGCTTAACTTAGATGAGGAGTTCTGCATGGGATCCTTTGGATGTTGGTTCGAACTTTGATGATTCCACGGGCCATATAAACTATTGATGTTCTTTAGTGCTATTCATTAAGCTGTTCTTAAGTTCCTTGTTGGTCTAGTCTGGTATCATTACGAGAATGAATGTGCGTGTGCTTCAGCCTCATTATATTTTCAGGTTCCTCACAGAATTTCGTTGCTCATTAAAGTGTAGACTCCTTTATCTAAGAAAAAGTGTTGAGACAAGCCTCAGTTAGAAAAGGCAGGTTACAGGTTGAATATAATGAAATTGTAAAATTGATGAATTTGTAGAAGTGTCCAAAACAGCATTGTATATGCTGCGATTTTTTAACATGCATTTTGCAGCCTTTACCAGTTCTATTCTTTCACTGTGCAGATCTGAAATTGCTTGGAGGGATGCAAAATATGCTCAAATATATGAGTACCTCAGGGAGGAGTATGAAGTTACTCAACGCTTTGGAAGTTTGGATTACAAATTAAAATTTGTAGAGGTACGCATCTGCTTTTATTGTACCTGATGAATATTATGGATTTTGGTTTTTACTGAATTTTAAATAGCTGTGTACGGTTATTGTGGCGATTGTGTTTATAGAGAGTTAGGCATGAAAGAGCATATAATACGTGGTGCTCATTGGAGATAGTGCAGTTGCATGAATGAGAGGATGCTTGAAATATTTCATGAAATGTAAAGAAATTTAAATAAGCAGACATCTTTACAGAGAGTAAACAGTAGATTGATTTGCAGTATTTTTCAGGACTTTTTCAGGTTTCCTCCAAAATATTGCAGTTGGACTGCAAGTAGTAAATTAATGGCTATTCATCTGGCAATTGCTCAATAATCTCCACAAGCACAGTTTCCACATCTCACTTTTCTGAATTTGTTGTGATAGTTATTGTGATATATTCATCTGGGAGCTGCTCTCTCATCCCATCTCTCCCTTCTTGCAGCACAACATTCATTTCCTTCAAGAAGTTATCCAAAACAGACGATCTGATCTTCTGGAATGGTGCATTATATTCCTGCTGAGCATAGAGAATATAATATCAATTTATGAGATAGTTCAAGGATGAAGTGCAGATACATAGCTGATTTGATATACCCTGGCATACGAGAAAGTTAGGATCGCCAAATGGAAAATTAACAATTCAATCTTTTGTAGAGCAGATCAATTTTTCAATATATATCTGTAATAGATGATCTTATTTTGCAGTACAGAACGTGGTGGAGAGTTTCTGGTGTCCATTTTGTAGTGTCACTTTAGCTGATAGAAAATTCAGAAAGGCAACCTTTTCAACCGCCGGCACGGATATGTATTAACAATTATGTGGACAATATGTTTGAACGCTTAGTTTCTCTTTTGAAATCAATATGGAAACATATTCACCTGCAGCGAAGTTCAGCTTCTTCTTGTAATGATTGCAGCAGGGGGCAATGCTGCTGGTAGAACCTTAAGACTCTGACCGGAGGTAGGTCAGGCATGTATCGACCTCACCGTCCTGACAATCTTGGGCTGGCGCCTCAAAAGCAAATGTCTGCTTCTGGTTATGATGGTGCCGTTCTTTCCGCAACATCAAAACGGGATTCATTTTTATTTTTATTTTTGTTGATTGAAACAAAGTGGTGACATTTGCTATTAGTTGGAAAACTTGCAGCTACAAGAATTGTCACAATTTGCCCGTGGAGGACATTATGTACCAGCATGAGGAATTTACATGTGGTTTTTAGAATTTAGATGGCATATACACCATCCATTATGCCCAGTATCAAATGGAAAATCGTTAGTAAAAGCGGATAAGCAATCGACCATATGATGCAAGTGCGCTCTGCTCAGCTCCATCCATCACGTGCTTCAGGTCGATTTTCCTCCGTAGCAATCTATGGCCAAAGCTCTCGACAGTGTGATCGTGTACATGTCATCATTCTTGGCTCTCAACGATCCTTATTCCACCAAATGTACTCGTGCAGAAACGCTAATAATGGTGAGTGTAAAATCTCAAACTCAATGCAATCGCGTAGTCAAGTTCCATTATAGAGGCAATTGGATTTCGAATATTACATCCATAGCAAGAGATTTTTCATCCGTTGATTACAGAGCACGAATTATGCTTAAATTCCAAAAAATGATTAAAAATACGAGCATTGACCATGGATGAAGATGATGGCGTTCCACATCCTTGGTTCAAAATTCCTCAACCCTGATAGCAGCCTGTGGTACATCATATGCAATTTTAGGCCTAGACTTCTTGACACCAGCTGTAAACCACACCTTATCAGACTTGTAGCTAAAAATACGAGCATTGACCATGGATGAAGATGATGGCGTTCCACATCCTTGGTTCAATATTCCTCAACCCTGATAGCAGCCTGTGGTACATCATATGCAATTTTAGGCCTAGACTTCCTGACACCAGCTGTAAACCACACCTTATCAGACTTGTAGCTCTCAACTGCCACACTCGTAACCTTAACCCATACTAGCACTTTTGTCTTCATTCCCTCAATACCTGTCAGCTTTCCCCTCGTAAGTATTGTCTTTACTCGAGGTGCATACCTAATTACAGAAGAGTCCTTGAAGCTGACCTCACATGCAGAAGACAAGTACACAATCAGTTTGGCCTTTGATTCATCGAATTCATAGCAAGTTATGTTCTGGGGAAAAAGTCCCGGTGGCAAATTGTATTCTCGGAGGAGATCTGGCAAACTTTTTAGTGGCTTTCCTGCAGAAAAAAGTAACATTCAGTTAAGCATCTGGTATAAAAGAGACGACTTCAATAATGAAAGAAACTTTTAAAAATTGATGTCCTTGTTAACCATCCCAAATTAATTAATCTCGAGTCAATTGAAGAAATAGAGCCCTTAATTACTTTTAAATAGTTTCAGGTTCTCAATTCTGCGAGCAAAATGGTAATATCCATTGCAATAATGCATATTAAAGATGAGAAGGAGATTGCAAAACATTCACTAAAGAATGTAATGTATCGAACAATTTAGTGGAACTGCAAATGTGTAAACACACATATACTATAAAAACTGTTTTGGGCATCACATGTATCGTTGTTGGCCCAGTCTCATGGTCATCTAACTTCTTCGAAAAAGCAACAATCACTAAATGGAGCCAGGGAACATACAAACGATAAAAGATTCTCCTTTCAGAACATTCTCCAGAATTCTGATCTACAAATGACAGCATTGTATCACCTCAAGTGCCTCTCGAAACAGTAATGCAGTTAAATGAACACAAAACCTTGTATCTAATTGAAACAATCAGCAATGAGGTGGAGAATGAATATCAAAGACATTGAAATAAAAAAAACAGTGCTATGCTAAACATCATCGGTGCACAAAAACAAACACGGTGCATCATTAGTCATTTCCTCAAGAATACCTGCTGCTTTAGCTACATATAATTCTCTACGTACCTTTCAACTTGTTGAAAACCCATCTTGCCTTCTCTTCAACAGTATTTGAGATAGTCTGCAACCACAAGCAATCGTGAATTTACTCCATATACAAAACAAGTTTCACAGCAAAGCAAAACTACCATACAAGCCAAAAAAAAGGGGACAAAAACTCCATTTGGCAATACAAGACGCACGAATGAAATCCTAAAACTCGTTTTCTTTTTTCATTGGTTCAAACACAATTATTTCATACAAGAAACTCAATTGGGTCTCCTTCAATTCGTCTCTTTTCCTTTTCTTTTCTTCCAGTCAGTAAACCCCAGAAAAGAAACTTAAAATGTAACCTCTAAGTTTTCGAAACCCTTGGATTCAATACAAAATAAAAAGAAATATCTTGTCCACATTACACATTCTTTTTTTTCCCATGATGGCATAATCATTTACTATTTGAAAAACAAACCCATCTCCAAAATGACTCTTGTTTCCATGAAAATCAACAGATCCATTTAAGATTAGCACAATATCACTAAATGGGTATCCTCGAATCAACCCACATTACACCAAAATCACCTAAAACAAAAGGCATACTAGCTCAATAAAAGTACGGTTAAACAAAATCATCATGACACAGACGTAATGTTAAAGGAAAAGGGAATTAGAGTACGTACAGGCATCACTTACATTGATGTCTTCAGTAATGTTGGAGAACTCTTCTTTTTGCTTTCTTTGAGATCCATAAGCTTCCTACTTTCAAGCTATTCACTTTTGTTAATGCTTTCTCCATTGCCTCAAACTCTCTCGAGCACCGAGTACAAGACTTCTCTTTCTCCTCTTCGATCTGTTGCTGAGGATTGAGAGAGAGGGTGTGAGACGACTGAAAACAGCAAAATGGAAAGGAGTGGGGTTGCTTTTCTGGCTAAAATCTGAACACTGGCTGGCACAAAGGGACAAAAATGCAGCTGCACAGCACATTTGAAAAAACAAAAAGCGGCGCTCACGCTTCTCTAGGCACTGAATTTTCAATTTAACCGAGGGTGTTTCTGTAAATTTTGGAAAGGGGTGATGATAGAATTTGCCGCGATTCCTTTGGATTATTATTTGCTGTCCCAGTTTTTCTTTCTTTCTTTCTTTTTTCGTGTCACAGGATCATTCTCTGTTTATCAATTACTATTTTTTTTGGAAAAAATAATTCATCCTCTGTTGATTGATTGATTATTATTATTATTACTATTAAAATGGATAACTGTAACAGCAATGCACGAGAAAAATAAGATGAAAATTTTATGCAGAAGTTAATGTAAACTTTTGATGATTTCATAGTTTCTAGCGCACAAAGTGTTTTTGCTTTGTGTTTCCTTTCTAATTCTTCTCTGTTTCATGTCATATTCACATTACATTTTAAAAACAAATTGTTCGTATGATATTTTCATTTCAATTTCTAACGCTATAAATTAGATCCAAATCCTTTTTAGAAAGTATCAGAAAATTCCCAGTGTTAAATTTTAGTTTCAATTACAGCATTTGTCAAGAATTTATAATACTAACAATTTAGGATTTACAAAGACAGACGTATCGTGCAAGCAATTGTATACAAGTTCAAATCAAATCTTTCTTCCATGCAAGTACCTTTTTGCTGTGCTTCTAAAACAAGGCTGATGATTAAGAAGGAATCATTTTGCCATAAGTATGGTAAAATGCATACAGCAAGGGCCCAAGACTCTGAAAGCGACTGTCTACCAAACTGGGAGAGATGAAGTAGAAAGGATAGATCCCCTGGAGCTAATTCTGAAGAAAAGTCCTTCAATTTCTCTCTCTTTGGGTTGCTTCATGTCCCCGCATTTGTCTATACCAGAAAATTAAAGATGCAACGGACCATGGTGGGCCTGATCCCACGATTTTTCCAGCTCACTAGTCGACAATGACAACTATAGCAATGCAGCTGCCTCTTGTGTTAACAGCCTCATCTTGCTGGATCACCAAGCAGACTGCTTCATCGGTGACAGTGTTTGCTGTTTAATAACAAACGAGGAAAAATTCTATTAATAAAACATACACCATAACATATAACATTTGTCGTTCATAAAATGCTAGGCATTTATAACTATATAAAAGCAGTCTGCAGATTTGTTTTTTTTTATAAAAAAAAAACACACATGACTAGGGCATTAGTCCAGCCTTCTCAACAAGTATTCAACCTGAACTTCTTTTGTCAGAGGCATGGTCCAGTTTTTGTACAGATTAGCAACTAAAGTTGGCTCCACTTTGTGTAGGGAATCAGCTCCGTCATCCTGCTGGGTGACACTTACCTCTTGACCATAATTTCTTGTTTCATCTCTACTCGGTTCTTAACAGCTGCTTCCACGGCTTCATATGTGAGCAACTCCATGAGTTGAGCTCGATCCTGCAAGAACCACGACCCCTAGGATGACAGGAAAGGGGGGGGGGGGGGGGGGGGGGGGGGGGGGGGGATTAGTAGACAAGTATCGAAGCAACTTTACCTGCACTTTGATAGCAGCCTTGTAATCAACAGGGGATTCCCAACAAATTTTCCTTAGTGGATTCTCCGTGACAGGGGCTGCAATAAGAGTCCAATGGTAGAAAAAAATACAGGATTTTAGATTGAACTCTCTTGCAGAAGTCATCCATTTTTAATTTACCAGTAAATTATTGAGCATCCACGTAGCACAAAAAGTGTCGGTGCAAATACTAGCATGTTACTTGGCTCAGGTGTCAGAGAGGTTTAGGAAACCACAGTAAAGTTTCATTATGGCGTATCATACCAATCCTCAGCTCAGAGGCAAGACTCGACACTTCATGGATTCCGCAAGAAATTCTCATTCTCAAAAAGGAAAACGAAATCTTCTTAATCATCAATGAAATTTAATTCCTCTATATGAAAGAAAATAAAAGAAAGCGCGGTAAATCTCTTCAGCATTCATAGGGGTCCGCTTGGCTTATTCAAGGCAGAGAAGAGGTCGATTTTCTACCTCCACGGAAGTACAGAGTCCTTGTGGAGACGTCTTGAAACCATTGAATGCCATCACCATTGAATGCAATCAAAATGGCACTTGCTTCATGGTGTATAAATAAACTGGGACCTACTTGCAATAAAGTAAAATGATCGGTTCAATGGCATACCTGCAAGCAAACCATGTCACAAACCATGGAAGAACCACAGTCGCCATCATCCCCAGCTTTCACCAGCCCTGGAAGATGATCCCTGAAGTACATGTTCCAACTTCCAAACCTTTTTGTTTATATTGGTTGAACCAGCACAAGGATGCAGAACCTCATATCACATCAGTAAAGAGACCAAATCAGTCAGCAGAGAAGCCACTCAGCACAAAACTCGACTATTTTAGAAAGAATCACGTCTCATTTATTCAACTGAACTGAAGTAGAAAGCATGAGCAAGTGTCACTTGAGATTTGCAGTGTTTGGTAATTGTGTTACGGAAAAACACACATTGTAGATCAAGACCTTACCTACTAAAAGAAAGTTGTGAGAAAGAGATGAGTTGCTGAGCAAGCATCAGTATGGTGCAAGTTTTATTAATCATGTCAGAATTCCAAACCATAATTCACGTTTTAGCAGAGCATAATGCAAGGTACATGATAAAAATATTTATTACATTACCATGTTTAGTAACCAGCAAATATTGAACAAACCTACTATTTGAACTCAATTGACTACGCAGAGATTAGTACAGAGTGCAAAATGGTTCCTTTGGCAGCAAGATTAAATTGTACTAATCATTTTATTCGAAATGCCTTACCTTTGAATGCTTTTAAGTTTTAACAGGGGGCGCCGCATTTGGTTGAATTTGTATCAAACAACAAACATGCTTCCCGTGAACACGAATCACAAAGCAATTAGATTCGGTGCCCATAATGCCAAATATTGTAGCTATCCAGAGAGTTGGGGGTTTTGAGGCTATGTTGAGTTCAGAATAAATTTGTTGATGATGGCCAAACTTATCAAACTAAAGCAAGCATAAGCATAGAAATTTATTCACTCTGAAATTGTAAAATGCTCAGCATCATTCACGAGCTTGAATTAGGCCCTTCACAATGTATGAAGAGAGAATATTTCTCACCATTGGTTACTGCAAAGGAGGCAGCATTGCATTGGGTCAGGTAAAGTTTCTGAAAAGAAGGGGTGCTCATCTGGACTTTTATATCGCCCCACATAATTTAAGAGGAGAGAACTTAAAATTTATGAAATCATGATTTTGTTAGAGTGCTTGCCTTTTTTTCTCTCTTGAAAGCGTACCTGAGGATGGAGCCTTTCGGTTTCTTTTACAATGAACTCGACGAAAGAACCATGGAAACCGTCTATGCATAGAAAATCATGGTTGTATGAGTTTGCGTTGTAAGTATACTGTGCTCTGAGCAAAAGGTTGAAAATTATACCGTCTTCTTGCAAAATTAAAGAATTCCTTATCACATAAAGAGCCAAGGTCTGTCTGCTATCCACCCTTGTTTGAGCATATCTACTTGGAAAGGGAGAAATAATGTCAGATATTGCTGTTCAAACAAGAGTATAAAATCACCCATGCCATCAAAAAGTTCCCCCATACAGAAGGAATTATAGCTAGTTAAAAATGATAATTGGTAAGTCCTGGCTCTCTCACAAATTTATCATGTTAAACAAGGTATGTACTTTCATGCAACTAATCAATACTTTAGTGGTTTTACACAGTCGTGCCTGAGCTTCCAAAGAAGTTAAGAAAGGAATAACCACAAAGTCTATCCCAATGAATATCAGGAGTTCCATCTCTTCATATGTCAGACCCTCACGTATCACCGCATTGAATGTGCACAACAAGGGTATAGTGAAGTGCTCCATTAACAAGATTTTACGGTCACAATTAAGGTAATACAAAGCAGAATAAACATGCATTTTTCTTGAAATGTTCCTAACTTTCTTAAGCGAATTAAGTCATGAATAGATGGGAAACTCTGCTAGAAATCCCTCCAAGTAGTTACAGTGAAATTGATATGAAACAATGACGGACTGAAGAGGCATGTTTTCTTTGTACTGAATGAATAAATGGACAATGTGTTTCAGACAGCTATAACAAATAAATGGGTTCGAATATAAAATGTCTATTCAAATGACCTTCTCGTATGGAGTATGAAGACATGAGATGAAAGACAAACATGTATAATTGACAATGAGTGAACATAAAGCATTTATGTGTTTGGTACCTTGTGTGAAAAGATGAAGAGTTTTGAAAAGGACGACGCTCAGAAGCTCCAGATTTTGACTGAAGAAATTTGAGGGAATTTTGATGATGGCGGGCCAAATTAATATGAATAAGGTGGTACGAGGCTTGAAGTAGTTGAAAAGTAACATTCAGTAGCTTTGACTCCGTAGATGATAAAGGAGAAGGGAGAGCAATTAACAATTAGCAAGAAGTTGGCGAACACTAAATCGGTGTTATAAGACGAGCACTAATTTCTCCATTGATATTCTAACTTGTACTCGATGCATACCTGGAATATACTTGGATAAATAAGGCCCATTTGATCTTGAAAATCTTGAGTGAATGATATCTAATACAAAGAAGAACACGAGCAACGCGAGGCTCCACGGACTATTGATATGTTTAATGTTGCAATCGTGCTTCTTGGCTACGAGTTGTGCTCAGTACAACATATTTGGCCGTAAAAAATCAAAATCACAGCAAGTGTTCAGCCTTGTTTGCCATTTTATTCGGTTTAGAGAAAGAATGCGAAGAGAGTTGTTCCGTTGATTAGTTTGGAGATCGAGGTAAATGGATGGGCAGAGAGCGAGGGAGAGGGGAGGGCAGTTCCATTCTGGCCCACGAATTACTGCCTTCTGAAGTCCAGTCTTTAGATCCATCTCTTCTCAAAAGATCGCAGGCTTAATTAAACTGGCATATTGGACCTTGGACTTGGACAGTGTAGCCCGTAACTACGTCTGCATCGAGCCTACACCAATTTTTGCTCCCAAGGTCCATAAAAAACACACTAGTGATGCTATAAAATAAAAAAAGGAGTCCCGTAACCAAATTAAGAAAGGAAACTTTCTCACATCTCAGTTTTTTAGCGGATCGACCTGCAATTGGCTTGTCTTCGCGATTATCGATCCTATTTATTATATGGGTGGAAAGAAAATGTCCCGACCACTAATGATAAGTTTCTCCAAACTTACTACAAACCAATCATGAAAGGTTGTGTCACACGCACATATTTCATTAAAAGTGATCAACAGTAATTAAACTAAGTTCAAGATTGTATATCAGTAGATTAGAGACAGAAGTCGATGTCATCATATAATAGTCGAGGGAGATTGAGAAGCATTAAGGAGGAGAGGGGAGAAGGACGAGGATTTCTTGAAGAATAATGGAATAATGATGTATATACAAAATCATTGACATCATCAACATTCATACGATGAAAAGAAAAAACAGCGTCAAAATGCCTGCTAGCTAGCTAGCCTTCTTTGTCCATAAATCTTTGAGCTTTCACAAAAGCCTCCTTTAAGTATGCCCGAAACCTAACGATATCAAGCTTGACATTTTGGGTCTTCATATATACCATGGCCTTTGTATAATTTCCGTTGACAAAAGCTGAAGGGTTCTTTAGCACCAAATCATTAACCCGATACTTTTCTGCCAAGCTACTTTCGTTAACTTCAATCTTATATTTCATGTACTCTAATCCCAAAACTCTAGCCGGCTTCTCGTAGAATGTCTTAGCAGGCCAATCTGTTCCAATCGGCACTATTTCACCCACCACCGTTCCTACTCTTAGAAACAATAAATGTGTCATCGCAGCACCATGTACTGCTAACATTGCATGGCTTCCATGGAGTAGCCTGTATGTTTCCCTCACCGAAGCATTTCGCTTTGGCTCGAACACTATTGCTTTAAATCCCACTTCCTCAATTGCCTTGAGAACTTCTTTCAAGTTCAAGATCTCACGACCGACACCATTTTTTCTATTCACCAGAACAAGCTGGGGCCTAGCACCCTTTGATTTACCAGATGTCAAAAGATAATTACCTCGGGGACCATATGTATTTTGTAGGAGTGCATGGAAATCAAGGAGTGTTTTATTCCGGGGTAGCAATCTGGGGTCCACAACTAAGGGACCGTGTGTCATTAGCCCTACGATTGCTGATGGGAAGCAGTGTGTCCTGGTCTGATTGTCCATGTTGACGATGGGGTGCCTGGTGAATTGATGCAGTAGATCAGCGTATTTATTGGCCCACCAATCACTCCAATCGGTGACCACTAGGATGACATCTTGATCTAGAGTGAGAGAATTAATGGTGATGTAGAGAGCAAGCAGACCATCATTGAACTGATGGTAGAAGTTTCCTGTGTACCCGCCCGTGCTGAATACTATGGCTGGACTAGAATGCCTGATTCCGCAGGAGGATTTTGGTGGAGCTGAGGTGAGTGTTAGTTCGTTGACTTTAGACTTGGCATTTTTATCCGTCTTCCGAGGGTAAGGATGAAATTTCACTGTGAAGTCTAGTGGGGTCGAGTTAGTGGCGCCGATTGCGAAGAATGTTGAAGTGATTGGATCCAAGAGCGTTGGACCGTTGATAGACCACATATCATAGTATCCGTGAGAGCAGTCGCATGTGATTACGTTCTTGACCCCTGAACGGGAAGTTGAAGGAGCTCGCTTGTCTTCCCGCGCCGTGTTCACAATAACTGTAAAACACAAGGCATGTCTATTTTGAATGCAGCCAATCATTGGTGCAAATCACTTTTCTATTCTTTCCTCGGCATTTTCTTTTTCTTATACTATGCTATTTATTACAAACCTATTTGTAATTATAATTATAAACAGAGTATTACTTTTGTCCAATACTTCGTATTGATCCAATTTCTCTTTGTAACATGACACGGTGATTGGAAAAACAAGTAATGGCTTTGGTTTAAGGATGACTATTTTGATTTAGGAGATGTTTAGAGTGCACCAGTAGCTGTTTTTCAATGTAATTTTTAACAAAAAATATATCTAAATAATTTTTTTACTTTTTTAAATTATAGTTTACATCAACGCAATAAAAAAATTAAAAAAACATAAAAAAAAAACTTCAAACAAAAATAAATTCAAATTTCAAAAAACATGCTTTCAATTACTTTTCTAAACAGTCATTTAGCTTTTAGAAGAAAGATCGAATTGAATTAACTAAAAAAACAGATTAAATTGAACAGAATGTATCGATCGAATTACAAATTGTGCTGTTTTATCTTGTCTATTTTCACGATCGTACACGGGACTTGAATGCTAGCAAACAACTATGTGAAGTCTTCACAAGTAATACAAAGCTATACAAGATCAAAACAAGAAATAGCTGCACCAACACACATGATCCATGTTTTTATATGAAAACTAGACAAGAATTAACGAAAAACAAGAAAATGGTTCCAGACTAGCTAGGTGATAAGGAATTGCAGAAGGTCAACTCTATCAGACAAGCAAGGAAACGTGGTATTTTGATATTTGAGTTTGTAATTGAGAAGAATATCATGCCAATCACAACTTAGTTAATCCTGATTATCGATGGAAGGATTACGTAACCCATACCTGGTTTACTCCTGGCTATCGAAGAAGCCACATTTGATCCAGAAAGCAACGAGAGGTTTATTTGGGAAGTGAAGAAGAACACCATAAACACGAACACGAAGGACACAATTGCAGTTGTAGGAACTCCCTTCTTCAACATGGTTTTGTTGCGTGGCTGGAGTACTGCCTGTAAGAAGACGGTGTTTTATGCGAGAGGGAGATATACCTCGTCAAGAAGACGATCGGCTGCTAATGCTACCATGTAATTAAAATAATGTATGGTCTGACCAAAATGGAGGCCATGATAAGACGTGGAAATAATTTGGGCGCCAGTAATAGGAAATTAGTAATATGACAGTGATTTGTACTTATTGAGCTACTTGGGAAACCACCTACCAAGTGAATTCCTTATTTAATTGGCCATCGATGCTCAAATGCTGATTGTATATTGATCCTCGGAGCGACCCCTCGATGTCTCGCGTTAAATTATTCTTGAAGGGAATAAAGAAACCAGTAATTGTGAGATATGGACGATAAACAAACTAATAGCTGTGTACAGCTGCGTCACAAAACGAGCACACAGCTAAACAAAAACATGGACAAAAAAATAACGACTATGAAATTCCACGCTCTGTATTCTCTTCAATGTTTAACGGAAAACGGCTCTACACATAGGGGGTCTGTAGACTGTAATTCGAGAAGACTAGGATCATATATATGCTGATAATCCCGGTGACTGGCTGGTCGCAAGAAGCCGAATCACTGTTCTTCGTTGGTTTCGAAGAATAGTACCGAGAATTGGAAGGGACATGTGGATAAGATAGTCCCTAGGCTGGCTTCGTGATTGATCATGTCTGGAAACGCGATGTAAATTATATTCTTAAAAAATTTAATTTTTTTTATTAAAATTTAATATGATTTGTATGTTTTGAATCGTTTTGATATGCTGATATCAAAAATAATTTTTAAAAAATAAAAAAACATCATTGACATGCATTTTGGCACAAAAAGTTATTTGAAAAGCAACCGCTACCACACTGTCAAGCACCGTCTTAATGTATCGTAATTGCGTTGTAATTTAAAGTATATTAAAATTATATATTTTTTAATTTTTAAAATTATTTTTAATATCAATGTATTAAAACAATCCAAAAATACTAAAAAATATTAATTTTAAATAAAAATATTTAAATTTTTTAAAATACGAGTTGAACCGCGTTTCCAAACATGATCTAAAAACTTATTTGAGTGTGTCAAGACAATTTCATGTCTCATACCAAAAAAAAAATAATTTCATGATTACGTCTTGCCATGCCATTAATGAGGGTGAATATTATTATAGTTTTGAAATTTGATATAATTCATTAATGAGGGTGAATATTATTATAGTTCTTAAATTTGGTATAATTTATAGGTGGTTGGATTTAGAAATCCAACTACTTGAAGCTTAAATTGGAATAGTTTAAAATTAATTAAATTAAATAAATAATCTGGTCCACCTAATTAAAACATAATTGATTGATTTAACATAATTTAAATTCAATGCTATATTATATAAAATAAAATAAGATGATACAGGTAACCGTTCAAAAAATTATGATTAATATAATGACACAAACTCTTTTTATTGGATCAAATATACATCAAGTATGATAACCATGGATACCATCACTTTTAATAAATGATAAATGACAAAAGGTATTCATATCAACATTAAATAAACTTGGAAAATGGAGTGTTGCTTGAAGTTGATGGAGCGTGATCATCACCTCTCACTAAAAAATAATTAAGCCAAAAAAACTTAACTACCTTTATTATTATTATTACATAAAAACTTCAGAACGAAAATGTACAGAAGATAAGCGATAATCATTTTCAGTTTGGTTTAGTTTTTATAAAAAAAAATAACCAAATTAAAATTTGAAAAAAACCAAAACCGGTTCAAACTGACCGTTTTAGATTCGGTTTTTTGGACAAAACCAGTTTGGCTTGGTTTTTTCTGATTTAGCTCGGTTTTTCCGGTTTGACTCGGTTTTTTTTGTTTGGGTTCGGTTCGGTTTTTTTTGTTTGGGTTCGGTTCGGTTTTAGGCTTATAAAACCAAACTGAACCAGTCGGTTTTTTTAAAATTTTAATATATATAATTAGTTTTTTTTTCATAGTTCGATTTTTTTAATTATTATTTTTTCAATTATTATTTTTTTAATTTTCTTAATTTGATTGATTTTTTTCTCACTCATAAGAATAGGTGTCCCAAATCTTTCTTGGTGAAATAAATGCTACCCAGTAACGAGCGACTCTACCTAGTTGCTAACTTTTGTGCAGTTTTGGGCTATTTGGCCACAACTCGGTATCATATTTCCGAAGACTTTTTGTTTTAAAAAAAATTCTCCTGAAAAATTATTTGATGATAGTGACGCCAGGTGGATTGCGTGTGCAAATTGTACAGATTTTATCAACCGTCATTAATAACACTTTGACCAAGTTATTTGATCTGTGATCTCTAAATTATTATAGAGACTCGAGATCAAAACAAGAAAAAAAATATTATTCAATCAAGACATTACTCGAAGACTTAATTGAGAATAGCCAAGTAGACTAATTTGATGTTTAACCTAACATTCTTAAATGGTTGCGATTCGAAACCATATTTTTTTTCGTTTTTTGCCTATCATTTATCGGGCTCGTAAAATGAATTATCTTGCAGGTATATTCATCTATTCTCTCTTTTTTCACAAGAAAAAAAATGAAAGTTTGGTTCCTGTTGTGAGGAATATATATATATATATATATATATATATATATATATATATATATATATATATATATTCACTGTCCAGATGTCCAGAGTCCAGACAAGGAGTGCTTATTTTTTTCACATGGTGGCAGAGGTGTATCCTATATTCCTAAATCTAGTTGGGAGCATAGGTATAAAAGAATAGCCTATGCGTTGACTTGGGACATTATCGATTATGGGTCTAGCTAGATTAGCCATAAAAAAACACTCAGATGACTAAATTAAAAACTGGTTAAACAGTAATTAATAGTGCAATATTAGTTATTTATTGAAATCTACCCTTAAAAAATAGATAAATACAAAAATAAGAGATAAGTTTTAGGATGAGATATTATCATTTTTGATAGATCTGTCTTTTATTTTATCATTTCTTCGTATATTATTTTTTATAAAAATAAATATGAAAAAACAACTAATAAAATATCGATATAAGTTTTGTTTTACTTTCAAAGCCATTGCTACAGAGGTTAAATAAATGAGCTCGCCGGCAGCTGATTTTGAAACCCAAGGGCAGTAGATTGAGTGGGCCCCACCGCGCAATATATTTTTCCAGTTCAGTTACAATGCCTTTACGCTTCTCCAAACCCCACAGTTAGAATAAAAATAAAGATAAAAAAATGACAGGACAGATGGCAGTTGGCGAGTAATTATCCAAGGGCAGACTTAGAACATCTCCGCTGCTGTCAAAATGATAACCACACCACATCCAACTCTATTATTGACAAGTGCCAACCTGTCAGAACATGCCAGGGCACCGTTGTCATTGCCACTACCTACTCCGGGCACTCATTGTAAAACACAGCGACATTTTTTTCTCACTGGACTATAGATGCATCCCGTGGTCTCCGTCGCATTGGAAAGCTGCTTTCCCAGTCAACTGATTCTTTTTAAACAACCAATCAGGGTAATTCAAACTATAAAAACCGTCTCTGAAAAGTATTTTTTTATTTTAAAATATTTTTTAATATTAATACATAAAAATTATTAAAAAACATTAGAAAGATAAATTCATTTGATTTTTTTAAAATTAATTTGTAATAAACAAAGAGCTCGTAGGGGGCCATTACTCTGGCTTATCAACTATGACAGCTCTGTGTCGATTTTTTTTAATATTTTCTTCACAATTTCTCTTGCCGAGCGAACTAATTTGTACGAACAGTAGAACTACGAGCATTGCTGATATCTTTTAAAAAAAGAACAGAGAGCATTACTGGTATAAATAAAACGATCAACGATTCCTTCGAAGGAAGGAAAGTTTGGATCTCCATCCAGGCATATTTATTGAGAACCAAGATGAATGGGAAATTATACTCGTCGGTTGCCCTTACGCCACGTGTGTAAAAATCTGGACATGTTAGAACTAGAGTTCGTACATTCTGTGTGGAATGATGTGCCTGTTTTTTTCTGCTTTTTGATTTCAAAAATTAATAAATAATAAAATAAAATAAATACTTGTTGGGAAGAGACTCCACGGTTGTTAAGCTTCAGCCATCTGTGCGTGTATTTTACTCAGATGTCTGCTGTAGTTGTGGTAAGAGAGAGAAGTGATCGATTAACATAGTCAAGATAAAGTTTTTTTTTAAGTGCGATGAAATATAATTATTAAAAAAATCATTTTATATCATATGATTTTTATTTAGTAATTTAACATTTTAAAACACCTTTTACACAAAAAGATGGTAGGATTATACAACATTATATTTAATTTCAACTTATTATTGTTATAAGTTCCATTTTACAAGAATTGTGAAGGATTTAAAGTAATAAAAGAAGGAAAAAGGAAAGGAAAGACATGGAATATTGTTCGCTGATAAATAAAGAAAAGGGCATGACTTGTGTTGTTTATTGTTCGGGATCTATCTGTTTTGTAGTTTTTGAGCAAGGACCCACACGGACAGAAACCACTACCGTTTTGTCTTCTGGTGCAGCGGCCATAGATGGCTACTTCACCCTTCATGCCAAACAGGGAGCTCGAGTACCAGTCTAACCAAATTAATATATGTAGCCTTAATACGTCCTTCAAGTGCAGGATCTTGAAGATATATATAGAGGTTTCATTAACGGAATATAAAAGGAAATACCAAAAATATCTGGCTGGCCATGATCTTCATAATTGGGTACGACAACAGGTATTCACGGATGGATTTTTTAATAATAATATTTTTTTACTTGTTGTGTTATGATTTCAAAACGGAAGAATGTTATGAAAAATATAAAGATAATTAATTTTAAAACCATGTTATGATTTTTGGACAATTTATCATAACATAACAGATAATTTTTTATTTTATTATTAATATAAATATCCGGACCAGCTTGTATATATCCCTATTAATTTTACAGATTTTAAAATTAACAAACATAAAAATTTCTATCGATCCTCAAATTTATAATACTTAATCTATAATCTCTAAAAAATAACACCACTGCCAACAAACAAGAACACTTACTTGGAATGCTGGGTGTAATGTAAAGTGATACTAAGATTTTTGGAACAATTTATCGTTGAAAGTTGAAACTTCATTCATATCTCTCTCTCTCTCTCTTCGTTTTATCTTCTTTCACCACTTTTGCGTTGCCTTTCAACACGAGAATATACCTGAGTCTTGCATCCATAGCTTTTGTATTCGAGCTTATTTGACTTTACTTGGTGTGCTTTTTCTGGTTACCGTGGTTGAGTGGTACGAGATTCTCTGTTTTGAAGTTGATGCAATATTTAAGCACGCGCCTCTTAAATGGTGAGGAAGTCGCCTATGTGTTGGCTCATGATGAGCAAGTGACCATAATTTTTTTAAAAATAAAAATATATATTTTTTAAAATTAAAAACATTAAAATGATATTCAGTATTATGATTTTTTTTAAAACAGAAAATATAAAAATACTTTTCAAAATATGAGTTGTTGTTTTTTTAAGGATAAAAATGTATTTTTAAAATCTTATAAGAAAAGCTTTTGATCAATAGCTATAAACTTTTTCTATTTAAGAATAAATAATTAATTTTACTATTTTAAAGTTTTTTTAAAAAACAAAACAATCATTATCAATACTTATAAATTTTGTTGATTTTAGAGTTAAATATATCATTTGACCGTGTAAAAAAATTGAAAAAGACTAATATATTTTTTTAATTGAAAACAATTAAATTACCACCACCATCTAGGCTAATGTTACCTGAAAAACCCAAGTTTATATATTTTTTATTAATAGTATTCTTGAAGCCCAAGAATGTTGACTGAAGTTCGGATTCAAATTTGTGTATATATATATATATATATATATATAAAAGGGGGTACAAATTCGTTGAAAATTGAACAATGCAAAGATGCCTTAAATTGCCGATGCAATAATTTTCAATGGTTGTAATCATGCATATACAGAGTATTACTTTATCAAAAGCTAAAATCTATCTGAGTTCAGATTTCGAAGCACTCTTTTTATGTGCTATTTGTTAAGCTCTGCTATATGAACCCAACAAACCTTTCCTGGTTAGGCATGCGAATTATCCTTTCCCAAATGACCATTCAATTGAAATTTACATCCCTGCCCCCCACCCCCGAAGAAATATATCATAAAGAAAAGAAAAGGATAAAACGTTTAAATGAGCAGAAATGACCATTCAGCTCCTTATTGTCATGTCTAAAAGCACGGGGGAGATGGTTTGAACTCCGACACAACAGATGATGGCCATTGAACCACGACTAGCTGCATTCAAAGCCACTTTGCAGTGGGTGAGGTCGCTCGCACGGTATATAAGCTCCAGAATTTACCTTCAAGAGATAAATATGGTAAATGTTGAGGTGGAGGGGCTCAGTTTTGGTGACTTTCTCGAAAAAGGCGGGGGAAAGCGAGATGCTATCTAGCTTCACACATTCCGATGCTCATCTGGAGGGCCCAGCACACGAGAGGTGTCGTTCCGTCGGGAAAATGAAACATAAATACGAGGGTTGGTCATTTTGTGTTTCGAAGCCCTTTATTCTTGGATGAAGATTGGCACGGGAATTCGAGAGGCAGAGGGCTTTTCTGGGTGCCTAAAAGCACCAGAGTGAATAAATTTTTCGCTGTAAGCGCCTTTTGTGCGAGTGTGACTCTTTGAAAGATACATGTACGAGTGAATAAATCGATGCGAATATTTTATGTCGTATATAATTTAAATGATGAAATTTTTATTTATTTTAGATTGAGTTGAATTTTTTTATTAAAATATATATTTTTTTTTATATTCAAAATATTCAAAAAATTTTTTTTTTTTATTTTAAATAAATATTTTTTAATATTTTTATATTATTTTAATGTAATATCATATCCAAAACTACTAGATCTTGCTCCCAACAAGACCCGAGCCAATACCAAAACATTTAAATTCATGCTTCATATTATTTTTATATTTAAAAAAACAGTTGTTATTAACCCACGCGCCAATATAATATGCTAGTATCATTGATGGTTTGCCCCTTGAATTTTGCCCATCTGCTACTGTATGCCTTTAGACCTTCGCAAAGCGAGTAGGAATGAAAAGAAAAAAAAAGAGAGAGAAGGAAAGTCTTTTTCAGATAGATGCAGGACTAAAGCCCAAAAAAGAAGAATGACGAAGAAGAAACCGGGAATAGCAACCCAAATAGCACCATGATGTAAAGGATCAGCAACTCCTGCAGGCGAGAAATGAAAATAAGGAACGCCAAGTTCAAAAGAAAGGTCCCGATTAAGCAACCAATCCCCACACCCATACAATTTTTTAACATTATGTTTGGAACTTTTCAAATCCAGGCATGACAGAGTTCCCACTTCCACATTACGTCACTCATCAGGAAAATCAATCAAATGGGTTTTTAATCCATCAATCTAACTATCCAACCAAAATCTAGGACACTTCCCATAGCCAATAACCATCAAACACCCTTCAGAACGTGATGCCAGATATTGCAGACCAATTTCCACAAATGTAAAGCATTGCTTCTGCAATTCAAATAAGAATTACACTCATAACCAAACCAATAATTGCCACTGGGAAATTGAACCCAGAGATTCTTTTAACTTATCGAACCCAATTTCATACACAATGCATCGCTCATAGAATCCAGATACTTTAATCCAATTCCACCAGATTCTTCGGCTGACAAAGAGTTTCCCAGTTGATGATATACATTTTGGGATTCCCCTCCTTCTCACTCCAATCAAAAGACCTGCATGACCATTCAATTTCACCAGTAATAATCCTCGATAGCTTGACACTCTGCATGGTATAATTAAGAAGAGAAGCAAGAACTGATTGGCACAGAGTTAACCACCTGCAAAAGATAGATTTTCCACTTTCCATCTAGTTATCCTGCTCTGAACTTTATCAACTTGATGCTGGTAGGTCTTCTTAGTGATTCGAGGATGAAAAAAAGAGTCCCAGGAAACGGCTTAGATCATAACATCTAAAATATCCACATTAACGAGTAGTTGCAGCACCCAAGAAGTTAGTTACGTTTTTATCAACTTATAGGCCGACACTGTATAATAGATTCTGGAAAAGCAATCTTAGGAATCAAAGCAATAAAAGTTATCGTTCACTCCCTTTACAGTCTCTGTTTCTTGAAATGTGTTTTTTACAAATTGAACAATGAACCACTCACAAAATCCCATTAAGATTGGAAAAAACACGCCTAGATCAGGACATGTCAAATAAGGCCAAGTGAATTCCCTCTATATTCACCAAGCAATAAAACGAATCAAACTCGGAAGAACCCAGAGCAGGGAAACAACTAGTAATGAAAAATTATGTAATGAGAAGCAAAGAAGTGGATGGAATGAGAAGCACACCAATTGGCACATGTAAGGTCATCAAAACTCCCAATCACGGATAGGATGACCGGTGTGATTTCCAATCTTAAAAAGGATTGGTGTATCGTAATGCTCAATGAATAGGTTTGGAGTTCTCACCCATACTCTGCTAGTCTTTTCCACCTCTGGGTCAAAATTCGACCTCCATTAGTGGACAATTAGGATGTGTTCGACCACCATCTATGGACCACCAGATAAGATGATATTGAATTTGGCAAGGTATTAGCCATTTCCCAAATCAGCCATGATAAATCCTTCCGTCAATTCCAATTGTCTACTGAAAACTTGTAGCCTGTCTTTATGCCCGGAACTTTTAACAGTTAGGGTTTTTTCCTCGAGGCTTGCGCAGCCGTATTTTATCTGAAGCTGATAGGCTTCCTCTTGATAGCCTAATTGCGGGTCAATCCTCTTCCTCTGCATCCGATTCGTCCTAAAAAATCACATCCTCATCGTCTCCATGCACACTTTTTATTGGAATATCGTCATACGGGAGAATCCTTACAAAAAGCTTCAACCCGTTCCGTTACTCTAATTCACGCCATCAAAATCTCTGTCTTGTCATGGTGTCCCGTTCGTTAGTAGTGATGTCCTGGTGATTTTAACTTTTTTATTACTTCGAATAGCTAAGTAAGCCTTTTCTGCAGATCTGTCAAAAAATTTCATCAATGATAACGCTAGCTTGATTTTCAAAAGTAGAAAAAAAAATGCTATATTTTTTTAAAAAAGAGAGCGAAAGTTGAAGGGATAAGAATAGAGTGAAGAATAATGTTGCTATAATAATAATGGTAGCCATGATTATGAAATTATGGTAACATTAGATTAATGGTTATGATTGTACAGCAGAGATAGTTTTGGTTATAATTTTCAGATCCGGCTTGGTCTAAGACTCGTGATCTTGGTTTTGACCGGGTCATCGGGTCGCCTGGATCAATTCTTTTTTTTTAATATAAACGGTGCTGTTTTAGGGGAAAAAAAAAACAAAAATCAATAAGTCATAACCGGGTTTTTTCTCCTTCTATTTTTTCTTTAACCCGGCCCGGCTTCAGCTCCGAACAGCCGGGTCCCAGCCGACCCGCCAGGCCGAACCGGTTTCAAAACTATGGTTTTGGTAACATGATATCATTCACATAAAAATCATTAATAAAAAATAAAAAATTATTATTTTAATGTATTTTTTTTAAAAAAAAAACACTTAAAATATAACTAATATCACCCTTCTAAACACCACCAAAACTATTCAAAAAAAAAACAAAAAAAAAGTTAGGCACCCAAAACTGTAAAGAACCAGATGCCTTTCTCGCTACAGCCAAATCATGCCCGATTGTTTTTTTCTCTCGACACGGAACACTTCAAAAATACGCCACGTGTATGCTATATTATTTCATGTGATCGTATTTAAAAAATTCGATACTCGGGTTGTTATATCGACGAGTTACGGAATAATCACAGCAACAATCCATTCGCTTTTTACGATTTTTCTTCTGCCTCTCGACGCGTCGAAGTGAGTGATCAAAGGACGAAGACACTTTGATGTTTCTGTTCGACACATCAATTCGACTTTTCTGTTAGAATTCCTTCAAACTTTAGAGCTCATAAATCAACTCAATTTCGTTAAATTTTATCAAAGCAATCCGAGCAACGGATTGTTTCAAATATTAATTTGTTGTATTATAAAACTACGAGGACTAGGGAAAAGGTATTTTAAACCCCAGGCAGAAAGTTGAACCTGGCTAGTTGGCTTGTTTTGTTAGGGGTGTTTACTACGGATTCTTTTTTGTTTTTAGTTGATTTTTTAATAGTATTTCTAACTTAATAATATTAAATTGATATTCTTTAGTGTTTTTTTAATAATTTTAATATGTTAATAAAAAAATAAAAAAATTATCTAATATATTTTTAAACAAAAAAATATTTTAAAAAATATTCAGTATTTCCAAACCGACAAGTTTATTTTATCAAGAAAAATCATATTTGGACATGAGGCTATAAGAAGAGGGAAATCTCACAGGTAAAAGGGTATGTTGTCTGAGATAGTTTTAGCACTGTAATAAATTTTACTTTCGGCTTAACAGGACATCTTGATTTGATGCAGAGCTAGGATGCTATCTATAGCTGGACCCCACACCAGTCCTTTCATGTAAGCCAATGGGTTTGCGGGAAATAAAATCATGGTAACGTGACCATAAATCAAACCATCACAGAACATCCAATCTAAAAGTCAATTAACTCAATGGGACACGGGTCATCGCGATCCATTAGGTGGGCCTCACAGCGTTTAGTCAGCCAAATCTTTCCCCTGGTTTGGAGCTTACAGGGAGCTTCACCTATTTTTTCCATGACAGTGACAATAGAAGTGTACGAGCAAGGGGACCACTTTAATGAGGTCAGATGTTCAGATTTTGAATATAAAAATAATATCCCGTAAACATATGTTATGTCTTGAATGGGGTGATTGGGAAAGCGTTGGATATTTTTTAAAATATTTTTAATTTTAAAATTATTAAAATAATATTTTTAATTTTTAAAAAATTATTTTTATATCATTGTATTAAAATTATTTTAAAATATAAATAAAAATTAATTTAAAATAAATAAATAAATTTAATTTTTTTCAAAATAACTTTTGAAATATAAAAACAAACCGGCTATAAATTTTTTCATAGTTGTTTTTTTGTTTGTAAAGATATTAAAATAATATTATTTTTATTTTTTTAAATCATTCTACGTCATTATATTAAAATGATTTAAAATTAATAAAAATATTTATTTAAAAAAAATTAATTCTTTTTTAAAATATATTTGAAACACAAAAATGCATGGAAAGATACTTGACCGGCGACCTCCCCCTACCGTACCGCGAGATATCCGTATCGAGTAGATCCCCAAATGTGTGACAAATTCCTGTTCAGTAATACCAGGTGAGGAGGAATTTTGGCCACATATTTCAAATACGTGATCCAAATCTCCACCACACATTATAGCCTGTGATCTTTCAAACAGACATGAACCTATGGGACTAACCCTCATTAATATTTCCCAGAGTTTTTAGAAACATTTTCTGACTAACAACGCCCATGATAATGTGGCCATATTCAATGTTAGACCCAAATAAGCAATGGAATGTCACGGCAACAAAATCTTGGGCAATACTGTTTTTATATCCATGTAATGTCGGGGTTCTCATATTTAATTTTTGTCAGGGATATGTGCAGTGAATCCACCTCACGGTGGTGGTGGTTGCGGTCCGGTTTATCGTTCTTGATGATGCAGGGGGGGTGGCTTGCGGGCACCTGCAGCCCAGCAATATAGCACTACATGTTTTAAGTATAATGTTTTTTTTTTTGGGGAAAGCAGTGTTATAACTCACAGATAGCAGCTAAAATTCACTCCAGCAAAAACTGCAGTGGGGGGTGCTTTTCCCCAGAGCGGTTTCCGGCCAATCAACACCTCAGCTGTACGACTAACTTATTGGATTACCTTGTGGTTTGGAATAGTTGAGCTTTGTCAGTAATGGAGTTCACTAAAAGCCCACAGTGATCAAGTCTTTTTCAAGGCTGGTAGGTGGGCTGACATGCAGAACTTGGGTGGCATTAGGATGTTCATTTGAGAAATCTCTCCCTCTCTCTCTTTTTCCAGCGGCTAGATTTTTGTGGATCTTTTAATTTTACATAGATTTTTCTTATTCAAATATATTCTTTAATCTCTTATAACTTATTGGATTCCAAATTTGTTTCGTTGACTAAACTTTTTTTTCTGATTAATATTTGCCTGTCAATATCAAATCTGTCTTCAATCATATTCCGAGATGGTAATTCATATCTAGATTGATACATGCACAAGAAAATTTTTTCCTCCCTCAATCATATTTTGAGATGGTAACGTGTGGAGCAATCCTCCGCTTACCACCTAGTCAGATCTCAAAGGTATTTTGGTAACATAATTAATTCAGTTAATTAGCATAATTAACATAGTTAACGTGCAGTATAATTGATAGTGCATTTCCAACCATTCATCATAGCCAATGTACACATGCCCAAATCTGCGGTAATTCCTTTTTCTAAAATGGAAAAGAAATAAAGGATTGCAGCAGAAGCCATATTTTTTATAGGCAGCATGTTAAGCATGACCCCTTGCTGAATTTTCATTAAGAAGGAGGGCAGGGGAGTAGGTAGAGGTAGAAAATAATCTCTCTCTCCTGCTAATCTAACATCGCCGGCTCTGTGTATGAGTGAGAACATACATGTCCCACTGCATTTTCTCGACATAACTTGCATCTAGTGTTCCTGTTTTGGCATTAAGTTAGCTTCTCTGTTTTAAAGTGTTTTTCTAAATTTCTTTTCACATGAATGGATGTTTCTCAGTAGTTTTGATGTGTTAATATAAAAAATTAAAAAAAAATATTATTTTAATATATTTTCAATTAAAAAACAATGTACATCACATGATCAAATTATCAAATGGGAGGCATTAATCTCTCTTTTTAAATCATATACATATACTAAATGATTGACTAATGTCATGTCACATGTCATATTTTTTATAAAAAAAAATAGAAAAATGCAATGGTACTACTAATATATTTGTTAGAATAAAAAAACAACCATGAAATCAAAATCGAATATATATTAGACGGCACCCTTTTAAAATACTAAATATGTGACATATTAGAGGACATCTTTTTTAAAAATATTAAAATAGAAACATATCGGATTGACCCGCAACAATTTTGATTAATCTGAGAACCCTGCAAACCAAGTTACATAATCGTGATAACATCATAAAATACAAAACAAAACAAACCAGGAAGATCGGTTCTCAACAAGCCATGTATGTAAGAATAATTTTTTTTAAAAAAAAAACTTGATGCAGGGTTCACTCAGGTCAACCCACAACTTGAGTTCTAAGAACTGAAATACCACATGTAAAACAAATTAAAAAATGATGAAGCAAGATCTTATCCAACCTGTTGTTAGGGGATAAAATTGAAAAATAAATATTTTTTCATAAAAAAATCGAGTCAGCCCAAATTAATTCAACAAACCTTTCATCTAAGTCATGAAATTACGATAACTTAATAGAAAGTAAATAAAAATAACAGCGAAGCGTAGCCCTCATTCAGCTAAACCCATGATCCAGCTTATATACCATGGGTGTAGGTGAACAATATTCTCCATTAATCTAATATTAAAAAAGATGAAATTAAAAAAATATATTTTTATAAAAAACATGTCAACCCATGCTAACTTACCAAATTCATGGGCTAGATTGTGAAACCAAGATAACCCCATGTATATAATCGAAGGAAGCCACACACATTGCTAGAGCGAGACAACTTCCTCCTTATGATGGTATGTGCAAAGCACACCCCAGCCTCCATGTATTTGACCGTTTACTCTAGTTCATGCTTTGGTTTTTATTTTTAAATTTAGCCCCTCAAGTGCTGATTGCAAATTAATACAATTAAATATATATTTTTTTGGTAAAATTGAGAATCAACCATGCATTAGGATCCTCATTTTTAAGCATCCAAAAAGATACTATCAAGTAGAACCATGGATAAACTAAATTTAAAAGGATTAAATTGAAAAAAAATAAAATTAAATGAGCATAAAAACGAGGGTTGATCTTTTACTTGACGGTGCAATTACATCCCTGACTATTTAAAGAAAAAAGAGCTAGATATTTTCATACTGTTTGAATTTAATCACTACAGCTCTGATTATTTAAAATCTACATAACCCCATTTAACTGGTCTAATCCAAGCATCAACCGAACATTTTTTTCCCCAACATCTCGAGATTCCATAAGCTACGAATCCAAAACAAATAGTAAGGTCAAATTCTAAATAAATGCAACTTCAAATGAACAATCCATAAGAAAATTAAATTGAAGTATTGAAATGAAAAAAAACCAAAGAACCAAAATAATAAAAAAAAGAAAAAAAATATCGTGAGTTACTATTCCACGCTAACATAGGTGTGGGTGAGCAATTTGTCTAGCAGATCCTAACGTCGGGATCCTTAACACTACTGGTCTGAATATCTTGAAACTCAATTTTTATATTATTTTTCTTGCATCTTGGATAAAATTAATAATCTGAATAAATTCATCTAGCCTTGAAAAAATAAAAAATGAACGAGGACTTCGAAAGAGCGCAGTTCAACTCCTGGAACCTTAGTTTAATGTCCTAACCATTTTAAAATTGCATCGTCTTAACTTAGCTCGACAGGACATATCCTCGTCTGAAAGAGTGAGCACACAGTAGTTTTATTTCTTCAAGACTTTTAAAATGAAAATAGAAAACCCCTCTACTCCTTCCCTTCAAAGCTGGATGCTGTGCACAAAGACAAAAAAGAAAAAGAAAAAAAGAAAAAAAGAAAAAAAAGGGCTCTCTCTGTTTCTTTCTTTCATTGTTCACCCCCCCAAGCTTTTTCTGTTTTTCTTTTTTGGGGTTTTAACCTTTCATTTTTTTTTTTGATTTACGTGGGGTGTCCGGGCCAGCTTGCGCGCACCACGACTATTCCCCACGGCCCACTGGACATCCTGCAAGCCCAGGAGCAGGTAAGGCACCGCGAGGGTGACAGGCGTGCACATAGAGGATCGAACCCGGAATGAGAACAAAACAAATCACACAATTGACCACAACAGCTAGACCCTCAAGTACTTAACCTTTCATTATTCTAATGCCCAGTGGTTGTAATAAAATCATAGCACTGCTCAACCTTTTAACTTTTCTCAGCAGTAATAAAAAAAAAAAGGGTGTTTTTTTATTAATCCACTAAACATTCTAATTGACTGAAGCGCCCACTGGATGTACTCTGATGTTGATGCTGAAAGAGGCCACGTGTTATGCGTTAATCATCTCAATTATTTATACTTTGTTTTTTATTTTCTGGGCTTAACGAGGCACGATAATCTCATAATTTTAGCATTTCCTTCCCCTTTTCTCTCTCCTGGATACGGAAACAGAAAGAATCAGCCAATCAAAACCAAGCAGTCGAGAATCAAAAATTCAATCTTGTAAATATACCCTACATGGAAGGGTACTAATTATCTGACCCAAAACCTGAAGAAACCTAATCCTTCTCACAGTCCATCTTTTGTGTGTGCGCGCTGAATTAGTCAATAAAACACTGGTTTAAATGGAAATAAGTGCATATATTAGCCAATTGATTACTCTTAATTAAGGAGCAAACAACCACTATAGATTAAGTTTATATTTAAGCTTCCAATACACTGATAAGGTAAGTGACATACAAGGTTGTTTTTGTCAAGATGGTTTTGTAAGGGAATGCCAGTGCAGGGTTTTCTCTGTAGCAATTTATTTATTTCTTTGCTTTCTGTCAAATGTAATAATATATTTTTAATATCTGTACCAAAAGCAAGGAAGGTGGAGAGAATCCAGAAATGCTCTCCATTTATTTAAAATTTTCCCCTCAAAAACCTATATAATAAAACAACAACAAGTACTTCTTACTAGTAATATATTATAAATGGGAAAATAACAGAAATGTATAGTGAGAGAGAGCTAGAGAGAAGTGAAGAGAAAACGCAGAGAATAAAAAGAGACCGGATGTTGACAAATTTCATGTCACTGTTATTAGAAGGTCGTTTGTTTGTGTAAAGATTTCTTATCTGGGATCTCTCTCTCCCCCACCCTCTCTAGAATAAATAAAAATACAATCTCTCTCTCTCAAAACCCATTCTTTTCTTTTTATATTTGTTTTAGTTGTTGAGAGAGAGTGGCCCAGTAGATCGAAATCTTCTCTCTTTTGTTCAGTCTGGGGAAGATCTAAGCTTCTTTAATGGAGTTGCAACAACACCCACTTTCTTATTTGTCGTGTTGTTGTGACTTTTTATATGTTTCTTTTTAAGCTTATTTTTTGGGTGTGTGTTTTGATAGTGTCAGTCTCTTGGACTCTTTGAATTTTTTCCATGATGTGGAGGTAACTGTCGAATGATTGAATCTATGGGGATTCTTGAGGAGATGAGATAATAGGATGTGGGTCTGAGGTAATATTTATTTTTTGCACTTTCTTTCTGTATAATTTGATTTATTGTTTTTTATTGTTTAGTGACTTGGTTAATTGGGTTTTAATTTATTTCATGATTTAATTAATAATTATTTCTTATTTTTAGTTTGATAAATTGTTGGGATTATGACCTTTTCCATTTCCTTTATTGTGAGTGTTTCTCTCTCCCTGTGTGTGTGCATGTTTCTCTGAATTTTTATTTTTTTATATAGTTTTCTGATGTTTCTGGATTGTTTTGAAGGGTAATTTGATTTGATGGGTTAGTTTACTATTTTGTATGATAGATTCTGTTGCTGCTATTTGCTGATACGCAATGTTATTTTAGATTGAATTAGTGAGGGATCTGGTGTATTACCTTTTCGGACTAATTAGGCTTTTATATGTTTATCATAGTAAATTGAAGTGAATATACTTGAATTTTCCTTGTTGATCAATAGGGCTTATTAAATTGACGATATTTTAGGTTTTTCCTTAAATCTAGCCATTTCTGTGAATTTCGGTTTCCATGTAGGTATTTGGATATCTGGAATCTATGGTGATGGACTATACATACCCTGCTTTTATATGTTCCGTGCTTATTAATTTTTTTAGCTGCATTAGCTCAGAACATTCTATCTTTGGTACAAATGGCCAGAAGGATTTGTATGCTTTCTATTCATTTTAGCTTAGAGTGAAGAAGGAGACCTGTCAATGAGTTGAAATTGAATTCTTTTTTAGGAGGTATAGTCATGGTGTCTTGATGGTATCTTGGTCTCTTCTAACTTTGGCCCTTCTGCATCTGTGTTTATGCTTGTATGATGATTTGTATCATTAGAAAATTTTCAAGAGATTGTAAGCGGCAAAAGTTTCACTCTGTCTAACCCTCTTTAGAAATTTATCTGTAGTTTTTCAGTCCTGGGAAAGCAGGGTTAGGTGAATTACTGTGGCATGCGTTATATAAGACTGTAAGCACACCTGTCATTAAGTATGTCAGTTCCTTCCCTGTAGCTCGGGACTGCCAAATCTACTGCATCTTAGTAATTGTGTTCACGGCATTTTTTATGGTAAATATGTTAATTAATGGTCATTTGAGACAAGTATTCCTGCTTTTATGAAATAACTTTCTTGATGGCTGTAGTATGCAGACTTTTTGAACTCTTCGCCCTTCCTTAACTGTGGGGTTTGATGCCTAATAACCTGCATGCCTCACTGTTTTTTGAAAGAACCTTCATTTGCTTTTCTTACTACTAATCAGAAAAAGACTTAACTTGATTAAGCAGTGCGGCCATTGATCTATGCCTTTTTGTCTAGATACATCAGTGTATGTTAAGGTATTTACACTAATGGTGCTATGACAATTGATGAATGACCAAAGCTTGTAAATGCATTTTGCACATGTGGATCTTTTTATTTTTGGGTTGATTATGACATTATCATTGAATTTGTAACACCATGATTGTCAAAGGTCGACTCTTTGTCAATGAATAGCATTTCCTTTTGTCTACCATAACAAATTTGTAGAGAAAATCCGTGATCTTTCTTAAAGTTCGCATATCTGCTGCTAAATGATAGTTTCTTTGATGGTTATGTTTTTCACATTTGCTTCATATCTTTGATTGTTTGCCAGGAATGGGAACAAAAGTGCAGTGTGAAAGTTACTTCCCAGGATATTTCTCAATGAGGGATCTTAATGAGGATTCTAACAGTTGTAGCTGGCCCCTGTTCTATGGAGATAAAACCTTTACAAATGGGCAGCATTACAATGGTCTCTTGCCTAGGGTCATTGCAGATGCTTATCCAGGGAACGATAAGGACGTAGTAAAGCAGACAATGCTTGAGCATGAGGCCATATTTAAGAGACAGGTGCGTTTCATTTTAAGTCAAGTGATGTGAACTGTATACCATTTGTATGCTACAAACCTAAAACTTTCTTTCTTCCCTCTGTTATCCAGCTCCGTGAACTTCACCGTATATACAGAATACAGAGGGACTTAATGGATGAAATTAAAAGGAAAGAACTACTTAAAAATCATTTGCCTGTTGAGACATCATTTTCATCTAGCCCTTTAGCTTCCCAGATTACATCCGAAGATGCTCGTAAATGGCATATCCTTAGTTTCCCATTGGCAAATTCAATATGTGCCAGACCATCCACATCAGGCATTGAAGATATTCATTCTCCTTTGAGCTCTTTGAAAGGAAGCAGTGCACAAGCTAGTCCCTTGCCATCTCAAAATGGTGGAGCTTCAAAAGATGTGGAGATTTCCAGACCATCAAAGGTGAGAAGAAAGATGTTTGATCTTCAGCTTCCAGCTGATGAATACTTAGATACTGAAGAAGGGGAACAATTAAGGGATGAAAATGTATCTGGAATTTCAAGTTACGTGTCCAACAGGAATCCTAAAATTGCATCTCAGAATGAAAGAAATCTTTTTCTTGGCAATGGTGGGAAGAATAATTGCCAAGGAGATGCATCAAGATCTGAGTCATGTTTAAGGAGCCCAGTTAATGTGGGTGACTTGAACAAGCCTATCGAGGTTGAAGAGGCAAATGCTTCTGCATATGTTGATATTTTAGGTTGCACCTCCTCCCAAGCAGTGAGCCAAGGACATGAACTAGCTTCTAAGCCAAAACAAGAGCTTCTAGGTTTTCACAAGGAAAGTTCAGCAAATTTCCATTACAGGAGTGACAATGGGACTCTCAACAGTCCACATTTGCAACATAATGCCAACGGAAAATGCTGGTTTCCGCATGCACTTGACTCAGGTAAGGTTTCCTCACAAAATTACGATTTAGTTCTTTGGTTTCATTCAAAATCTTCATTACACCAGCTTTCATTATTGTAAGTTGTGTTTATTTGTTTATGGTGGAGCTAGTGAATATCATGCATAGATATTTTAGGAAGTGTTTGCTGTTTTTTCCATGTAAAGTTTTCATAATTCGTACCAAATAAATAAAAAGGTGGCATAATGATAGAGAACCTTATATTTAGTTCTGGAAACTGAAGCCCCCCCCACGCCCCCCCCCCCCCCAGAAGCTTGTCATGGATTGATCTACCTTTTGAAAAATGTTTTTACTCACTGGCAAGTTGGTTAGGCAAACTATAAGTTCGCTGAGGTTTTTTTCTTTTTGAATTTAGCATTTTTGGCAATGTTCTTGCAATTGTTTCCTTTGGTTCTATTGACTCTCATATATTGCTGTCTCAATTTGCAGGGCACAGCAAAAATAATTTGAAGTCTGCTTCTCCAGAAAAACCTACCTCTTCCCAGCCAATGCAAGTTCTGTTTAGTAAAACTCATGAATCTCCTACCTTTTTTCTAACTGATCAAGGCAAGATTGATCTGTTGAGAGAGAGAACAGCTCATGGTTTAGAACTTTCTGAAAGAAATCACGAGATCTCCCATAGTAACTATTCAGAGTCAGTTGTTGCTTCTCATATACCCAGTCCATATCCAATTGGTCCTCCTTCTGATGTGGGAAAGTTCTGGCGTCACTCTGTTTCCTCCTGGGAAAAGTCTGCTGTTAGCTTAAGCCAGAAATCAATGTCAGTTCAAATGCACCCGTATTTGAATTCATCTGCAACTTTGAGTAGGAGCTCACAGTCATCAACTCAGAGCCATGGGTTTTTAGGAGACCAATGGAATTATAACAGAAATTCTACATCTAACCCAAGCTTTGTTTGTGAAATGCCCAACCGAGATGGATTTTACCATGGGTCCTCATCAGGGTCCAAGGAACCATCAGTTCACCTTCCTTCAGGAAACTATGAGTATTGGAACTGTGCTGGTACTAACAATAGAGCATCTGGGCATTTCATCAATCACAGTTCAGCAAACTTCTACAAGAGTCCAAATTGTATGGACTCGAAGCTGGCTAGGGATGTGAACTTGAATGCAGTGCTTTCGAACAGCTCATCGAACAAGGTGGCACACCAGCAAGGTATTGAAGTTATAGATTTAGAAAGAAAGCATGAGGATCATCTCGCAGCTTTGCCTTGGCTTAAAGCTAAGCGTGCCTGTAAGAATGAGGGCACCAAGGGGATGGATTTAAATATGGGGGAATCGACTTTCTTATCTTCTCTGAATCAATTACAAGATAAGAGTGAAATTGGAAAGGTTCCTAATCAAATAGCTGTTCAGAAAATGAATTTGGCTTCCTGTCCTAATGTTGTTGAGACCAGTATGATTCAAGGTAGCGACTCAAGCTGCAGAAAAATTCTTGGGTTTCCAATTTTTGAAAAGCCTCATATTCCTAAGAATGAGTCTTCTTCCTTCACCTCTTCTTCTGTGGCCCTTCCTCAGCTATCTGAAGAAGTGGAAAATAGCAAGAAAAATAAGGTATTTGATATAAACTTACCTTGTGATCCAGCTGTTCCTGACTTGGCTCAACAGACTGCAGAAGAAATTGTGGTTGTTGCAAAAGAACCAGCTACAAAAGTTGCCAATTTCAGATGCCAGATTGACTTGAACTCTTGCATCAATGATGATGAAACTTCTCTGATGCCTTCTGTTCCAGTCTTCAGTGCAAAGATTGTTGTAGGAATAGATTTGGAAGCCCCTGCAGTTCCTGAGATTGAGGAGAATATCATTTCCACAGAAGAAAAGGCACATGAAGCGGCTTTACAGTCAACAGAGCACAGAGTTGAAATCCAAACCGATGAACTTATCAGAATAGCAGCCAAGGCAATAGTTGCCATTTCATCAACTAGTTGCCAGAATCATTTGGATGACGCCACTTGCAATCTGCGTGAAGCTTCTATGACAGACCCTCTTCATTGGTTTGTGGAGATAGTTTCATCTTGTGGAGAGGATCTAGAGAGCAAGTTTGATGCTGTTTCAAGAGCCAAAGATTGTGATGGTAATTTGGAGACATCACGGGAAGTAATTGATTACTTTGAGTCGATGACTTTGAGATTGACAGAGACCAAGGAAGAAGACTATATGCCCAAGCCTTTGGTTCCAGAAAACCTGAAACTGGAAGATACAGGAACCACTCCTGTACCAACACGAACCCGAAGGGGCCAGGGAAGAAGAGGAAGGCAGCGGAGGGACTTCCAGAGGGACATTCTTCCTGGCCTTGCCTCACTCTCGAGACACGAGGTGAGAGAAGATCTTCAAACATTTGGAGGGATGATGAGAGCCACAGGTCATCCTTGGCAGTCAGGATTAACGAGAAGGAACTCTACTAGAAATGGTTGTGCAAGGGGGGGACGGCGCTCGCTGGTTAGCCCCTCACCTCCAGTGACCGCAAGCCCACCTTGCACTCCACTAATTCAGCAGCTTCATAATATTGAAGTGGGACTGGAGGACAGAAACCTAACAGGGTGGGGGAAGACAACTAGACGCCCCCGCCGGCAAAGATGCCCCGCAGGTAATCCTCCATCCCACCCTTTAACCTAGTTACAGGAAGAGACTTTCATTTGTCAATTCATAGTTTATAGAGGGAAGCAGAAAGTTTGTTTCTATGACGCTGGGGATTGAGTTGTTGTGATCCATTGGGGACTCCTTGTACATTTAGCCCATAATCTAGGTCCCCTTGATTCTGTCTTTGGGTGGTAGCCAACTTTGTATTATTCATAAATAATATTGCGTGATTTCTTCCAGGATGTATACCAGCATTCTTGAGCTGTGTATGCGCATTGAATTATTGAACAGTCCTCGGATAGATTACCTCAGGAATGTTCAAACAATTCAACGTTTTTTTTTTTAAGTGAAACATGCCAACCGTAATTAAGTTTTTTGAAATACCTAGAAATACTTGTACTCTTCTAGTAATTGGGGGGTAGGGTATCCTCTAAGGAGAGATTTTCATGCATGGAGGGATAAAGTTTCTCAAAAACTATGCGTCTATGAAGCACCATGCTATTGCCGGTTTAACATCATCACGCATCTACAACAATACACTGCAACAACCCCTGCGAAATAAATTGAGAACTAAGAGATTATTTTCTAGATCTCCAGGCCAATATTGGCTAGTCAATTAGGAGGCCTGGATGTATATTAAATTATTAATGGTGGTTGGGTTCGTTTGTTATGCCACAAGGCACAAGCACGTGTAGGAAACAAAAGGGCAGAAGCATCCTTAAATCGTGGGTTGTTGGCTTGTGATAACAACAAGCGGTTCTATGTATAGTATCTGATTGCACGCCTTTATATAGATACATCGGTGATTTTTTTTCGGATTCTCTCCCACCTGGGCTGATATTCTGATACAAATAATAAAAGGTAAAAGCTAGTTATTAGTTGTGGTTCTGTCGATTCTATTCACGCAGATGAATGCCACGTTTTCATTGAATTTTATTTGAATTGCTGATGTAACTAAGAACAAATTTGTTCTGAGGTTCCTAAATAACTGCTCTGTTCTGTCAGATAACTTCAAACAAGATGCTAATTAACAAATGTTTTTTTGTTGTTGTTGTTTGTAAGGGGAGAAAATGAAAGAAAGAGAGAAAATAGACGCGCGAGGAATACACGTGTGGGGAACGTAGTGGGTCGGAGAAGGAGAAAGTCTTAAAATGAAAAAGGAAAATTGTTTGAACAGAGCCTAAGCTTTTGGAGGCAGCAGAAGAGTGATGCGTGTTGTTGCTTAATAGATACGATGTTGGAGCTGTCTGAAAGGAATGGATGATCACATCAACCTGTTCCCCAAAAAAATCTCCATGTCTGTCTGTGGTTATCCTAAACAATGTATGTGGTTGTCATAATAATAATAATAATAAATCTTTAAAATTTATTACATTTAGAAATGGTTTGCGGGACAGGTAAATTGCTAATATTTTTCTAATATTTTTTTTAACAATATACAAATTGATTTGATATAACATCATCAATTTAATGAGTATTTTTAAAAATAAATCATAAAGTCTAATTTTTAATTAATCTAATGTTAAATGATATAAATAAAAAATACCAATTAAAAAAAGATAAAAAAATTTGAATCAACTGGGTCAACCCGCTAAACTTGCGACTCTTGTCATGAGATCGAGATAACTTTTTAGAAAGTAAACCAAAATAAATTATGAATATTAATTTATGATCAACCAATATTGAAAGATGAAGATGAAAAAAAATATCAATTAAAAAAAAACTCGAGTTAAATTGCCAAACTTGTGACATTGTTTATAAGACCGAGCTAATTGTGTATAAAACAAACCACAATAAAATTATGAAGCTTGATTTTCTATAAATCAAATGTTAAAGTATGAGATAAGAAAAAAAAATGTAGATTTAGAAAAATAAAAAACCAAAGGCAAAGAAAAAAAATATTATTGAAATGAATAATATTTTGTAAGATAGTGCACAATAAAGGCACCACACCACCTCTTTTAGTTTATTGTTAGTAACTAGACTATTTAGTCCGTGTTACGATGCAAGTTAGATCAATTTTTTTAATGTAAAAAAATATTTAAGTATTGTTAATGTGTTTTTCAATATGAAAAAATAATTATGGGGGTGATCCCGTATGCCACGGTCAACTTGACGAGTTAAAAAACAATACAGATAACTGTTAAAAATATAATTTCACTAAATAAAATTAAAGACAATATTTTTTTTAATATTGAGATGAAAATATATTGGACCGACCCAAATTTACTTGAATTAACTTGTCAAATATGAGACCCATATTAAGGGATCAAGATAACCCCTTAAAAAGCAAATCAAAACAAATTATAAAACTCAATTTTTAATTAACTCAATACTGAAAGATGAAATTGATAAAAAAAAAAGATCAAAAAACAAACAACTCAATTAAACTCAAATTAACCTGCTAAGCTCGCAACTTAAGATATGCAACTTAGGTTATGTGATTGAGTTAACTTAATAGAAAATAAATCAAAATAAATTATAAAATTTAATTTCTAATTGACTTAGTGTTGAGGGATTAAATTGAAAAAAATTCAATTAAACAAAAGATACAAAAAAATAACTTAAATTAACTTATCAAACCCGTGATCTAGATAATAAAACCATAGTAACTTCATTGAAAGCAAACTAAAAGAAATTTTGAAGCCTAATCTTAAATCAAGCAAATATTATAAGTTAAAATTAAAAAAAATCAATAAAAAAAATAAATTAACCCATAAAATTCATAACTGGATTGTGAGAAGAAGGAAAACAAACCCATTGAAGAATGAAAAAATAAAAATAAATTCCAAGTAAACAGTTATTTGCGAGTAGGTTAAAAGTAAATTTCCTCCTTGGTTTATGTTAATTTTCACCAAAACTCCTTTCCTCCTTTGGTGTGTTTTGGTTTTTCTGCATGACGATACGAAACGATTCTTTACCAATTGTTTCGTATCGTCATGCAGAAAAACCAAAACACACCCAACTTTCGAGTGCCGCTGCTCCTACCTGTCTGTCCTCTATATATATATCCACTTTGTTCCTTATTTGATAAGAGAGCTCGCTCGCATTGCATTCCTTCCTGCCCCCTTGTGTTTTTGTTTATCTATTCTTTATTCCACTTACTTCTCTCTTAATTTTTTTATAGCAACGAGATCCTCTCCACTCATATCCTTCGTTTTATATTATCAGTATTAAAACTTAAAATATTATTTCTCCTTTCTACCACCCTTCACGAGGACAAAAAAAAAAAAAAAACAGAAGAAAAGGAAACATTTGACAATTGAATACGATCCATGTTGACTCGACTTTTGGGCGTCTACGAGCAATTTTTACATATATATATTTCCCTATTTTCTTCTCAGAATTCCCAGTTCTCTCTCTTTTTCGAAGATAGATTTTTCATCTACCACCAGTTTGGTGCCTGATCTTACTGCCTTTCTCCCCAACTAAGGACTGGGCCTATCGACTCTGACATTTACTCCATGAATGATTTAGTCAGTCCTCTGCTTAAAAGTAAAACAACCGGGTCACAACTGCAAATAGTCGTGCCATAGTGGCTCGATATTTCACTATGTTGAAATAAGATCCCTTATGCGAGGTCTCATCTAATCCAAACTCGTAGCTATAAAACAAAAATGGTGAAACTAATCTCTCCTTTCCACAAACAAGCATATCTGCAAAAAACAAAGCTTTCTACCTTGAATGGAGAAATCTCTCCTCTATGCGCACCATCAACTGCTCTTAGAGTTAGAACACCCACCTTATGTACACCACCAAGACATGCCTCTGCCCCCAATACCCTACAACTTCTTCCAAACCCATCCTTTTGCCTTCTGGGTCTCCGCGAAAACATCGATACTCTCATGGAAATGCACGCTTGCCTCATTGTTCAGGGCCTCACTCGGGATCTTTCTCGCAGCACCAAATTAATTAACTCTTATGGTTCTTTTTGCCGTGTTGATTTTGCACGCTTATTGTTTGACTCAATACCCGACCCGGGTTTTCTTCGTGGAAAGCGATGCTCAGATGTTATTTTTTGAACAATGTGTTTTGAGTGGTTATAGGTTCTATAATCGCATGAGAATGTGCTTAAAAGATTGTCATGATTTTGTTTTTTCCCATGTTTAAAAGGCCTGTAAGGAAAGTACACTATCAAATTGTCAAGTTAGGGAATCCTGATAGTTCTGTGTCGACTGGTCTTGTTGACATGTATGCCAAGTGTGGAGACATTGACTGTTCTTGTGCCGTGTTTGATGAAAATCTTGATAGAAATGTGGTCACTTGGAGCTTCATGGTTGCTGGCTATGTACGGAACAATTGTGCTCAAGAAGGGCTAGTTTTATTTAATAGAATGAGAGAGGAGTTGATTGAAGCAAATCCAATTACACTATGGAGCTTAGTTACTGCATGTAAAAAGTTAGGAGCTTTGCATCAAGGGAAGTGGCTTCATGTATACTTGATTAAATGTGTTTTTGAACTAGGTTCTTACTTGGTGACAACCCTTCTACACGTGTATGCAAAGTGTGGAATCATTAGAGATGCGAGGTCTGTATTTGATGAGCTGTGTGATATTGATCTCATCTCGTGGACAGCTATGATCTTCGGGCGCACCCAGAAAGGCTGTTCCGAGGAGGCTTTGAAGTTGTTCATGCATAAGGAATGCGCCAGTGTCTTGCCTAATGACGTTACCGTTGCAAGTGTGTTTTCAGCATGTTCACAGTCAGTTCATGGTCTGAGCATTAAAAGCTTGGGTCACGGGAGCCTATTGTCACAAACTCTTTGGTGGATTCTTATGCTAAATGCCAAATTAATTGATATGCTCGTTTTATATTTGAGACAGTTTCAGATAGGAGGTTGTCTGGAATTCCATTATTTCCGGGCTTTATCAGAATGGTTCTGCATACAAAGCCCTTGAACTGTTTCGCCAAATGAGGACGGGATCTGTCTTACCTGATGCAGTCACGCTAGGTAGTGTCTTGTCAGCTTGTGCTTCCCTTAGTGCTCTCCAAGTCGGCTCTTCTTTTCATGCTTACACAGTAAAGAGGGGTCTATTATCCTCTCATGTTTATGCTGGCACTGCACTTTTGACCTTTTATGCCAACTGTGGGAATGTTGAATCTGCTCGTATTATTTTTGACGATATGGGCAAGAAAAGCACTGTCACATGGAGTGCAATGATTTGTGACTACGAAATTCAGGGGGATGGTCGTGGATCCCTTTCAATTTTCGGTGATATGTTGAAGGCAGAGTTGAAACCCAATGAAGAGATCTTCACATCCATCTTATAGGCATGTAGCCATACAGGGACGGTTGGGGAAGGGTGGCGGCTTTTCAGTACATGTCAGGATTACAAGTGCTTACAATGAAGCATTATACATGCTTGGTTGACCTGTAGCTCGTGCTGGCAGGCCTGAGGAAGCCTTGGGCTTCATTCAGAAAATGCCAGTTCAACCAGATGCTAGTTTGTTTGGAGCATTTCCTCATGGATGTGGACTACATTCAAGGTTTGATCTTGGAGAGGTAGCAATCAAGAGGATGCTAGAGCTCCAAACTGGTGAAGCTTGTTACATTGTGCTAATGTGCAATCTGTATGCTTCGGATGGAAGATGGAATCAGGTTAAGCAGGTACGGGAGTTGATGAAACAGAGAAGATTGATGAAAACTTCTGATTGTAGCCTGATGGAGATGGATGGTGACCACTTCTCCTTTTCTACAGTTGCTTCCCTTGCATAGGCCGTGCATCGATGCCATGATGTACATGGAATTGCACTGAAATAAATAGAGCTTTGCCATCTTAAAGATGATTGAAGATGGTCATTGGGGAAATGCTTGACGATGAGATCTATGTTGATAGTTTCTTGTCTCTCGAGCAGTGAGCTGGGGCTGCATGATGAATGCGGATACTTGCGTATGGTGCATTCACAGGAAATCTTTCTGTGGTCTTGTTGTATCATTGATGTGATGATTTTACTACTTCCGGTTCTTCAAACATGGCCATCAAGAATTTTGATGGGTTACCTTTGCTGTAAGAAATAAGAGAAAAGGTAAATACACAACTACCAAACCGAGGGGTCAAGTCTCCTTGGACGTGCTTTGCATATTTGGTACGAGCTTTGCATATTTGGTACGAGCTTTGCGAGTTTAATTAAACAGATTTTCTTTTGATGAATGTAATCAAAGATTGAAAATTATATATACACAGTTTTACTACGTAGCTGGTTTTCTTGGTCAATCATTGGCTGCTGTTGTTTTTTCTTACTATGATCCACAATATCGAGATCATCCTTTACAGCATTGATCCACATTTGACTTGGACAGGGAATGAGGTCATTGTTGGTGGGATGTCACCATGATCCACATTAATTCCTGCCAGAGCAATTTTTTTTACCTAGATTTCACCAATTTGCCAGAAAGGCAATACAAATACAGAAAAGTAAAAAAGACAAATAAAGATGGTGACGAAAAGTTTGAACTAGAGAATTATAAAGTTGATTCTGATTTTATTTTATTTTTTTGCATTTCAGAAGTCTATTAAGAGAAGAGTAAATTGCAGGACGCATGTGCAGATATTTTTCTAGATTAAATTGTAAACATTTTCATATTCTCTCAAGTATGGTCATCATAAAAGATACTCTTTCATAGGAATTTTCATCTCAAGGAAAAAATAAAATTCACTGCAGGTATAGGGAGATCAAATTCACATCATTGCTTTTTAGTCAAGTTAAATTGCACTGTACCCAGGAACCTTCTTATAGCCTGAACGCTCCATAATACCTCTGGTGTTCTCACGAGCAGCCCAGTTTCCTATTTCTGCGTAGATATTAGATAACAAGGAATAATGCCCGGTATCACTTGTCCTGATCTTCAAGAGATCCTTTTCAATTCCTGGGATCATGTCCATCCTCTGGTGAATTCGACACCCATTAAGTAAATTACCCAAAACACTAGCATCTGCAGGAAATGGCATTGAGTTGATTATTTTGTAGGCTCCGTTGACATCACCAGCACGGCTCAGAAGGTCAACCAAACAAGCAAAGTGTTCTGAGTTTGGTTCAACGCCAAAATCTCTCATCAGGTCAAAATAGAACTTTCCTTGTTCCACAGATCCTGAATGACTACATGCTGATAGGATATTCATGAAGGTAATATGATTTGGTTTTATTCCCAATTCTACCATTTGATTGAAGAAAGTGATTGCAGCATCAATACGACCATGCATTCCATATCCAGAAATCATCGCACTCCATGACACCACACTCTTTTCTGACATGCTATGAAAAACACCTTCGGCAGTTCGAAGATCTCCACACTTTGCATACATATCAGTTAGAGCAGTTTCTATGTAAAGATCCTTCTCTACACCATACATAATGAGTTTGTGGTGAAGCCATTTTCCCTTTTCAAGACATACCATGTCTGCGCAAGCTTGAATTGCACTTAAGAAGACCACATCAGTTATTTTAAGACAATTGTGGTACATTTGATCAACGAGATGAATTGCCTCTATCGAATTACCACTCTGAACGAACCCAGAAATAATAGAATTCCATGCCACGCTACTTTTTTGTTTAATATCATTAAATATCATGTATGCTGAATCTGAGAAACCACACCTCGAGTACATGCCCACTAGAGCATTCTTGACAAACTCACCCAAAATGCATCGTTTGATGGCATAACCATGTATCTGACGTCCAAGCTGTAATGAACCCACATTTCCACAAGCAGATATCGCACTTGACAGGCTAAAAAAATCCAGCATTAGTCCTCGTTTTTGCATCTGCACAAATAATACTAGTGCTTCCTCAAAACAACCCTTGCCTAGCATTTATCGATAAGAGTGTGTTCCATGACACAACATTTCTCTCCCCAATTGCAAGAAGAACCTTCTCACAATAACCTAGTTTACCACATCCAGCATATAATTCAATTAATACTGGCCCTAGACAGTCATCTTGGAATGTCATACCTTTCTTCAATGCATAACAATGAATTAATTTCCCTTCTCTAAGCCAGCTTAACCCAGAACAAGATTTAAGAACCCCCATTATGGTAATCACATTCGGCTCCACATTCAACTCTAGCATCTTCACAAAAATCTCAAAAGCTTCTTTAAACCAACCGCTTCGATTATAACAGTAAATCATTGAAGTCCATGAAATAAAAGTCTTATTGGCCATATTTACAAAAATTCTCTCAGCACTATACAAATCATCACATGAACTATACATCTCAATAAGGGAATTATCCAACGCCTCACAAGTGTCAACTCTCCTCCTAACGATATAACCATGTATGGACTTAGCTAGCTTCAAAATGCCCAGTTTAGAACAAGCCTCAGTGACACTTAACATTATAACCCAGTCCAATTTAACACGTTCATTTACCAACAACCTAAACATCTCCAACGCTTCATTTGCCTCTCCCTTATCAACATAACTAGAAATAATCGAACTCCACGAAACCAAATCTCTGACCGGAATATCATCAAACACCTTCCTTGCATCAGTTAAGCAACCTAATTCTCCATACAAACCAAGAAGTGAAGTCTCAATAAAAGGATCGTTATCAAACCCACATTTAATTATCCTCCCGTGAACTTTTGCACCAATAAACATGTCCCCAAAACCAGCACAAGCTCTCAAAACTGAAGGAAATACGAAATTAGTAATTTGAGCTTCATTGCATAACATCTTGTTGTAGAGTAAAATGGCTTCTTCAAAAGCGTGAGACCAGACATGGCATTTTATAAGGACACCCCACATGAAAGAATCAGGGTTTTTGATAGGTTTCAAAGACAAGTGTTTGAGGATTTAATGGAACCCATTTGAGCATAGGACTCGATGAGTTTGGTGGAGGCTTGGGCGGTGTTGGAGAGATTAGTGACTACAAGGTGGGCATGGAGTTGGTTTAATTGTCTTAAGGTTTTGCAGGACCTGAAAAGGGGCATGTAGCGTGTCATTCTGCTTCTTTGTTAATAAGCAGACACAACATTGTCGATTGTGTAATAAGCGATGCAGAAGTTAGAAGCCCGAGCAAGTAGCAAACAATGATTGGTTATATGGGCCACGACAGAAAGGGTGCTCTCCCGCTATGAAATCAGTGGAACAAGAAAGCAGAAAGCAGATTGGTTAAGCGAAAAGCAAGCTGTGGAATCAAAATATTGTATTAGCTTAGATTCGGACCCTTCATAAATCATGCTATTATTTCTTCACTAGACAACAAGCAGCAGCAGCAGCAGCAGCAAAACGTTTATTATATATAGTGCCTGTAGTTTATTGACATTGATTAATTAGTTATACTATAAAAATAATTAATTTTGCCATTTGACATCATTGACCATCTTCGACATAGTAATCTTTTTATTTGAAAATTACCTTCTTTTCAAATCAGATCTTCCCAATATCTTTTTCTCCTTCTTTGCACTCTATTTTTTAAAAAGAGAAAAAAATAAATTTATTAGAAATAAATATAATGACAGAAAGACCAAGTTGCAAGCATATTAAAAAAAAAAAGCATAGTCTGTTAAACTACAAGGATTAGTTAACTAGTTGAGTTAAACTACAAGGACTAAGTCATAATTAAGTCTATTTTGGTTCTAAACGAATAAAAACACAAGTACAACATGTTTCTACTCTGTAATGTCTACGAAGAACCTGAACCTGAGGAACAAGACGAGGCAGGGAAAAGAATATAAGCCATATACAAGTTATTGCTAACACATGATCTAAATCAAATCACATCTGAAATTTCCAGCAAAACAAGTGAAGATAGCGCCATCAAATCATACATGACTGAGAGAGATTGAAAAATTCGACAAGCTTTTGCAGCTCCATGCCTCCATTCTCAAAATCACGTGGACCAGAAGGCAGCACTCGCCTGCTTAAGCACGCCGCCACCATTATCGTCATTTAAGGCGTCGTTTTGGTATTAAAATAGTAATAGTTTTTTAAAATATATTAAAATAATATTTTTTAAAAATAAATACCTTAAAACAATCTCAAAATATAAAAAAATTAATTTAAAATAAATAATAATTAATTAATTTAAATTTTTTTTCAAATATATTTTTAAAATACAAAATCATATATATTCAATATTGATCAACCGGCACTTCATGACTGACGAGGCCTATTGTACTTTTCACGCAGGTGCTTGATTAGGATAAAATCTCCTGGTGTCTCCATCCCATAGAAAAGAAACGATGTATAGGGATGATCAAACCTTTCCTGCACATTGATCATATGCCTAAAAACAATCAAGTCAAAAAAGCCAGGGGCATGCTTCATTTTTTAATCAACAACTTGACTTACCATATCCGGTTTCTCAGGAGCAACCACATTTTCCTCAGGAACTACTGAGACATCACGGAAAGAAAAACTAGCATGCAGCTATGGAAGTTTGCTATAAGGCCAGGATCCAAACTCACTGGAATCATGGAAACATAAAAAGAGTGAAGTACGAATTGTTGACACATCGCAACAGGATAAGTAACTCCTAATCTTTTATATTTGCACTTTGATTCTTCTCACGTAAGAGACTCTATACGGCTGCGGCTGTAGAATTCATTTACCGAGTCCAGAATTATAACATTCAGTTCTAAGGATGTGCTCCCATGGCATAAATGCATCTCTACAGATTCTTTTCCTGCATATTCAATGCAACTGAACCTCATAAAGGAAGTGACAACAGATGAAAGATTTAAATGATGGTGTGGAAGCCAAGCTTACATCCCAAAAATTTTGTGCCTCACTTTCTGCCCTAAACAAAATGCATACTGTGCATTTTCATATGCCATAGCTCTAGCAGATGCAGCAAAAGACTCTGCTTCCAGTTTTGAAACTTGATCTCGAAATCCAGCTGCCACTGCATAATTCTCGTTCTCAATTGCATTCTGGACATCTGCACTGCAAGTAAAGAAGCAGAAGCAGTCTAAACATATTCTAGTTGAGCCAGTAAATGCAACATAAGAAATCCCACAAAAAAGTGGGGCATAGAAAAATGTGGGACTCACCGTAGTTGTATGACACTTGTAGCTTTATCTCGAGCTTCACTCTTTGAACATGATCCCCTCTTCGCTTTATGCTGCCTAATGACCTAAGCTTCAACCTTCCAAGAAGCGAACTCATTCAGCACGCTGCAAATTCATTTGATAACTCAATTTACCAACTAGCTTATTCTCCATGGACACTTGTATGTATCTTAGTTAGGCAAGCGAGCACAATTTCACCGCGTTAAACTATGACCCAAAAGTTGCCTACAAAGACTCGATACTAGAGAAAAATAAAAAGTTCCTGTACAATACACGATGAATTTCAGTGAAAATTAACCACCAATGCAAATGTCACACTGTTCCACATTCAAAGCATAATGCAAATTCCATAACATCAACCAAGAAAAGCCTGTGAGCACTACAAAACACCAAAAATTAAACTAGGGGACACAACAAAATGCTTCACTGTTTTATAAAAATCTAAACCAAAAGACTGCCAGTAAACCTAAACTCGAGTGGCCAAATCTAGCTGAAAAAAGAAAATCAGTATATCTTCATTCGAACTCTCGCCACGTTCAGAGCTTGCGTCCACCTCCTGTGTTAAAAAGCCATCCAGCTTCAACCCTTAAATTTCTTCATCTAAATATGTTGGGGTTACCCATAAAGTGTAACCCTTGGAACACACTGATGCAAAGGGAAATGGCTATCAATCCCAGAAACAACATGGGTTTTCCTCAATAGATTGAAAAATGCCTCCACTGCGGTATAATCGTCTGCGTTGAGGATTATGCGTGTGGAGTGTTATCCTCTGCGGGTATGCAGACACGTGTAATGATTGTGGTAAGGGCTTTATGTGGTGTGACTGAGCTAGTTTTTATTTTCATTTTTGCCATCTCCAAAAGATTAAATCTCATATCTTCTGCTTATTTATATATATCAAATAAAATAAATACATAAAATTCTTATTTCTTCAAGAATTGGCTTGGACAGTATTGTTCCCGTCTCGCCATCAATTATTTTTCTTGCTCCTAAAACGATGAAGATTTATAAATATGTTGAGTGGATGATATATCATTTTCTTTTCATTTGACAATAAATAAATAAAAATATTAGCCCATAAATGAGCTAGGCCCAAATGAGAAAATTTTCAGCTTCTAAACACGTCTCCATGGACCACAGCATGATTACTAGGAAACAACTCATAAAGATCCCTCCATGGGCTGAATGTCCTTAGTTCATCTAGATTCAGAGCCGGATCCTCAGTTGGAGCTTGGGCCTTAAGCTTATAATGTTTTTTTCTTTTTCCCTGAACAGAAGCCTGTGATCTTCGGGTTCCATCCTCTTCGCAGTGAAATTTCGATCTCGGTGTTAAAGAAAGTATGATTTGCTTTTGAATTTGTTTAAACATGTTTGTATTTGAATCTTTTTTTACTTTTTTATATTGATATTAAAAAAATATTATTTAATATGCTTTTAAATAAAAAATACTTTAAAAAATAATACGTAAAAGAATCTCAAACATTACCGGTAACTCACCCACCTTCCACAGCAGCTTACATACATTTTATAGAGAAGCATCCAAAGATAATAAGGGACAAGCTAGCTTTTATTTCCATTGTCAAAAGCAATCATTCATTGCTCAACAAATAAAATAAACAAATGAGATGCTATTTATACATGTTTCAACACCAGATGCAACCCCGATTAAAAAAGAAAGAAAAACCGCTGCAATTTGTACAAAGGCAACATCAAATGCACCTTCGGAGGGGGGCGGGAAGAAAATTAAAGAAACCACAATCTAACTTGCAAAATCACGTGATGAAACTGTATCTCTGATGATGCCTACGGTCGATGATACACATATTTTGTTCTGGGGTCCACAATAAGACCCTTTCCTCCATTCACTTCTAAATCGTGCCTGCATTCATCACATCAACAGCTTATAAGAAACTTCGTTTGTCCACTCCATCCTTGCAGCCATACACCATTATCAGGATATGCAACGATCAACACAAACAGACGGCAAGGGATATGAATTGTAAGAGAAGCAGAAAACTCAACTGGAAAACAAAGTCAGGGATGGTCAGCTGCTCTCGAGGTACATATCTGAACAGCTGCACGAGCCGATCAACATACACCACTTTCTTCCAGATCTAGGGAGTCAAATTCAAGCAGTAAACTTGCAAAATAGATTCAGATTTCAATTGACAAAAACTCAAATAAAAATACATACCACTTTATCAACAAATACTTGCAAAGCGAAAATTGTGGCCTTCAGGTGAAAATTTGGGTGAAGAACATATATAGCCTACAAAGTAGATGAGGGGGTCAGATCTAAGAAAACAAATATATGCAATTACAGAGGTGAACATATATTGCATACATGCAGATTTCGCTGGTGTTTCCGAGTGAGTATTTGCTGTAATCTTCGTATCCATCCCAAGTCTGGTTGACTGTTTATCAAAGAGGCAGGCACGTATAAAATGAGGAAAGCTGACAGTTTCAGAAAGATGAACTTCAAAAAAAATATTATAAACCAGCCCAGACAAACAACACCATTCCCATAAACTTGAAAACAAAATTACAGGTGGAATAACAAAGCTCCGGTCAATAACCCATTTGTACGAAGAACAAATATCAAGAGTCATATGATTATCTTCTGATAGAGAAAATTCTGATCAAATTCTCCATAAAGGTACCAGTATGTGGCCAAGACAAGGATGGTGGGCAATTCCCACAATGCAAGTAGAAACTCAAATAAAGAACTTGAAAATTCCTGATCTATCCAAATCCTAATTGAAAATTCCTGAGCTTTATGAATCCAAATTCCTGATTCCAAGAATATAATTCTGATCAAATTCTCCATAAAGGTACCTCTTTGTGAGCACATGTCTGGTGACAAACAATCACCATAATCAGGGAAAAGGAAAAAAAAAGCCAAAGGTAATCCCACATTTAGAGCAAATGAGGAAGAAAAAAAAATCAGCATTGAGCAGAAATATCATTGACAAATGTTTCAATTCTCCCACTTGAGCAACAAATCATCTATAGTAAAGACAAAATTTCAAGCAAACGTAAGTGGTAGTTTAGAAAGTCAGCCATGCAATACTTACACTTGCAAAGAGGCTGCAGAGTGGAAATAAACAATCGTATAAGGCTTCTGTATCAAGGGCTCAAATTCCTGAAATTTAACAATCCAGATAATGTTAGGCTAAATCAACAGCAAAGTCAAGAAAATGATAACAGGATAAGAACAAGGATATCTGAAGACAGGATTGTCCAAGATCAAGAAGCTGATAAGTGAGAATAATAAAGCTAGAAAATGAACTACCTTTACCACATGAAGCACAAATCTTTCTAGATCAAGACATCGCAGCAAAAAATGCGCTCCCACTACCACCATCACAGGACGGCCCTCGCTGTCTACCCCAACCACGGTAACTAGAGTAGCAAGAAAAGATCTAAATTCAATTATATGCAATCTGAGATCATAAACACTAAGCATTAATGAAAGTGATAGATGCTGTACAATGAAGGAAATGCAATTCATGCAAAAGGTTATGTAGCCAGGTGGACTAATTCATAATGAGAAGATCTGAATGTAGAGGCTGCAAAAAGATAATTCAGAGCCACAACCAATGAACATTACACCAATCACGTTGATTCAACAGGAATCAAATTAGGCAATGCAAAGTTTGCCTTTAAAAGAAAAGGAATTAAAATCTAAAGTGCATGCAAATGAAGATGTACAGATGCTTACACAATTTTCATCTCTGCTATTTCAGAAAGATTAAGAGAATTTGCTTTGGCTAGGTATCTTGAATGAAGAGAATATTCTTCAGCGGCTGACAATGGAGGGCCTCCAAAATCACCGAATCCAAGCATTTTGGCACAATTCCATCCACTCTGTGCTTGAGCAGTCTTTTCCCATTGCTCCTTGCGTCTCTGATCTGGATCCTTAATTACAGACATGAAGGCAGGATCCAAATAAGAATCCAAGTACGATGAATTCCTGTAAAATGGAACGATTGATTAGACGAGCATGTGTGTGAGTGTCATATTCAAAGAACCACTGTATGAGATTAACACTTCAAGAAAGAGCATATTCTTTTTGAGAAAATCCTGAGCATTAGCCATTGTACTGTTCATTCCATTTAAACACAAATATTCAAAATTAAAAATAGTAAGAAATAAAGTGTAGTGATCTAAACTGAAAAGTGACCATCTTAAACAAGAAAAAGGAAAACAAAACAGAAAAGAATGTTTAATTTGAATTGCAATTAAGTCAACTAACCTTCGTACCAAGCCAACATCAATGACAGGAAGGTCCGCTGGAGGTTGGGAAGGTCTCGGAATATTTTTCTTGGGCAAAGGCTTTATTCTGATTTTGCGCTCATCTATTATTGTCTCGCCATTCTCATCCCCAACATCAGCAGGAAGTTTTGAGATGGCCACCTCCTCTTCATGTTTATCTCGAGGAAAGTACAATGGAAGCAATCTACATTGGAAAATGGTAAAAGGAACAATGACCACAGTTGATAGAATTCTTACAAAATAGTGGTTACATAAGAAAAATATAACAAATGTGACATGTCTCAACTGAGGCATCATTATTTTATTTAAAGAAATGACAAAATGTGGATCTTGCCCTAACTAGTTTGGGCTATGGCTCAAATTCAGTTGGGTTGTAGCCATTTGTGCATCACTAAGGTAACAGAAAGGAACATAAATATAGAAGCACCTTTTATATATTTCAGTATCAGTTGATGTGGTGGTACAAAAAACAACAGCTGTAATCTTATTTTTCTGCTTCTCAAGGAAACGCCGGACGGTCCCTGAACAAAACCAAACAGGAAAGCAATTAGATGACAATAAATCACATAAGAAACATTCAGCTCTCCAAACACAGACAATATCAGAAATATACACAAAAATTTATAGACGTGGGAATAAATGAATGAGTTTATGTGCATGAAGTGCAAGTTATTGTGTTATTCCAGCAAAACAACATAAATTCTCTTTGATAGCTCAAATGGATAGACAATATTAATTTACTAACAATAAGAAAAAAATTCCCTGGATCGATATTAACATGCACATTAAGCACTAGAGAGCTAAACAAAGAGCTGTAGTGAAAGGAAAATTTCTCACTTATAGCCACATGTGCGGCTGGTTCACGCGGATAATTTTTAGACTCCGTATATATACAGCCCATAGCGATGCTGCATTTGTATGTCAAGTTAAAGTTAGCTCAGTGTTTTTAAAAATCATAAAAGCACAATGAATGAACAGAAGACCAGCAAATAATGGAATTACAACCTTTGAAGCCCATTCTCAATGAGAAGCTCTAGGCAAGAGCGGTAGCAGTGACTCAAAGCATTCTCTGCAGCAGTATGATATTTCATTGCGTATTTGGGACCAACAGTATGGATAACTCTCCTGCCATGATATTAAGCAAAACATTAGCTTCTATTTCAAATAACAAAAAATATATAAATTAGAGCTACCAAAAAGAGAACCTGATGTAATGCAACAAATAAGTTGGAAGGATTCAACAAATATCAGACAAAACATTAAGGACAAGAAATGGAAAGCAATTTAAAGAAAATATATATTGATATTGCAGAGTGTGCAATATGTAAATATGGTAAATATGAGTCATCAAGCATGACTTTTGAAGAAGGAACACAAGCTTAGACTGAAACAACAATCAATCTGGAGAAGCTATTGTTAATCTCCACTATAACTGGGTTCCCCACTATAATACAGCGTTCATTTATCTTGACTCATTCCGTGAATAAGAAACAAACACTAATAAAATGACACAAATGCAATCCGTCTGAATAAAACAACAACCAACAAGAAAAGAGCACACTAAAGCATACAAGCGATATACCAAATTTCTCCAATGTCAATTCTTGAATCAAGGGCAGGTTAGAGAAATGGAACACAGGATAATAAATTTGTGATATAATGCAAAAATAAATTAATGCTTCGTATCAAGTAGAACATGCCAGCATGCATACCTAGCTGGAAGGTCATATGCATTAGTAACTTTTGCCATCCCTGTTCGACATCCACCCTGACCACACACAAATGCATGTCAAGTCAGTCCCACTCTTGTATTTTCTTATCTCCATAAAAATGACCTAATAATCAAACAAGCTAACTTTAGCAACTACAAGTGTTTTGAACATATCTAGAATTGCCCCGGAGTATGAATACAGATTTACTGCAGTAAAATTTGTATTGTTTATCAACTATCTTTGCATGATAAGGAGCTTGTGTGTGCGCGCGCGCGTGGTGTATGGATCATTAAAAATCCCTGTAACTGGTGTTCATAAACATGACATATAACCTCCACGTCAAATGAAAATATTCAAATATTAGCAGCTGGCAACCAATTGACATCATACCAGTGTTGTGCATTCTTCTGCAAGACCAGGTCCAGCTGCTGCATGCAGACCAGGGCTGCTGTGTGCCTCATCCAGTAACTATAAACCATCAATTAGAAGGAAATTAGAGATGATATAAGTGAATTGCTGGTTCCTTGGTTTTCATGTTTGAAAGCTCGATGCAATTAAAAAAAGGGTTTGAAATGCTACAGCAATGCAATTTACTAAGGATGCTGGAGCACACAGATTAGTGATGGATGCACCAAGAGGAGAAGGTGAATTGGCTTGGTGGTCCCTTTAAGCATAGAGTCAAAAACAATTGCTCAACATCAGCAGCAAACATATAACTCATAGATCAAGTGCATCTACTGAGGAAAAAGATAAAACAATTATGGTGCTCTAAAGCGTCGTATTATATCAGGTGCAATGGGAGCTTAAAAGATTTTCCATGATCCAAAAAGAGAGTTCACATTCCTTAAAATCTGAATATGAGCCCCACAACCAAACCACGGAAAAAAAAATCAGATTGCAGGTTCTAAAATTCAGATGTCATTGTAGAACATGTGGAAGCTGTTGGTTCAAAGTCTCATATTATATCAGGTTCACCAAAAACCAAACTCCACTAGCTATCCAAACCTGCTGCAAAAGTAGCAAAAGGTTTCTTCAGACATTCCACTTTCTAACCATAGATGTCAAATCTAGATAACCATAGATCACTTGGGTACAAAAGGTAAAAAGTCAACAATCATCAGTTCCAAGGATAGCACTGCTCATGCAGTTCAATCAAATAAAGGGGAGTACCCAACATTCACCTCATTTGTAGAATTCACAACAGCATCCACCTCAAGATTCCAAGGGTTGCCCCTCCATAAATATATCTTTGAGTTGATCTCATGATCAACTGGGAACCTCGATACCATCCCACAGCTACTGCTTTCCCCCTCAGAAGGTGACGTTAAAGGATCAGGGAAAAATGGATTTGTAAATGAAGGGTCTTCATTATCATAACCGAACGAAGATCTACTCTCAGCATCACTCCATCGCGGAACTTGATCCAAAGTCACAACGGAATCCCCATTGTCAGTGGGCGATCCACCTCGGGTTGTTACAGCCGCAGGCACACGTTGGTACATTTTCTGTGGCTACTGATTAAATTCTCAGTTTCTGAAGCTGTTGGGCTCCTTGACCCAACAACCACCTACTACAAATTTTTGTTTACAAAATCACATTAATGGAATAATTCCCTGAAACAGGAAAACGCAAAATCAAACTCAAAATCCAAATCATCACATCACATATACAGATAAATGAAAATAAGATCAGAAATTCCTATCAAAACTAACAAAAATAGACCTAATCACATTTTGCTCTACATTTTAAGCAATTAAATTCCTTTTAAAAAAAGTCTGCTATAAAAGCTGAAGCTTGCGACCCAATTACACAATTCGTAGTAATATTACTCGTAGGTAATAGAACAGCAGAAAATCCTCAATTTCTATCCATCCAATTCAACGCTTGATCAAATCAATTAATTGCAACAAACAGCTAAAAACAAAGAAGAATTTTAATGTCACCTTCAGTCAAGTTTTATGCTTTGAAAACCTAATTTTTAAATTCCGCGACGAAAATTGAGTAAAATAATCGATTTTATAAAGAAAATCTGAGGGAAATAAATCTGAAAGAAGAGAATTTCGTACCTTTTAGGGATTGGACATGGTATTTAATTTTTATTTATTGAGTTAATCAATCATCTGGTGCTGTGTTTTTTTTTTTTTTTTTTTAAGAAATTGGATGGGAATTAGGATCGCTGGCTGCCTGCCTTGGTGAGCTTACAACATGCAGAGCTCATCTGGCTAGACAGACAACGAATTGGTGGGTCGAATTTCAAAATCACTCCTTCATCTTCCTCTCAATTCCATTTAAGGACATCCATTTTGGGTCAGCTTCCGAACTTTGCAAGTAAGAATACTCTTATAAATTAAAATTAAAATTAAAAGAAACTCTAGCACACGTAGAGAAACACTGTGGATTCACAAATCCACGTTTTTTTTTTCTACTTTATACCTTGCAATACAAAATTGATGCCTTGGAATAGGATAGGATGTTTTCATCTTTTTACATGGACACAAATGTTTTTTTAAAAATTATTGGTGACATAAGTGTTTTTTTTTTTTGCTTTTTTAAATAGTGGAATTACTAAAATAATATTTTAGGAAATTGTTTTTTTTTTGTTCAGGAGCTTTATCATAATTTCCTTTAAAAATGAACAGTGAAAAATACCCTTTAATAATTTAGAAAAAAACAGTGTCAAGTGATTTTAAAACTTCTTTCAAAGGGTATTTTTGTCTTTACATCTTGGTTTTTTTGTTATTTTTAAGTGAAGTTAGGGGTATTTGTTTTCCTTTAATAACTTAAAAATATTATTAAAAAAAATGTTTGCACGTGACAAACACTCGACGGCGATTGAATGCCATCTGCGCTGTGTGTGGCCGCATTCTACAGTCAAATGTTAGCTTTCATCGTTTTTTTTTAGAAGCGTTGTCACATTTTTGTAAAGTTTGGGAACGCAGTTGTGACTGTAGTTATGTTTTTTAAAAATTTAAATTATTTTATTTTGTTAAAATTTAATATGATTTGTATGTTTTGTATCGTTTTAATGTATTGATGTCAAAAATATTTTTTAAAAAATAAAAAAATATTATTGGCATGCATTTTAATAAGAAAAGTTATTTGAAAAGTACCCGCAACTACACTGCTAAACACGCTCTAATTCCTTATGGTGCGGTGCAGTCTGGTGGAAAAAGTTTTTTTTAAAAAATAATAAAAATTAAATGCTTTTTTCTTTGTAAGAATTTTAATCGTAGAGGTGTCGAAAAAAGAATCCTCAGAATAATTCATTTGTTTGTATCAATTCAATAAATATGCTCCTTTAAAAATGTTTTGGTCAAACTTTATCTTGTATTTATAAAACCCAGGTAATTTAATTTAATTAGACTAAATTACATTAAATTATAAAATCAATCCAAACTAAAACTTGGGATGTTCTTAAGAATTCAAAAATTAAACTAAATTACATTAAATTATAAAATCAATCCTAAATAAATAATTTTCTCCAATACTCGGTCATCAAGCCTTTTAAAACACTTAATAGATAAAAGTGAATTTTTGAAAAAAGAAATCGAAATGTTTAAGGAATGAGAAATTCAAAATACTTACATAAATTATTTTAAAATACTTATTTATTAAATTCTGGGATATTTTTAAGAAATCAAAAAACAAATTTTATAAAATATATAATCATTTAAAATATTTAATAAATAAAAAAATAATAAATTTCTCATCAATTAAGATTTATGAAATAAAAAAAAATATTTAATATTAAGCAATTTTTTCCAAAATTTAGGAAATACTATTTGGAACCCAAAATCATTCCCAATTGAATTCCAGAAGAAAATACTCTATCAATTAGATCTCTCATGTCTCACACATTTCTCACCTGTATTTTTTTTATCAGTCAGTATATGTATATTTCCTGTCCAAATGCAATAAAACAGCATCGCTGTGGAGGAAAATTGATGGAGAATTTACCGATCTGCTAGACAGAGGAACCTCATTGAGAAATGTGAAATAACCTTTTTGAGAGATTTGTAAAAACTTCGGGACTAAATTGATAATTAAGTGAATCCATGGGAGCTAATTTTGAGATATCCCGTTGAACATTTCCACGCGAATGAATTTGTAACATTTCTAAGTGTCAATCTTCCCCTTGGATGCCTGATCTCCGGAAACGATTACTTCCACTCCCTATCACTCGGCAATATCCACCGCAATCGTGAGCCGACACGTATCCCACTTGGCTCTTGCTGGTGCCTGAGGAACCAAGAAGGCGACACGTCCCCGACGCTGAAAGGGTACACGGGGAGGACAAATAACTCGCAACTGATTACACTGGCAGCCTTTCCAGACATCTGTGCTCTCCGTTTCCCTCCTCAAAATTATCACGCTGTATATATTAATCGAATACCTCTTCCGTCTATCCGATTATCCAAACAATAAATTATCTGTAATCCTCTCTTGAATCTCACTACTTTTTCCTAGCTAATAATAATAATAATAATAATATCCATGGATTCAGCTCCAAAGGACAAACCCGCCGAGCATGACCGTCAACCCTCTGCCTCTGAGCTTCTCGCGAGTGCCAAGTTAGTGTCCGAGGCAGCTCAAGCCTCATTCGGTAATGAAAGAGACAAGATAGACAAGGTAAAAGTTGCTGCTGCTGCAGAAGATCTTCTTGAAGCTGCCTCTAAGTATGGCAAGCTGGAAGAGAAAGGCTTGGGCCAGTATATAGAAAAGGCTGAGAATTATCTCCACCATTACCATTCTAGTTCCCAGCCTACCACCCCCCCCAGCACTACTGGTTCTGGCCACACAGCCCCTGTTGAAAAACATGAATCTTCCGTCCCGCCTTCGACTGATGGTAATGATGACAAGTCTGGAGATGGGCTCGGGGGAGCTTTCAAGATGGCTCAAGGATTCTTCAAGTAGCCTTGATATATATATATATATATATATATATATATATATATATATATATATTGAAATTAATTCTGTGCAAATAAATTAATGTGTCCAGTACTATACTCCATCGCTTTTAAATTCCAGTCATAATCCTTTATATATACGCGCGCGCACTGAAGTTTAATTGCTCTTGGAGCTTAATTATATTCGACTCCGGCCATGAATGTGTCAACTCTTTAATTTAATGTGTTAGTTCTACTTCTGGGTTTTTATTGTAAATTCATTTTCGTTGCCTTAGTCAGCACAGCTAGTTTCATTAGGGAATTGAGATGCTAAGAAAATGCGAACAAAGATGACGATCCTGTTGACCATGCCGGAGTCGATTATTTGTTATCATTTGTTCCCTAATTAGTCCTAGAAAAAACCCTGCAATATCGGATACATATGCTAATAATAATCGCATCCGGTGCATGTTCTACATTATTACTCGGGAGATCAAATAGAGTTTGATTAGTTTCTGCCAGAAAATCAAAAATCTTATTTGAGTATAAATCGGAATATTATCACAGCCTGACCCAGTGGAGGAAATCACTTTTTGCCTCCATTTCTTCGCGCCTGGCTATTTCCACGGCACGTTGTTTTAAATCCATGGTAAATTATTTATGAGTGTGATCTCTAACTTGAGAAACTCATTTCTCCTACAAGTCATCATACAATTGTGAAACCAAAATTAATCCTGTGATTTCTCTGTCAGCCAGTTTTTAGATCAAATTAATTTTCTTTTATGTGCCGATTAAACGACTCATTGGATTAATCCAAATAAAAACCAAGTTCCTATACGAAATTGTCAAATGCACGACGAGCTTCTCTTTTTCTATAATTTTTTTTAAATAAACGGTTAACAAGAATAATTTACAAACTACCATAGGAGGATAACATAGCTTAGAAAACTGCGCCACTCATAACAGTGCAATTCAACTGGTTGAACTATCATTTAACCATCTAGGTGGCGGTTCAATGATAAGAGTTTGAGATTAAAAAGTTTGCTCCTTCTGTAATTTTAGGTTCCAGTCTTATGGTTGCTTATATAATGGCCACTGGAAGCTTACATGGTTGTTAACTTCAAGGTCCGTGGAATTAGTTAAGGTGCGTACAAATTAACGCGGACACCCACGTTAAACTTAAAAAAAAAAAATAAAGCAAACATAAAAATAAAAATTTGTGAAGGTTGCGCTTTAACAGGATAACCGTGAAATTTTTTTATGAAGGATACATCAGTGTGTAACTGTGTAATGCAACCTTCGCGCGCAAATATATATGTTCGTGAAACTAAACTACACTTGACAGCGCGACTTTTACAAATCTTTTTTATGGTTACAGTATTCTTAGCGGTGACCAATTGAATTATAGAATTATGCTTCTGGTAGTAGCATAATCTGTTAAGTTTTGCTATTCGTAGTAGCACAATTACCCAAATCCCAATATTTTTTTTTAAGTTATGCTAGTTTATAAATTATCCTTTACTAATAATGTATTAAAATTCCAAATAGTTTAGAAATAAAATTTATAAGTTAAATAATTAGTTAATTAATTAATCTTAACAATCTCATTTATTTTTCCTAATCAAGATTATTGATAAATTATACTTGATGTCTGATAGGTCAAGGTGACTTGTAGCTAATACTTGTAAAATATTATCTTTTTTATAAAAGTGAAGATTTTATGATATTTAAATAAATATTTTTTTTAGAGAAAAAATATAATAACATTTTAAAAATAAATGCTCTAAAAATATAAATGTAGTAGAAAAGAAAAATTATAAATCTTAATTATAAAGGTTTTATTATATATTTATAATTTATCAATCTTGTTTTTTTTTTAATAGAAGAGTTTGAACTCTAAAATATAATTTTACCGAAATTTTGAGTCATATAAAATCTCAAAACACAAAATAATACGTATATAAAATACTGAGCCCACTTTTTTTGGACCCTCCACTAGACTCTGTGGTCGGGATACGAACTACATCTCAATTCGACCAAGCCTTTGTCCTAAACTAATTGGAGTTGGCTGCATTAATCCTTTCCTTCCATTCTGTCTGTTTGGAACCAGATTTCTCGCTACAGTATCACTTATATATTAATCTGGCTCAGAGTTGAATCACTGCGCTTTGTGCTCGTAAGCCTACATCTATCTGGTTCTAAGTTGTAGAATTACGAAGACAGTATAGATGACAGTACTGGAAGTGTGGAGTTTAATAAACGTACCTTTCAAACTCCTATTTGAAATTTATCAGAATCATATAGGAATTATTTTACATGTCAATGAGTAGAAAAATCCAGCGGTAATCTTGACTACTTGAACCAAGGCAAGATTCTATCATTCAAGAATCCTTCAATATTAACCAATAACGATGATGGCCTTTTGTAATGGTAGCTACGGAAAAAAACTCTTGCTTCTTTTTTTCTTTTTTTTCTGGCATATATTTTTGTTAAGAAATAAACTCATTAGTGAGAGAATTGACTTTCCTTGTGTGATAAGAAAAATAGAATAATATAGAGTGATTTTTATTTTTATTTTTCTCCAATTGAGACAAAATACGACTCTTCTTAAAAAATGATCCCACCATTATTCTTCTTATTTATACACCACAGCAGAATTGGCCTAGGCTCAACTATGGGCACCCAATTTTTTGATCCAAAGCTAAGAACTCCAACATAAGTTTTTTGTTTTATCTCCCTAAAAGTACAGCAAGAATGTCATGTCAAAGTTTCAACTCTTGGTGTCCATTTTCCACCTGAAATTATGTAAGTGGTTTGTATTTCTTTCTCTTGTTCCTGGAACAGCCAAGCTCGCAGGGACAAAGAGAAGAGAGCAGGCAAGAAAAGACAGGAAGAGGGATGGTCTAGATAATTGGTTATTTTATTTATTAACTCATCAGTTCAGTGTTGCTTCAAGTATATGTGAAGTTTCCGTGAAGTTAAATATTCTGTAGAAGTTGATTGAGGAGTATGCTTCCCTTGCAGCACCGATATTTGCTGCTCCCTGCTTTCTCATTGAAAAATCTACATCATGGATGAAAGAACAACGTCTCTTGCTCACCACAATATCAGTAGTATAGTCTGTACATTGCTTGTGATCAGTGCAAATCAAGCTACAGAATGATGTAAAGCACGTATATATTTACATTTTGTAGCGATGTTTTCTGGAACTAGCTAGGGAACTCTTATAATTGGTTGATTCAAAAGCAGAAACATGTCCTAGGAAGCTTTCCTGTTTTTCTGATTGTATTTGCCTTTCCTTTTGCCCTGAGCTCTTCATTCCTTTGCCTTTCTGCTGCCTTTGCTTTTGCTGCTCCTGCAATCTGATCGATATCAACCATCTCAGCACGAAATTGTTTGAGGGCTTTTGATCGTATTCCCTCCGAGTCATTCTGCAGATCCAATAAATATTCCATCAACCTCTAAGATATATAGTTCGAGTTGGATTACATAAAGGTAAATGAAGCAAACCTCTGTTTTCTTAAGTCGATTTCTGGCCTTTTCCTTTTTCTTGTTCTCCCAGGAGAGTATTCTGGCATTCGTTTTCTCATACCTGAGAAATCATTTTATTAGTGGTAGAACCGCATTACATTGTGTTTACTTGTCAATGAAAAATCAAAGCATGTCTTTGCAAATCTATGATTTTATTATTCCAAGTACTTGGCATGTGTAATTTTTGTTAGGATTTTTTGGTTTTGCTTGTAATTGATTTTATGGTTTGGTGAAGTACTTTCCATATGAATAAATACCTCTTTTGAATTTTAGACAATTCAGCTCTCTCCCAAGCATCCGCATTTGTCCCGTCTATTCCAGGTGTTGTTGAAACCTTCCTTTCGATTTTAGTTGTTGGAGTAGCAGGTTTGCTTGTAGGAGGCTGATCAGGCTTTGGTGCTGTAATTCTTGGCCTCGTTGTAGGCACCGGCTCTGCACTTTCAGGCTTCATATCCTTTGTGCTGCTCAAGCTCTTATCAGCGAAGGTTGGGGTTTCCTTCATTGATGGAGCAGGCTTGTCAGTAACTGTTAGGGTCCTTTTAAATTGTGGGGCAGCAGCGGCATCATCACTAGTTGTTTTTTCTTTGATAGCTGTTTCTGGCACCTTGCTATTTTGTCTTTCGGGGCTTTCAGTAGATGTTAAGATCCTTTTAATCCTTGGGGCACTTTCAGGACTTCTCATTGAACCTTCACCTGATTAGACTAGTTAATTAATTCTTGTTCAAGAAAGCACCATTGAGAACTCATATTTTATACCTAATAGTTCACTCTAATTGTTTTACCTAGAAAATTGTTTAGATGCCCTACCTGGTTCTGACATTAAATCAGTCGATTCTTTCATTTTGCTTTTGATCTGGGTCAGAGAAGGTTCAGGGCCCTTGCTGATCCTTCCCTGTTCTTGGATGCTTGGTGCGTTCGATGATGCTATGGCATAAACAGCAGCTGCCACTGCAGTTACATTCTCTATTCCACTGGAATCATATTCTTTATTCATTTGTCCAGAAAATTGTCTCTGGAACCAGTTCCGAGGACTTTTAATCTCTGCAAAACCCACTAATGAGATTCATTATAGTTTTTTTTATCTATGTATTTGACTACCTTCAATCGTCTCCTCTTGGAATATGTCTTCTGTTGGTAGCGATAAGCAGTACGAAAATTTAGGAAACTCTATATGCAAATTAGCATGTAAAATACAAGAAACACATAAAACCTTTTAGGTAATGAAAGTTGAAAGCGAATCCATAAGAATATTAAGAGGTACCTTCTTTGAAGGATGGAGTTCTTTCTCTGGCACTTCGAGGCTCTTCTGAGTTTTCCTGTCCAAAAAATCTCACCCTAATAGAAACGGCCAGTCATGGCGGGATCCTAAAGAGCAATTGATGTTAACGAGAGGAGCACGTTTACCTGACTTGCTTCAGCAGATTCTCCATTGCTCGAGGAACTTGCCGTCCTGAAATATCAAGGTCTCAGACAATTTTCCAGGATGCATTTTTGCTGTGTTTATTTGAAGGTGATGGATATGCTTTGGATTTGTCAAGGGAAGTATTCTTTCTCTTGATGCTAGCTTATCAATGCATAACTCCAACGAACAAGGTATTGCGTTTTGATGACTTTTCTACAGGTTTCTTTTTGCCGGGGGAGTGGATAAGAATCTTCTTTGGAAACTTCAAATTAGGGGGATTGAAAAAGGTTTCTTTTGCTCTACCTGCCTGGATTTCTTCTTAATTTATGCTTGGGAAAACGAGGACATACTTGAAAACTATCATGCAGCCCCCGAAGTCAACTTATGAACCCAGTTTAAGAAAAACTGTGATTCTTGATTTAATCCTCAAGGCAGCTTCACATGCTTTTCTGCCACATATTCTTAAGCTAAGCCGTGGATTTAAAGATCCCTAAACAGAATCAAGTCTTCTCCAGCCCCTTGACTTGGATATCTTCATCCAAATGCGTAATTTAATTATATTCCATGAGTTTTTCTTTTTTTCGTTCTGTTTGTCAAGCTGCTAACTTCCAACCATGATTTCCAAAACAACCATTATCAATCTACAACCACGATCACTTTAAACCTGATAGAGAAAAACACTAAGCAGTAGCTACAAAAGTTTTTCGTGGATCAGTTGTATCATCTGGAGTTCTAATATGGCCACGTGGCAAAAAATAATTATACATGTATAAATATACTCTTAAATCCAATTTAGCTTTTAAATTTTATTCAATGCCATTCTAAAGATGACTGCAAAAGAAACATTTTTTTCTAGGAAAATAAATCACTGGCACTGAAAACCAATATATACATATGAAAACTTCAATGCTCTGTTCCTTCAAAACTTACCCTTGATACCATTAGCCAAAATCTTGTTGATCAAGTTCTGCAAATATCGCAGAGCCCCTCAAGTTTTAGTGCCCTGATTGACTAGAATATTTGTTGCAAAAAACATTTACAAAAAAAAAAAAGCAAAGAGAAAAAATAAAGCCAGATTGATTAGGCCAGCCTGCTCCCATGGACACTGGTTATAGTCACACTTCTCACCAGACCACCAATCTGAAGTTGCACAGATAAAATTATCAACGGTTTAAACTTCAAGCCGTCTGGGGCAGCCTCACATCGTCTGCTCCGCATGATGAAGAAAAACATAATGATGCAAGAGTGCAAAACACATCAAGTCTTATGCTAGCCATTCTGTTAGTGCTGTGAATCGAATTAAGTCAAGATATATGAGACGTTGAATGCTGCTGACATCTTTATTTATATGTTTTTTTTTTTTTTTGACAAATTGAAAGGGTGGAACTCTGTTAGGATGTTGATAATAACTAATCTGGACAAGTCTAATGTTCTATGGCTTTATGATTATCTATAACTCTTATCTTCTACTGATTGATCTCAGCTGAACTAGGCTATGCTGGGCCACAAAAACAAGTTTATTTTTCACTGTAACTCTTTCAAGTTTTTCTCTTGTTAATACGAATATCGTGTCGTAACTCGAAATTATCGTGTTGTGGTGACTTTTTCTGGTTTTTTTAAAAAATATATGGGGGAGAAATATAATTAATTCTTAATATGAGAATGGTATATTCTAGTTTAGTATTTTTAATCATTGATAAAGGCGAAGTACACCCTAAAAAAGTTATATTAATAAATAAATAAATAAAATGTGCGTGACACGTTTTCCAAGTTTAGTTACCGCGCAAGAGGCCAAGAGCAGCCCGATCCTATGGAAAACTTTGCAGATAGAGGAGGCTGGTTTCGGGTCAGATGACTCAAATTCTATCCGTGTTGTACGGAAGTGTGTTAATGATTATAATTTAAAGTTTTTTTAAAAAATATATATTAAAATAATATTTTTTTATTTTTTAAAAATTATTTTTAATATCAACATTTAAAAATATATATAAAAATAAATTTTAAAAAAACGCTATTTCAAGAGCATTTCAAAATACTACCTGAAGTCCTAGAGTATGACAGCGTGTATGTATACAATATGGAGCAGAAGAGGGGGTGTATCATGTATGGTTGACCTTCTTAGCAGATAGTCTCCTTGAAGGAAGAAGCGAGACAAATAATCAGGTACTGCCTAATTCAAGCAGTCTTTACTCTTTACTGTAGCAGCGGTCGAGAGCATTTACTGGCGCTTGCTGTAGTGAAGGCCCAAGGGGCTGAGGCTGCCACTGAGAGACTGCTGCCGTTTGAACTTTGAACATCGCAGTGGGGTTTAACTTCTACACTCTCGATTCTCAAATTTGTATGTGGCTTCTGGGGAATATGATTATGCCGAAAAAATGAGAAGCTGATGAGAAATAGAACGGTATACAAGGCAGCTGGTTGTCAAGACCCAGCCTTGTGAGCTTGTTATAGGGGAGGAAAAAACATTGAGACATGGAAGACGTTGGATCGGCTTATGAGAAAATGAACAAGCAGTTGAATTGTTTGGGATGCCAAATTGTTTATTCGAAGTCGACAAGGCATGACTTTCAGCGTTAAGTGTTTTAGTACTAATCCCTTTGCCTGCTTTAGTGATATTGGCATCTTCTTTCAATGCAGTTAAGCTTTCGATTGCACTGGTACGAGAGTTAACCAGTCAAATGTGTTGAAGGAAGTGCCTCGAGGTTCATGCCAGTGCAGCATTCGCATAACAATCTTGCAAGACCATTGTGAGACTTATCATGATACATTCAACGAACCACAAGCTTCACCCACCACCAGACAGCACATCTTCTGCTAATCTAGAAAACTTCGATTAGCAAGGTCGAAAGCATGCCAATTGAAGAAAATTTATATTTGAACGCGGTGGTTCCATTCCCAGGGTGTCACCCACGAATCCTGTATTGCTGAACGAATATCAGGTTGAGTAAACCAAGTCTTGGGACTGTTTTTCCAAAATTAGTGCGGTCAAAAAAAAAAAAAAACAGCTTTCGGATCAAAAGGGCGTCGGCGCTCAGCATGTATCGTAAAACAAAACGGAGACGCATGATAATAATAATAAAAAAAAAATGACAGCATTAAATTCCTAGATATACTGTAGCACATGCAGGTGCATGGATTGCTAACAAGGAGAGATTTGGGCCATTTGGGCTTCTACAACATCCTTTTTATATCCCTTGCAAACAAACACTATGGTCATTAAAGGGAAAGTTTGAACTGGGGAGCTACTAAATTTCCCATTTCATTGCAGAAACATAAATATAGCCTTGTCATGCCAAAAATATTAGTGTCCAAAAAATAAAAAATAGGTTGATTGATGCTTACACTACACTACAAAATCAGTATCAGACACTTCAAGGACTTTGTGAACACCTATTGGGTTTACACCTGGCTTGAATGCATTTCCTTCAATATATCTGCAGAAAACATTCAATTAGCTATGGTTCACCGAGAGGCACACAAAACAAATTATCACATTCCAGGTCCAAGGGGAGAAAGAAACTCACAATTCTTTCAAATATGGGTGCTTATAGAAGGCGTCAGGAATTCTCCCATTAAAATTGTTGTGATCCAAGTACCTGGATGATGACGAAAGCATATATAATGAAAAAAAAAAAGGAATACACGATTTAACAGTGCACAGATACTTAGCTAACAATTGGATCCAACAATTTCACTAATTCAAACTGGGGGGTTAGACACATGCCAGCAAAACAATGCATTAGGTTTAATGACGTTGAAACAGAACAGAAAATATGGAGAATAGGCTACATATGGATGCCAAAAGGGGACCAGCAAGAAGACCAAAGTCACTTCAGATAAAGGAGCTTGGGCATTTTCAAATTTTAGTTGGGAACAAGTTTTTATTGACAAAAATACCTCAGCCTTGATGCCATTTGAGAGTATGTCAAAAGATTTGTGGCAAGACAGTCAATATTCAACTGTTTGCTAGAGAATGATTGAACAAATTATGGATGTAAAATATAAGAGATCTACATCCAGATAAAGCACATTCTCAGGCATTTTTTCTTCATGGAAATGCTGCTATAGCTGGGATGCAAGCCTTTATTTTTTTCTTTTATCGCAGGACAATCCAAGATGATATATTTTAGCAATTCAATCCATCATGGCATGCAGTGCTTTTGACAAAAGGCTGATTATAACTTTGACCTGATGAAAGCATTACCAACACTAGAGAAATGTAGCAGTAATATTTTGAAGAAGAAACTTACAAGTAAGTCAATCTAGGCATATGAGCAAGTCCAACAGGTATTATTCCAGTCATTTTATTGTGTGATAGGTGCCTGAAACCAATAAAGCAACCAATTATAATCATGGTACAGCAATGAAAATCTAGCTGCCTTTAGAAAGAAAGAACAAAAATGAAGAGAAACTTACAAGATTTCCAAACTGGTTAGGTTTGCAAGTTGTGCGGGGACTCCACCAGTTAGATAATTATCATTTAAATAACTACATATCAAGGTCAAAGATAGAATTACTTACAAAAGCTTCACCAAAAAATAAAGGAGCAAATGTGAACTTGCAGAATCACATAAACTTACAGGTTGCGAAGTGCAGGGAAGCAACCATCAGAACGTATTAGTTCCCTGATCGTACCCACCAAATGATTGTTGCCAACATCCCTAAAAGCGAGGTATTAGAATTAGATTGCCAAAAATATAGTTCTACCATTTAACATACAACAAGTACATGCTGAGAAGTGGATGGCCTCTTACAAGTGCCGAAGATTTTTCAGTGTTCCCAACTCTGCAGGAATTCGCCCAGAAAAACGATTCTCGTGTAGATAAAGATACCGAAGCTCAGGCAGATTTGCAAGCTCCCTAGGGATTTCTCCTTTGAAAGCATTGAAGCTCAGATAACTGCAAAAGGATACATGAAATGACTTTTCAGATGAAAGAATCCCTAACGACATCATATTATATATTGGAGAAAATTAGAACACTCACAGATGAGTCAAACTCTTCAGTTCACCTATTTCAGGAGGAAGAACATCTTGTAGTTTATTCCACCTCAAATTACTGACACAACAACAATAGAACACCAACATAATGAATCACACTTTGCAACAACAAGCCCAAATTAAGTCAAAGCTTAAAAATTCAGCACAAAGTAAAAACTTAAAATAAGCATAAGAAAAGGGCTATTACAGTATCTTAAGACGCTTCAATCGCCCAATTTGCGGAGGAATAGGCCCTGTGAGCTTGTTATTATGAAGATCCCTGCATGTATAGAAAAACCCCGTGTAGAAAAATCACAAACACTTCCAATACATGAACTCTATCAAATAACCTGCCTTCATTAAATTAGCAACACTTGTCTTGTAGTCCATAAATTTAAAAACAGAAGCTGCTGCAATAGATCAACAAAATTGAAAAAATTAAATCCAAATCTTACAGTCTAGTAAGATCCAGCAAATTGGTTACAGCAGTAGGAAATGGCCCCACGATGGACACCGCGTACACTTCCCTGCAACCAATAATAAAGGAATAAAAAACCTCAAATTTTCAATATAACTCAAAACCCTATTACTATATTTACCAAATTGGGATAAAAAAATCAAACTATCAGTAATTACAATTCAGTGACGACTCTGTAATCTCCTGCGATAGAGCAAGTGACGCCGGACCACGGCGGATGGTCACCGTCGCCACAAGGATCGTCGCCGACCCAAGCGTACACCACCCTCCAACCTAGCGATGCCTTTATTTCAGTCAAAGCTTTCACTGCAAAAACAAATACACACTAAAAAATCATCAATCTGAAGAGATATTTGGTTTAAAGAGCGAGTTAAAAGGAGAGATCTGAAGAAACACCGTCGCGTTTAAGGGTTTTGGAGAGAGCGAGATGGAAGAGGAGAGGGAAAATGAGGATGAGAGAGAAGGAGAATGATGGACGCGCCATTTTTAGGAAGAGAAGATCGGGTGAGTGTGATCACTATAAATTATGTGAAGAATAAATGGAAGAGAAGATAGAACAAAGATCTATTAAGTATTACTATATTTACTATTTACGATTACTGTACTGTTATTATTGTAGATTATTAGTTAGTCCATCACTAACGGGACTCGGACTCGGTGTTTGGCTCTTCTTCACTCGGCTTCAGAAAATGCCGAATGGAATGCCTGCCACTTTATTTTTTCGATTTAGGTTAAAATGTAAAATATATTCCCAGAAGTTTGACCTAATACGATATTATTAAGATCCCGTTTATTTAGCGTTGTTATTCAACTTGTTTTTTTTATTAAAATTTAATTATTATTATTTTAAATTATTATTATTATTTTAATATATATGTGTGTGTGTCCAAATACATTTTAAAAAATACAAAATATATTATTTTAATATATTTTTAAATAAATAATATTTTAAAAAATAATATTTATCACCTTCACAAATATCTTCTAGAAGCTGTTTAGAATTACATTTCAAACAGTATTTCAACTAAATTAAAAAAATTATATTTATAAATTTTTATATACTATATCAAAAACAATTTTTTAAAAACTAAAAAATTATATATTATTTTAATTTATTTTTAAATAAAAAACATTTTTAAAACCATTTACATGCTATCACACCCGTGAATCCCTCTTTTCAGACTTTGTAGTTACACCTCGTAAACACTTAATTAATCTGTGATTTGTGAAACTTAATTAATTTGTGATTTAAGCCACATCAATCGAACTGAACATTTAAAAAACATAGACCTTTTTTCTTTTCTTTCCTATTGGGCACGAAAAACTATAGTTTATTACCTGAAATTTTCAATTTTTCTTTTCTATGTTTTGAGAGTTTCACATGTCCCCTTTTTAAATTTTATTTATTTACATTTCAGTTATTAAAATTTTAAAAAATATCATTGAAAAAAAAACAAGCGCTTAAACAGCTATATTTTAGCAATTAAAATAATCAATCTTGATATAAATATATTCATTAAAAAGAAATAGATTTAATAAAATAACATTTTTTCTTGAATATATTTTAAAAAATAAATAAATCAAACTCGTAAAGTTATTTTTTATTTAGTTAGAATTTTATTTTTTTTAGAGTGATTGCAAGTTTAAGATTGGAAATAGGTTTACTGAGATTAGTTTGCTGTTTTTTAAGTACTTTTAAGTGGGAAAAAAAAAGATTTTTTAGAGATCATAATAGTTTTTTATTAAGAATATATTTTTTTAGCTCAAATATTATAGTGTTAGTTGAGTTTTTTTTATTGTTTTTGCTTTTTATTTAATGAACTGCACTGTTTATGAAATTGAATTTTATTGTCAAACAAAAAATAGAGAAATTAGAAAAGAGAATTCTAACAAAAAAATATTTTTCATTACTTTTTTATATTTTATTATGTGAATTAAATAAAAATATGAGATTGAAAAAAGTTTCCACCGACATAATGCATGTGAATATAACAGAACAAAACAGTTGTTATAAAAATAGCTTGTGTGATGGCATTTGTAGTTGAGATGCGATGGCATTTACAATTTGTCCCAAGAATAAGACTTCTAATAGCACATGTAAATGCCTTGATTTTTTTTTTTAAAATATGAGGAAACTCCATCTTCTAAAAAAACATGCTTAATTCAGATAAGTGAGTAAAACCTTAATTATTTTAAATTTTTACAAGAAATACAAGTCTTGACTCAAACTCGAGATTTGCTGTGCAAATCTCAAATTTTTTACCATCACGCCACATTTTCTGGAAACATAAATACCTTGATGCATTACATTTATATTTAATTTTATCGGCATTTATTTTAAATGATTTAACTGTATAATGATCTCTAAGAACACATGATATAAAGTTATTTATACCAATGTTGGTATAGTTCCAATTGGCATTTGCAAATTCCGTTTAAAACCATTCATGATTGCATCTAAAAAGCCATCGTGATGTAATGTGAAAAACTCAATTGGCCCTGTGAAAGACGAAATCCATCAGTAAGATTAATTTGATGGCTTTTATTTAGAGGCAGTCTGGAATTTCGTTTTAAATGATATTTCACTTAATTAATTTTTTTATATTTTTTTATGTGTTTATATTAAAAATAATTTTTTAAAAATAAAAAATTATTATTTTAATACATAAAAAAAAAACATCTTAATTAAAAAATAATTATTATAATACTCATTAACACCTTTCAATTCAGGTAGGGCATATGCTTAGTTACCTCTGCATTAAAAAAATAACAATACTATATATATATACATATATATATATATATATATATATATATATAAACAAAAAAATGACTGTGATCTATCTGATCTTTAAGGTTTTTGGCTCGCCCATTTAAAAATTGAAGATTTTTTTAGAAAAAGCTATTTCAGGATGTATCTGAATTAAGAAATGTTACTGGCCCGTTCGTCGATTTTCTGCTGATTTCTTTTGGAGCACATGCACACAAAGGGAAGACCCGAAGGTAAAATTACGCAGTTAACAATAAAAATACTAGTTATAATGCTGTCAATGCAGACCAAACGTGGATTTGTCCAGCCATTTTGGATGGCATGTTGATCGTGTCTAGAAGGAAAATTGAGGAATGCTCCTGCATTTCTTCATTCTCGTGATGTGAAACCACACTAGGAAAGATTATTGCATAAATTAAAGCAAACGTCCATTACCAATTTCTACACTACCTGTGACATAACAGGCTGAGGTGCATTGCCCAGTTAGAATGCCAACGAGCTAGCTAGCTCCACAGTGATTTGTGTATTCATCCAAAAACAGGCGAGATGCTGACCATGAATGCATCAATGACAAAGCTGAGAAAGAGAAGAGAAGCAACAGTATATAAACTAAATGATCACAGCTAGCGAAACTTAGATTAATCAACTTAAGTACTATATACCCTCGACGTCAGGATTGTGGTTGCGGACCCACATGAGGAGACAAATCTGCCCCCAGCCTCCATTCTTTGATTGACTTTTGCTTATACAGCTCCAAATTAACGCAACTCATGAGTTTCTTTTGAAGTACACCCCCACCAAAATTCTGAACTTGTCATGACAAGAAGACCATTTCCATGCTTGTTTAACTGCCCCCTAACTTTTCAACCCTCTCCCACATTACACATTAATTACAAGCTATGCATCTTCTAATAACACAATCTAGTAATCAAACACAAGCACAGCTGATCCTTTTCTGCATGCATAATAGTCACTGTATATCCATATATTAATTCATAACTCTCCTTTCACGAATTCGATCGGTAGACCATTTCCATGCTTGTTTAACTGCCCCCTAACTTTTCAACCCTCTCCCACATTACACATTACAAGCTATGCTCTTCTAATAACACAATCTAGTAATCAAACACAAGCACAGCTGATCCTTTTCTGCATGCATAATAGTCACTGTATATCCATTAATACATAACTCTCCTTTCACGAATTCGATCGGTAGACCAGATGCTCAAGAAATAATTTAGGCAGGCATGAGAAGGTCATGACGTAGACACCAAGAAAGACCAGAAGAAATGCAAAGAACGATCATATATAATTCAAGAAAGAAGAAATCCTGGCAAAAAAATATAGAAAGAACTTGGCCATATTTAGTATAGCTAGTGCTATAACACTGAAGAGATGAAAGATGGTATTGAGTCTATTCACAGCACTGGTTAAATTATTTATATATATATATATAGGTACGGTGATGAAAATCAAGAACTATGATCAATTATGCAGAGGGTTAGGCCCAGAAGGTACTAGCCTCTTCTCAACACCATATCTTGGATCAATCTCAATAGGTGGTGGTAGTGGTGGTGGAAGTGGTGACCCTAGATGTCGCCGCCCGTTCATTCTTTGAAACCGAATGCACCAAGAACGTGAGGAGCTTTTATGAGGGAAAGAACCGCAAGAATGGTGTTGACTCTTGAAGCGGTGGTGCTGGTTTCTTGAAGATGTCTCAAGTGAAGCAGAGGTTGGGACTCCAGTGGCGGTTGATGATATGACAAAGAAGAGGAGGAGCAGAGCCAAGATTAGGAGGCCGTGACTAGACAAGGTAGTGGTTGAAGAAAAAGGGTTCTTCATGGTTGAGAGAGATAGAGGAGAAAGGGAGATAGCGATTGTTGAAGAGATGGCTTGGAGAGAAATGAGAAAGGAAAGGAAGATGGGGTTAGAAGAAGGGTTTTAATGCGAAGCAAGAGACACATGAAGAACCCATAATTTTAATGCGAGTATAATTTGTCAAAGAACAAAGGGGGCCACTTTTTCTGGAAATCGACTTTTATCTTTCTCGTCAAATTAATTAGCCACGAATGTATAGGGTATATACTATACTGCTCTTCAAACCGATATTAGCTTAAATTTGTTTTTTTATTTAAAATTATTTATATATATAAATTTTAAAAAATAAAAAATATTTTAAAAATAATCATTATTATATTTTTAAACGTTTTTTTTAATTGATTGCGAGGCTGATAAAAGAAATAGATAATTTTCATAAAAGAAGAACTTTAGTTTGTATACTTTCAATTTGAGTCATATATATTAAATCCATTTGAATAACTGGGTGTCGACCACTAATTTTTTTATTTTTCTTCTTCTTAGTGAAGTTGACAGAGAGATAATTTAATACTTCAATTATTTAATACTCTTCTATTACGTGGCAGGACCACCTTGAGACATCTCATTGCATTGTGTTAAAATGGTAGCTTGAAATTAAATACACAAGATTTTTCTTATGACCACACTTAAATGATTTGGGTTTGCGAGGGGAAAAAAAAGACGGGTTAAACTGGGTTGAATTGCATCATTCAGTACTGTTTTTTTTTATGTTTGGAATCGTGATTTGTATTTTTTAAATTTATTTTATTTATTGTTTTTATTTATTTATTATTTTGATGTGTTTATATTAAAAATAATTTTTAAAATATTAAAAACTATTATTTGTATGTATTTTTAAACAAAAAAAAACTTTAAAAAATAATTATTATTACATTTTCAATACTAAAAAAACAAAAAAAGAGGACGGGGAGTTTAAAATTCGTGTAGACTGATAATCCAATATTATTTATCCAGGCTTGATATGGCGTGTGTGTATGTGTGTGTGTGGAGATCCACACATATTCTGTGCCGTTTAATTGCATGGCCATATTTCAATGTTAGAAATATACTAAAACTGCTCAGCTTTTCACTGTAGCAATCCATAGTGAAAGGCTGAGTTGTTTCTTCTTTTTTTTTTTCTTTTTTTTTTCTTTTTTAAACCAATTTTTCTTCATTTTTTTTTTTGATGCCTTTAACTTTTTTTTCTTTCTTTGTTTTTTTCTTTTAATAAATTTTGTTTTGTTTTGTTTAATTTAAGCTATTTTTTTCATTTTTTTTATGCCTTTAGCTTCTTTTTTTTCTTTCTTTGTTTTTTTTCTTTTAATAAATTTTGTTTTGTTTAATTTAGTTTGTTAATGTTAATATTTTTTTAATTTAGTTATTAGACTTTTATGACATTGATCCCGGGTTTAACAGGTTAACTTAGTTTCACGAGTTAACCTGGATTTTTTTTCTTTTTAATTAATTTTTTTCGTTTATTTTAGTTTGTTAATATTAAATTTCTTTCTATTTAGTTATCAGATTTTCATGACACATATCTCAGGTTTCACGGGTTAACTTGGTTTCACGGGTTAACCCAGTTAATTCTAGATTAACCCGTCCATTTTTTTTTTGTTAATGTTAAAAATTTTTTATTTAGTTATCAGACTTTCATGACAATGATCCCAGGTTTAACAGGTTAATCTGGTTTGGCGAGTTAACCCGAAGTTTTTTTTTGTTTTTTTTAATTAATTTTTTTCGTTTACTTTAGTTTGTTAATGTTAAATTTCTTTCTATTTAGTTGTCAGACTTTCATGACACATATCTCAAATCTGATAGGTTAACCTGGTTTTACAGGTTAACCCAGTTAATTATGGGTTAACCCGTCCATTTTTATTTGTTTTTTTCTTTGTTAATGTTAATTTTTTTTTTATTTAGTTATCATACTTTTATGACATGGATCTTGGGTTTAACGGGTTAACCTGGTTCGACAAGGTAACCCGAAGTTTTTTTTTTCTTTTTAATTAATTTTTTTTGTTTAATTTAGTTTGTTAATGTTAAATTTCTTTCTATTTAATTATCAGACTTTTATGACACATATCTCGGGTTTGACTGGTTAACCTGGTTTCACGGGTTAACTGAGTTAATTCTTGGTTAACTCATCAACTTTTTTTTTTCTATTTAGTTATCAAACTTTCATGACATGAATCTCAAGTTTGATGAGTTAACCTGGTTTGAAGGGTTAACCCAGTTAATTCAGATTTTTTTTTCTTTTTCTTCATTAATTTTTTTTCTTTGTTTTTTTCTTTTTAATTAATCTATTTAATTATCATACTTTTATGACACAATTTTACAGCCAGACCCACATCCAAGGCTCTTGGATTTGGTGTTGCAATCAAACTCATTTAAACTTGAGTAATGTAAGTTTAATGTTATTATTAATATTATAAATATTACTCCTGGGTTAAGTGTTGCAATTAAACCCAAGGCTTTTGGGTATATCTTTGCAGAAAGACCTAACACTCTTAGATCTTAGCCTTTTTTATATTTTTTATGCAAGAAAATAAAATTAACTCGTGGGTATGCCTTTGTTTTTTTCCCTTTTCCTTTTCTTTTTAAGCTTTTTATTGTGGACTGCACAGTGTAGTCCACAGTGAAAAAGTTGATGCCTTTAGTTTTTTTCTAGCTTTTTTCTTTCTTTTTTTCTAATTATTTTTTTAATTTACTTTCTTAATATTAAATTTTTTCTGTTTAATTATCAGACTTTTATGACACGGATCCCTGGTTTGACGGGTTAGCCCAGTTAATTCTGGGGTAACCCGTCAATTTTTTTTTCTATTTAGTTATTAAACTTTCACGACACAAATCCAATGTTTGACGAGTTAATATAGTTTGAAGAGTTAACCCAGTTAATTCAAAATTTTTTTTCTTCATTAGTTATTTTCTTCATGTTGGTTTTTTTTTCTATGTTTTTTTTTTAATTAATTTATTTAATTATCACACTTTTATGATATGACCTTGCAGCCAAACCCACATCCAAGACTATTGGGTCTGGTATTGCAGTCAGACCCACTTAAACTTGAGTCATGCAAGTTTAATATTATTATTAATATTATAAATATTACTCTTGGGTCAGGTGTTGCAGCCATACCCAAGACTCTTGGGTGTAGTTTAACAAAAAGACCTAATACTTTTATATTTTAATTTTTTTAAATATTTTTTATGTAAAAATTATTAATCCGTAATATCACGCGGGTCATGTAACTAGTATATATCTATATGGGAGCAAAACGTTCGTGAACATGTACAGCTCACGTGGATCCGGAACCCTAAATCTGGGCACATTAATGAGGACTGTCATTAGGGAAGAGGAGCTGGAGACCGTTGCCCAGACTACAGAGGATTTACTGTCTCATTCCAATTTCTTCACGGATGTTGCAGATAAAGTCATGGTCTTCGGATTCATGAAAGGACTGCATTTTATTATGACTTGATGAGGTCACGGGAAATATGGCCTCATGCACGTCCCACCTGAAAGGGCCAGCTTCGGTTGACTGTTCATAGTTATCAAACCAGTTACTTCAAATCTAACTTGGATTCGAAAAAATCCAACTAAATCAACCTACCAAAACTCATATCTCAAATCATGAAAATAAAATAATTTATAAAAATAAAAATAAAATATATAAAACTTAATTTATTAATCAATCAACCTAAAATAAATCAATTTAAAAATAAAAAAAATCAACTCGAATTAATCAATTAAATTTACAATATGAATCATGAATTAAGAGAATAAGATAACGTTATATAATTATTTACCTCAATAAAGTTGGATAAAAGAAGAAGTAAATAAACAAAAATGATGGACCCATCAAATAAATAACAGACACCTAGGCTTGGGTGGCCCTTTAATTTTTTAAAATAAGATAGATAGCATCGTATGCTTATAACATAGAGTTTGATAATTAGAGAGTCACTGGAAAGTCAGAGTTGTGATATTTCAATCAAAAAACTAATTTTAAAATATTTTTCAAACTGAATAAACTCAATCGTAGCTTTAAATAACCCCAAAGTTGTTCAAAAAATAAAAAAATCAATCTAAAATTAAAAAAAATAATGAATAGAATAAAAAAGAAAAAAATTGGCACTACCCAAATCCATAATAATATGTAATACAACTACAATGTACAATCTTAATGTTTTATATATATATTAAAAAGTTGATTTTTTTAAATAATTAGTCTATTAAATTAATCTAGTGATCTTCAAGTTACTCTAAGCCTAGGTTGGATTAGATCTTGTATTAGGTTGACAAGTATGCTCATGTTACAAGATTCAATCATATTCATCTATTATCTGATATAATAGTTTAATTATGTTTTTTAAAAATTTTATTTTAAATTAATTTTTAGTATTTTTAAATTATTTTGATATACTGATAATAATTTTTTTAAAATATTATTTTGATATATTTTAATATTATAATATAACCAATCGCATTAATATTTTAAAGTAACGGTAAATTGCACAATTTTCTAAGTTATTATGTTTGAGAAGATCCAAATACCCCTTCCTTTTTATCCTTTTGATTTTTAAATTGTCGTCTTAAAAAAAAAAAGGAGTGTTTGAGTAGTAAAATTATTTTTATTTGTAAATGAATTAAAATAATATTTATTTTATTTTAAAAAATTTATTTTAAACATTAATATATTAAAATAATAAAAAATCACTAAAAAATATCAAAATAAAAAAGTTTATGGAGTCTCTTAAACGCGAAACATAAGGCTTGCGATGCTCTAGTTGCCCGCCACCTCCTCCCGGCTCTCACTTGGATGATCATTACGATAATACCCGTTACCACCTTCGCAACATCATAATCATAAGACGTTACCATTATCCTACCACTGTCGTAATTTTTACATCACTACACAGTAAATCTTTTCTCATATAAGATATTTTAATGAAAAACATTTTATATATAAGATATATTTTATTGATAAAATATTTATACAAAACAAATGCTCCCTAAATATTAGTCATGACTTGTATTAGGATCCACATTTTATCTCTAAATTTCCTTACCCTCACCTAAACATTATAAACATTTCATTGCTTAATATTAATTAGGTCAATCAAACTCACCTTCTTGTTTCTGCCACACAAACGAAAGATATCAAGACGAAGAAACTCCCTCTCCCTCTCCCTCTCCTTCTCTCCCACCACACTCAAATTCCCCTCTCCAAAGTCACAATCTCCGTCACCCCAACAACCCTCCAAATTAAAATCTGGTGACAGTAATCATTTCCTGGTCTAACATTTGACTCACCTTCCAAACTCGATTGGCTCGGTCTTTACTCACCTCCTGACTCTCTTAACGAGCACTCCACCGGCTACAAGTTCCTATCTTCCTCTCCTTCCTGACAATCCGGGTCCGGTTCCATTTCCTTGCCCATCACGGTGTTTTGGTTGCTTTTTTGGAGCTGCCTTGTTGTTTGCCGCATGGTAGAATTTCTTTCTTTTTTTTATCTCTTAGAAATCACATACATCCATGCCTTTAGGGATGAAAGCTAGATTGGAAAAGGCAAAAATTCCTGCTTTCCCTACGTCAGGTTCATGCTTTTCATGGGATCTCTAATTGAGTTAAGGATCGGCTTTTGATTGCCTTTTGCATTTATTTTTCTTCTGCTTGCTGTTTAATTGTAGATTGCATTCTGCTACAAATATCATTCTTAAAACCACAAGTTGTTGGCTGGATTATTTGTTTCAATCTCTCTTTGTATTCCTTGTTTTGAGAAACAATATGACATCAATTATCAAAACCGGAGTCAATCACAGTTTTTGTGGTCATCTAGAGTGTAAAATTCTGCTCTCGTTGGCACTTTTCACATGGCCAGCTGCACTGTGATCCTATTTCTCTATATAATATTCATGAGTGGATGAAGGTAGCATCATCTGTTTCTTGCCCAGATGACACCCTACGAACTTCACTGCAGCAGCGATAACTGTACTTGATAAAGTTCAATTAAAAACCCTAGATTTTAGAATTATTATTTAAAAATTATCTATTCAAGTTTCACAAACATCAAAATCATTAAAAGTTTATATCATAGTTAATTTTAGAGCCCATAAAATTAATCAAGATATATTCAATTAATCTAAAAAAATAATTCAATTAGCTAGCTTGTCCACCATCAGAGTTGGAAATATTTTGATAACTGGATGGAAGTACTGACTCTTAAGGTTGGAACACGACTCGGAGTTTTGTCTCACGGAATGGAGACTCGGATGAAACGATAGCCTTCCTGTTTGGAGACATGGGAACTCCAACACCATATGCTACGAACCTTTATCAGTACACAAGACGGAAGCATATCAACCATGAAGTGTGGATCCTCTGTGACATAGAAGCTATTGGTAACAAACCTGCTTTTGTTTCTCCTCTTGGAGATATCAGCTATGCAAGAGGCTGCTAATGGTTGTGGGACCATTTTTTTACTCAAGTTGAACCTCTTGCATCCAAGTGCCATACCATGTGTGCATTGGTAATCATGAGTATGATTGGCCTTTACAGCCCTGGAAACCGGATTGATCCAATGCAGTTTACGGAACTGATGGCGGTTGTGAATGTTGGCCTGTTGGTTCCTTACAGCCTTAAATTTAACATGTCAGAGAACTCTTCAGAGTCAACTGGGACCCGTGCTCCTGGACTCGAAACCTTTGTACATATCAATTAAGATCAATTTCGTTTCTGGGAGCAGCCAATATAACTTTATAAAGCAAGATCTGGAATCAGTTAACTAGAGCAAGACCCCTTTTGTGGTGGTCCAAAGGCACAGACCAATGTAAACTACTAGCAGCAAAAACCGGGATATTGCCCCTTGAGGAACAAAATGTTTGAGCACTTGGAACGTTTGTTTGCGAAAAATTAACAATGTTACCCTTGCATTGTGGGGTCATGTGCATAGATATGAAAGGTTTTGTCCAGTGTGCAACTTCACCTGCGGAAGCACTTGGAAGGGATTTCTCGTCCATGCTGTGATTGGTATGGCAGGACAAGACTGGCAGCCCATCTGGGAGCCAAGACCAGATGATCCACTCTTTCCACAGCCTGACCGGTCTATGTACCATGGGGGAGAGTTCAAGGAGAAGCTAACACTAATTACTTATAATGTAGGGAACCAGGATGGACAGATGCATGATATGGTGGAGATATTGGCATCTGGATAAGTTCTCAGTGGTGGTGATAGCATTAGTAAGGAAGCTGGAGACAGGATTAAGGTGATTGATTCTACTTTCCCATGGTATGTCAAGCTAGGGTGCTCGTCCTTGGGGCTCTTTTGCGGGCTATAATTTCGGCTACGTTTCCCTTTCCAGGAAGCAAAATGGTAACAGGGAGAGCTGGGCCTAGAGTCCTGTGAAAAGCGAGGAGATCTGAAAGACTACGAGGAAATTATGATGCTTGCTATACATGCATGCACTGCAGGACATGTTTCCTTGTATTTTTGGAGCTCGTGTGTGGGCGTCATTACGGATGTGCTGAAATGAAGCCCTCCTTTTTAGTCTAGGGTAGACTAGTTTTTTTTCAGAGCGGTTTTAAAAATCTATTTTTATCCAGTTATATTTTAATTATAATAGATATTTTTAATAAATGCAACAACTTAAATCATAGAGAAATAGGTGAAGGATTTTTTTTTTCATGTGATTTTTTTTCATGAAAACATTTTTTTAATTAGTAGCATATTTTTCAAATAAAAACTAAAAAGAGTTAAAATAAATATTTATTAAAATTTTTATCATTTGAATATAGAAGGAAAAAAATATATTTCTTAAATAATTTTTTTCGTATTCATGTGTTTTTTTTTTTTTTTGGGGGGGGGGGAATACTTTTTTATATGAAAATATTGTTTTTTTTTAAAAAAAATAAAAACTCACCGTAATATGAAAAGTAAATTTCAATTAAAAAAATATAAATTTACAATGAAAAAATTTTATAATGAAAAATAACAAAATAGATATTTTATTTTACTGAATATTCTTGAACATATTTTTTTAAAATACATATTAATTTCATATATAATAACTAACAAAGTAATTAATATTACTATAAAATATATTATGTTATATTAAAATTATGGTGAAATTGGATAATATTTTAAATATATTTTAATTATAGTGGGTTTTATTCTTTTTTTTTAAGAAAAAAACTAATTTAAAATAACTGAATGGCATTATATAAAAAAGAAGCCTAGCACCTCGGCTTGGGAAGATGGGCGAGTGTGCTTGATGTAAAATAAGAAAAGCTGAGCGATGCATGGGCCTGCAAGACCAGACCCATGTGCTAAGTTTTTTTTTTAAAAGAAAAGTGGATGTTAAATAAAACGGAGGATGTGTTGTTCATCCGGACAGATGACTACTTGTTTTTTAGCTCAAATTTTGACACCTGATGGTTAGAAAATCAAGGTTTGAGTTCTGGAATCATAAAAATTCATTTTACAATTTATTTTAACCCAATATTTAATAACATCTTCAAAACTTTATTAAACTTAATTTTAACTCAAAACACCATTCAATCAATCTAAAAAACAAACTAAATAAAAAACTCTTTTGAGCCTCAATTTATTTACGAGACAAGTTCATAAACATCAAAATTAATTTTTTTTTTGTGTTAGAATATGCCTAACCAACCATTTTTTCTTTCCTTTCATTTTTTGCCTATTTTCTTTCTCTTCTCTCGCCACCGACTGAATAAATGATGCATAAATTGAATTTTTTAAACCAAATTGAAGTTTTTTTGTGCCTTTTGAATAATGGGTTTATTTTTCAATCTATTTTTTTAAAAATTAAATCCAATTTTGTAAAATTGATCTTTAATTGATCATTAGAATCTTTCCCGGCACTTCATATACGCGAGAGAAGCGAAGCCTAACAAATAAAATGTTGCAAACATAACGTGAGAATAAAATTAAAAAGAAATAAAATTCAATGATTAAAAAACAAAAGAATAAACAACGTTGTACATAATGACATAATAAAATGTGAAGAGATGAACAATAATCTATAATACATAGTAAAAGAAGGTATGCTTTTAGTTAGTTTGTAGTTGTAAATGAAGCCTTCCTGCAGGTCGTTTTGGCAAATTGGGTGGCTAAAATACTACATTATAATTTTATATCATTCCTGTAAATACTAAATACCAATCTTTGTTCTTTATTTAGTGAGAACAAAAGCATTATACGTTTTTGTAGGAATATGTTTTAATAATCATTGCATTCTGTTTATAAATTGCTTCATCCTGGGTTTAAGACAATGGTTTAACTGTTTTATACAGTAACACAATCTGAATGTCACTGCCAATAGAGCTCACATAATTTCAAGGGAGATCTCTCTCTCTCCTTTTGTTTTGTTGTCAGTGGAACATCAATAATCCTGATTCTCCTAACCTGTGAGTCTGTGAAGTAGATGCATCATTGTGGAGAAATTATATGCCAAAGAAGCGAGGAATAGATTTTGTATTAAGAGTATCTTGAAAGAGAAACAACACTTGCACTTTGTATACAACTGGGACTTGACAAAACTTGCCGCTGCAATAGCTAAACAGAAGTTATGTAAACTGAATTCTGAATTCAGTAGCTGAAGGTGATACACGCTGCCCGATGTTTCACTTCCCAAGCAAACGGCGTGCACGTTGATTAGCTCCTTTCACTCGAGAGTTCAGCTCATCAACATCATCACTAAGGTGATCAAGGGATTTATTTTGGCTGCATCAATGACATAATTTAGAACAATAAGATCAAAAATGTTTATGACGAACTTGCAATTGCAATGCACCAAAACATCATTTTTTTCAATCGAGAGCGACGTCAAACTGACCTGTCAAGTTCACTTCCCATGTCAATTGCCATGCCTTTTAAATCACCCAAGATGTTGCTTAAATCTGAAAGTGCATCATCTTGCTTTCCCTTCTCTGCCTGGTATCATCACAGCCATTTATGCATAAATTCCTATATTACACTACAATTGAATTCTCCCAAGTTCCAATCACCAGCCAAGGAAACTAACCTCAACTTTCTGCAGTGCGTTTGTTGGTTCAGGAGGAGGTGTTGTAGGAGCTGAACGTCCTCTAGGAGCTAAACCCAGCTTTTCTCTTTCTCCTCTGTTGTATTGGTTCAGTTTGGAAGGTTTATCTGTAGCCAGTAAAGCAGTTCAAGGAAGAACACAAGGCAACAATTCTTAGAAAATGAAACAAGCCAGTGATGCTAGAAACCTGCTGTGATCAAAGGTCCTGTTATATCCCGGGTTTTCTTTGGCTTCCAAGGCTTAGAGAAAATGCCTCCGAGATTGTTTAAGAGCTTCTCACCCTGATAATACCAGTTTGAGATCATTAGAAGCTATCACCAACTGTTCGTGAAATGATGGAAGGATCCAGGAAACGAGATCAAAGAAAACCAAATGTAGAACCAAGAAGAAAGTCTTTTCAAAACAGTCATATATGCTCTTCAATTGTAATCCATTACCAGGTAATGTTTCTTTATAAACAGTAAAGCAAAATAAAAGCTTCCTTTCTTTTTACATCTGTATTTTTTTTTTCTGGGTGAGTTGACCTCGTTTTAGTTTCTTGAGCCAACAGACTACTGTAATAGAATGACAGATTATCTTTATAGAATTTAAAAATCATGCCTTACGTATGCAACATATCTTCAAGGTATGCTTTCTTTCTACAAAATTTTTCTCACATCTAATCAAGCAAATAATGAGCTCAATCCTTATCTAACTGAACTGATGCCTCATAAACGTACTCTCTTATGCAAGTTAAGAACCAAAAAGCCATGAGGGGGCATGGCCAAAATTTTGCATCCCTTGCAAACGTTTTTCCTTCCAATAAGCATATGCTGAATTGCATGAAATTTATGTAGAAAAAATCCTTGGTCTTGTTATCAAATTCAACTGAAACAGAATTATCTTCATACAAGCATATAAGAAAAGGCCCTGTTGATGACATAAATATACACATTGCTCAACCTAACATGATACATTATGGATTTGCTATTGCATAGAATCAGATAACACGGAACTTTCCTAAGTACTGATCCAAGGTAGGCGGAGTTAACCAAAATGAACCAAGTCTAAACTCTGGAGATAATAAGACAAGAATTATTACCATCATCTTCTCTCCAATCTTTTTAAATAAAACAACCATCAGTTTTCCACCTCGACTAATGCAATTCCTATTAACAGTCCAACGAACAATGATTTCATAACAACGCATTGAGCTTACCTTACCGAGATCCTTATCCATATCAACAGCCATGTTGTGGGTCCTGGTGATTTGTTCACCCTGAGCATGCAACATATCAAGAGTCCTTGTAGCATCTTGTCTGATATCTTCGGCAATCCTGAGGCAGTTATTAACACTCTTTGTTGTCTCCTCAGCCTTGTAGGTAGCATATTTCTCCAGTTCTTGAACACTTTGGTTCTCTAGCCCTCCTGAGTCACGGAAATCGTTCTTGTATCCGTCCCTATCATCAAAAGCATCATTGGGGACATTAAGTATGGGCTCAGAAGAAGTTCGTTTTCCGTGATGAAGTGTTTGCTTGGCATTGGATTCATCATCTGAATCAAAAGGGTTAGAGGTAAAAGAGGCTGGAGGGTTCACTGAACTTTGCTTGGTAGGTTTATTATTTGCAGGTGATTTCCTAAATCCAAACATTTTGACTATGAGCAAAACTTGTGCACGTCAATTGGACAGTTGATTGGTTGGAAGTGCAAAACCCAAGAAAAGGGTACAATGGTATCCGCGTGAAACTTCAATCCTGATACCTAAACATAAACCATGTCAGTCAGCTGTAATGGCAATGGAGATTTTTCTTCCCAATCTATTTTATTTTCTTTACTAAGAAAATGTTTCAGGATGCTAACAGCATATTTGCCAACCATTAGTATTAAATCTCAAGCCAAACACAAACATTAAAAACACCCAGAAATCAATTACCAACATAACTCCAATTAACATAAATAGATGAGAGAAAGAAAGAGAACCAGAATTTTGCAAGAAATTAAAGTTAACAAATATGAATGGGTCGTAGATTTGATAAGAAGAAAAAAAACGGAGGAACCACTGAAAATGGAATCCCAACTCCTCCTTTTTGGTTATCTTGGGTCTTGAACACAACAACGAAAGAAAGATGCCAAATTAATGAAACGAACAACGGAATTTATCCCTGAAGAGTGAAGACTAACGCTCCAAATAATCAAAACTAGAATCTCTCAATCTTATCCAGAAAATAAGGCAGACAGATCAAGAACCGTGCTGCAATAAGCAAGATAAGCATGAGGGAAAAAAATCATCTTGCTTCGAAGTAATGCAAGATGGACAATTCAAAAGTACATCACATTAAAAAGTGGAACTAAAGAAGGGAAAGAGATCAAAGAATGGGTACCTGAGATCAGAATGAAGAATGAGAGCAGCAATTATACTTCCTTTTCCAATTGCCAAGAGAAGTTTCACGTAAAGCCCGTGGATGCGAATCAAAGAATGGTTACCTGAAAACAAACTCCTCCTTTCTAATAGAAAGAGAGAGTTTTTGGTAAATATTGTTTGCCTATCTGTCTATGTTTGAATGAATCAAACAGATGGGAGGCGCTGCGTAAAATAAGAAAGGCTAAAATCTCGTCTTCATGGAGGAAGAAAGAGTCTACTTTTGTTATGATAAGAGCCCCCCTCTCAATTTTTAGACCGTTGGGATCCTTTTGTCCTTTTCTCCCGTGAGTTTTACTTGAAAAACTAGTTTGGTGGTCAAAGTTCATATTGGATGTCTCTGACCAGGCCCATTTTGTTTTTCAAATTTCGTTTTCTATTGGATCAAGCCCAACTGGTTGTTGACGTAAGAAGGGGGATACGGGTATGGGCCTAAGTGGGCTTACTCAACAAGACGCATCTAAAACCGAAACCCCACTCCCTCTCACTCTCTACCATCGATATTTCCCTCGTCTTGAACATGGAGGAAAGCTCTCGCACGAGAAAAAACCAAACCCCACTCTCTCTTTCACCAATCCATCTAAAAAAAGAGCAGAGAACAACAACAATTCATGGCTGCTTTACTATTCTCTGCGGCTCAATTGACGTTCGGTTTCAGGTCCCACATGTGTTTCAGGCTTCAACTACAGAGCCAGCCATTCAAATCTATTCTTTTCTAGAACCCCACGGTTTTTCAATCGTTCAAGAAGAAGAAACTTGTCTTTCAAAAACATTGCTAGAGACGAAAGGCAAGAATTGAAAGATCCCACAGTCAATGGAGAAGGTTCTTGTTGTACTCGGAAGCGTCTTCCCTTTCTAGTCTATTTAGCGTTCTCTCATTCAACAGCATGTACTGATATTGCGCATGTGCTTTTATACTGTGTTTACAGCTTCTTTAGATACATTTGAACCTGATTCAGCATCTATTGCAGCCAACATTAAATACCATGCAGAATTCACACCATCATTCTCTCCAGAACTGCAGAAAGTGTTCGCGATTCGCTAATCATAAATTGGAATGCCACATATGAGTACTATGAGAAGATGAATGTAAAGCAGACATATTATCTGTCTATGGAGTGCCTACAGGTTCAGTACTGTTGGTTTTCTGGTGGCCACAACTATTGAAAACCAATGCTGCTATGCTAGTTTGGTTTTTACTTGCAGTGCTGATGATTTGTTATGTACTGTGTTCTTTATTTTGCAGGTTAGAGCTTGCTCAATGTTATTGGAAACTTGGAGATTTCAGGAGCCTATGCTGATGCTTTGAGAAAGTTGGAGGATGTAGCCGCCGGACAAGTAAGATATACTAAGTCTCCAGATTTATGAGTGTGATATGAATTTGGATTTTCTTAACTCAAGATAACTTTTTTTTTCTTGATAACGAAATTTTCTTTGATCAAAATATACTTAAGCAAATTACTTAAAAAGGTTTGTACAATATACAAAAACCACAATACAAACAAAAGCAAACTGCTGAAAGTTTCAGCTTTTGCAAAGAGCATCATATCTGGGATTTACAATAGCTTCCTGTAGAATTCTTATTTTGTGAAGTCTAGGTCGAACAAAGCTGGAAATTCTATCAGCAATGACACTACCAACACTGAATTATCCTGCATTGGGGGTATGGACTCAGGTCCAAATATGGCTTGTTCAAAGAGCTCATCACAAAATATGGCAAATTGTATGTGTGCTTCTGTCCAGATATTTTCACAGCACTTCAGTAAATATTTGTACTGATTAGGAACGGTTTATTATTGTCATTATTAATATTTCTAATGCCAAAGCTGATGGTTCCAATTGATGATTTGTTGTGATCAGATTTGCTACATATTGAACCCCGGGGATGAATCTGTAGAGGGTAAGACACTAGGGTTGAAGCAACAATATACACTATGCTCTGCATCTCTCCAAGACATATTTGCTCACTTTGAAAGGAGATCAGGGAAGCCTGTGAAATGGGAAAATTTTGCAGTGCAAATGAATGACACTTGTCCAACACTTTGCATCCTGGAGCTGATAAGAATTTTGATGGATTGGAAGGGTTTGAGCTGGAAGGAAGCATAAGCTATTACTCGGAGGTACTTCCCAGCATGGGTTTTGCACTTATGTGGCTACCAGTTGTGCAGTAACTAAACTATGCTTGTTTCACAATGTATGTCATGCCTATGTGTGTGCACATTTGCATGCACATGAATTATAGTTGATCCATAAAAAGATCAACATTTCACTAAAACAGTTTTATACAAAATCATAACATTCTCGGAAAAATTAGTTGCACTATATGCTGGCTTCTTTTGTGGTTGCTAATATTTCCTCGGACCTTTTGATACACGCAGAACTATTGTATGCACAAATCACACAGTTCTACCTGAGGCTCTGGAGAAATGGAGTTTAGACCTTTTCAGGAACTGCTGCCTCGGCATGTTGAGATCACTAGGATGATTGATGAAGAGGTAATATTAGAAAGACATGGTGATTTTGTCTCAGATCAATTTTTTTTCTTCTGTTATGTTTTCATATCTTCCATGTGTTATCCAGCTGATTCATGCCATAGTTGTGGAGTATGGCGCTGAGGATCTCAACTTGTTGCGGCAAAAGCTGAAGCAAATGAGAATTTTTTATAACATCGGGTTGCCTGAGTCAGTTCTAGAATTGTTAGTTAAACTAGAAAGTTCTGCTGTTGACTCCATAGAGGAAGTTGAAGTCTCAGATGAAGAAACTGAATCTACTGATGAAGAACAGTCTGAACAATAGGAAATTGATGAGACAAATGAGGCGACATTTGAACCATATCTAAAACTGCCAAAGATGGTCCAGGTGGCTAATCTATGTCTTCAGTAAATGGAGCTGCTGAGATTCACAGTGAAATAGTAAAAATTGAAGTATTTAATGAGTTCTATAAGGAAACAGAAATTGCATGCTATTCTCTTCCTCATATCACTTTCTCATGAAATTGAAGCGCTGCTATTTTTTCTAGGACTACTGTGCATTGAATGTTCTTCATGACAAAAGTAATTCCAGTATCCATAACTTTTTGACAGTTGTGTCGTGAGAATTTTCAGAATAAAACAAATGGGGCGACACCAAGAAGATGGATTCGTTTTGCAATCCAGAACTAAGTAAAATCATAACCAAGTACTATAACAGATGACTGGGTCATAAACACTTGGAAACTGTCGACCCATGGAAAGGTAAATTGCTATTTGCTACGTTACAGCCTACAGGTTGTAGTGTGCTCAACTTAGATATCTGGTGACATTCAAATTGGGATTTCACTTGAATGCATTTTCACAAGCGCATGTTTTAAATGTCCCAATCTTGCATGACACGAGGGATTCCATCTACATTTTGGGACCACTATATTTGACCTCATCAGTTTCGCACATATCATATTTTGACAGACAAGTGTGAGTTTTTGCAGTTTTCTTATTACGAAGACCTTCAATCTGAGTGGGATGGAAGCAAAAAGAAACAAGATCAAGGTTGCTCCCTTTCTTTAAGAGAAGACTGGATATATTGTCAATCCTGATGCAATGTTTGATGTACAGGTTATTTCCTGCCTGCCATTTCCTAGATCTGTTTCTGCTTTATCTGATTATACAACTCTGGAGGAAGCAGTTTTTGGTCCTTTTGTGCATGGTTCTTGATATCTGGTTTCTGGCACTAAATAGTTCTGAGTAAAACTTTGGCACTTATGTTGAAAGGTTGGGCATGATAACGATTAATGGTGTGATAACAGTGTCTTGAGTTTTATTGGTCTCACTTTTGTTCATATCGGTGATGTTGAGCAAAAAAGAAAAGCAAATCTTTGAAGATAACTTCTTCATATTTATATTATTTATAAATGAAAAATATATTGAGTCTACAAATAATAACTCTAATTCTCAGGTTAAGTGCATAAGCGGAGTTACTGAATATAATGGGAATTGTTTATTGCTATAAGAAAATGAAAGAAATGGTTTCTGAGGAAATTAGCAAATGTTACGTTACCTTGTTAAAAAGGTCGAGATGAGCAGTTACTTTATTTTTTGTTATTCAACCAATAAAGAGAATTTATAGCGAAATAAATAGTTATTAAAACTACAAATTAAGAGTTACTAAACGCAAATAAATTATTATATATTTTTGTATAATAAACAAGGAAATGGAAATTATTCGAGGGAGAACTGATCAATCGATTTAGAATAAACACTTTCCAAAAGATGCTTTCAAGCTTTCCTTCCCATGCACAAGGCCACCGATTGAAAAGAATGTACAAGTTACCTTTACGGAGTAGAGCAAAGCTTATAGCTCATCGGATCAAAAAGTCTCGCAGTGGAGAAAACACCACTTTCTAAGAGATAAAAGGGAGGCTTTTGCTTTAATCACTCGCTTGCTTGGTGTTAGAGACATATCTCTCATCAAGTTAGGCATGTCCCCAATATTAATAGGCCCATTAAGGTACACTCCCTACCAAACTGAAGTCAATGATAAAGTAAGAAAAAACAAGTGACCAAACTGATGTGCCCTGCGAGGCGCCATTATTTCCATTCACAGCCCAACCAAGTGCAAGTCAATGGCTGACAGGTGAAAGTGTGACAAAATATGTGAATTTCTCCCCAACACAACATTGCAGCTTTAGGCTTTGAAGATACTACCTCACCAGTAGGTGGTAGTATCAGGTCATTTTTGGAGTCTAATGTTACCGTTCTTTAAAATTCTCTCACCCAGAAGTTGTGCCCCCTTGAAAAAATTTCCCATACCTTCATACTCATTATATTATTAAAAGATTTTCATGGCACATATATATTCACAATTTATTATGCTTTGTATAATAAATTTATTAAATTACCCCTGGCTAGTAAAAACAACTTGCTTTGCTTGGAGGGTAATTCAGCCTTTTCATAAGAGTTTAAATATCATTTTCAAATTTATAAGGGTCATTATATTCATATCGTATTTTTATAGCACAATAAAATTACTAAATAGCCTTGTAGAGTTATTTTCACTTAATTATTTTAAGGGGTATTTTTTTTTAATGTTTTTCAAAAAAAAAATACAATGACTATAATGCCCTTTAAATCAATTTTTCTAAGCTTTGGGCCCATGGGTGTTTTTTTTCATTTCCTCTAGGTTTTTCTATTATTATTAAGTTTGGTTAGGAGTGATCCAGTCTTTTTCTATTTTTAAAAATTATTTTTTAAAAAAATTGATAATATGTGCAAAGGGTGACTCCACATCTTTTGAGCAGCGCGTGAGTCACAATTCAATGGAAAAATGATAGCTTCCACTACGGTGTTTGAAGCTTCACGACACCCTCTTCCAAGTGGGGCGATGTGTGTGGTGTTTTCAATAATGATTTGTCACTGATCACCCTTTCCTTTTCTTTTCCTCTTCTCTCTTTCCTCCACGTTGAATTTCATGTTGACCATGAAAAAAACAATTTTGTTATCTTATTTTATGACATTTCATATTTGGCCCACAATAATTTAATTTCTAAGTTTGATTCTTAGCTTTTTTTTATCAAATTTTAATTTGTTTTTAATTTTATCCTTGGATCCATAATCTTGATTTTTAATTTCTTCAATTTTGGTCCTCATTCTCTTAATTTTTAATTTTTATTTGAATTTTTTTATAAATTTGATTTTTCTTTTCAATCTTATCATTTATTTCAAAGTTTTATGATATTTAAGGCTATGCCTTCTATGTTTTGATTTTAAATTTTGATTCTTAGCTTTTTTATCCAATTTTAATTGGTTTTCAATATTATCTTGGATTCATAATCTTAGTGTTTTAATTTTTTTAAAATTTGGTTCTCCTTCTCTTGATTTTTATTTTTGTTTTGGATTCTTATTTTAACTTGATTTTTTGTGTTTTTTCATTTAATTCAGAATTTTAGATTATCCTCTCATTTTTCAGGAGTCCATCCGAGTCAAGTATCAGGTCACATGTAAGTGGGTTAACTCGAGTTAACCCAAATCAAACAATTGTTTTTGTTTTATAAAAAATATAAAAATAATATTATTTTGAAAAAAAAATAAAAGAGGATATATAGTCAACTAGTTTTGACTAGGTTTGTCACTGGATGATCATGCCACGTGTTTTTAATCATTTCATATCGGGTTATTTCTCCCTAAATTAACTTCTTTTGAAACACAATCCATCCTAAGCCTCGAGTCACTCGAGTCACATGTCAATTTACTATTTTGCTTTTTATTAGGTTTTCCAGTTTGCATTACCTCGCTTGCGAGTTTTGTTGACCTAATCTTGATTTGTTGGTTTTTTGTTTTTAAGGTTTTTTTCTTTGTTAACCGTTTTTTTTTTACAGACTTTATCTTTATATGTTTGTATTCATGTGGATTGACAATCATAATTTTTTTTTATATAATATCAAGTCAAGAATTTTTTCTCATTCTTTAAAATGCGTGAGTATTAATTTCTTACTTTACAAAAAATTCAATCTGGCCCCAGAGCAAATTGCGATGAATCCCAAAAGGCAAAGCTTTCATAGATTCTCACGAAGTCATGATCGGAGAGATGAATTTATCATGATACCCAAACCCTAATCTGAAAATACAACATGAATACATATACAGAGAGAAATCGCAAACCTCCAATATCCATGTAGTTCTGTTATTAAAAAGCTAAAGTTTACACGGTTGAAGCGTTAGTTTCTATTTATAATTTATACTATGCTCTAGCCCATTTATAATCATGGTAGTGACAAATGGTCGAGACTCATCGTGACTTTATAGCAAATGTCACTTTCGTTTAGCCAAGTCTGTAGCTCTTTATATCACAGGGTTGTCGAAAAATCATGCCCTCACCACCACTAACTGTAATGATTATAAATTCATTTACAAACAAGAGAATTTTTTTTATTTTTTTTTATGATTATACCACTTAGATCCTTCAATGCTTTTGCTCGTGGCATAATTAAATTCCGCATGGCCCATATATATATTTCTATCTTATTATTGTTCACTATCTAGTCCGTGCCCGCGGAAGCTCATGACTGCTCGGTCTTGATCTTGTCCAATTAATTACAGCTAGACTTGCAATATATGTTGCTGTCCAATTAATATCAAATCGAACTAAATGAAAAATAAAAATAACTTTTCAAAGCCAGGCACCCATATTTTTTCTAGCTAGGAAATAGACAATCCGCAGCATATTCCTTTGATTAATGGGCCTTAACATAGGTTTAGTTGGTCCCAGAGTGAAGCTTGTCAAGAACTAGGAGTCGTCAAAACTTGCGAGCGGATGTATGCATCCCTCATCATTTCTATTTTCTTGTTCCTTTCTTTCCTTAATTGACTATGTTATTTCAAGGCGATCCCAATGTATGTGTAATAAGATAGTCAATCAATCCAATATTATCTTTGATTAAAGAGAAGGCTAGACAACTTAGAATTAGCAGCAAGCAAACAAAAGATAGGATCTGGGATCCCAATGGACCCGATACTTAGAAATAAAATATTTTTTAAATAATTACTCCAGAAAATGGGCAAACGAAAAGGTGCTTAATTCATAGTCTTTCTTTTTTCAACGTTTTTGAGATAAAATTACTTTTAAATAATATACCTGTGTGCTCTTAAGAGTTGGAGAAACAACTAATAATTTATTAATTACAAGCACAGTAAGGTTGAGGTGACTCTAAAATCAATTTCTTTAGTTATATCTTTAATTTAGCAGATTACATCCATAATTTCTTCTTCTTCTTGTTTTAACGGTGTGATTTGGGCGGGTTTAAATGATACAAGTTGAAGATTGTATATATAATGTACATATATGCTGCACTTATGGATATGCAGTGCAACGTTTAACTAATTAAGTGATAGAGATAACGAGTTTTTCTGGCTCTTATCATTTTGTTTAAATAAAATTAATTAAAATTATTAAAAATATATTTGATAATGGTTTTAAAGTTAGTTACTTAGCTTCTGAGAGTGTAAGTTGATTTTATAAAATCAAATTAAAAGTATATTGAATACAATCGAGGAGTGGTATTTTTGAGATGACATACATCTTATTTTACATATTTAAAATATAAAAATATTCTTAAATATTTAAAATTATAAAATTAATCAGTTTACCGTAATATATATATATATATATATATATATATATATATATATATATATATATATATAGACAGTACGTACGTAGTTCTTAATCTTTTAAAAGTCGAAGTATTTTAAAATAACTTAGTTTAAAATATAAAATTCATTTTTCTTAAATAACCTTAATTAAATTATTTAGTAGTTCAATATTGATTTCTTTTTTTTTATTACTTCAAATATTTTGTGTTGTTCTGTGTGTTTTTCAAAAAAATAATAATTAATTTATCAAATAATTCAATATTTAGTTTCTCAAAGAATATATTTAATTTAAATTATGTCTCTAGCTAATTGTAATTTTAATTCAAATAGCGTAACGGTTCATTATTAAATAGTTTAATATATTTAATTTCACAGAATAACACAATGCAGTACAGGAAAAATAGTAGAAATCAAACAGACTCGAAATCTAGATCAAGTTAGTTTGTAAGGATGAACAAGCATCGTGGCTAAATTCACAGGTAATTAAGAATGAAATAAATTTCATCCATAACTTGATCCTTTTTTCCTGCATTATTGCAGTGATTTTGTAATTAAAAACTATATATATGCGGAGAGTTTTTGAAAGGATATTTAATATTAAACATGTATATAAGTTTGTTATTGATAGAATAATTAATATTTATCTATCCGTCGCTGCAGGGTTAATATGAGGGAAGCCTAAAGATTAGTGATAAATAGAAGCTTACTTAATAGCAGAGAATGAAAAATTTGCCAGACACGAAGGGTTTATTGATTTGAAAGTAAAAATAAACAAAAGTTAATTCGGTGGTTTAAGATTTCTTTTCAGCTTATTCAAATTCCTTGGTTGGAGACATATATACGGATCAAGTTCCGACTAGCTACCTGCCTAGCTAGTAGTAGTTCGAATAGTTCTCAAACTCGATATGGGGTATGCTGAGGTTGAAAACTCAAATTATTTATCAATATTAAATAGAATTTATATATATTAAACAAGACTCTCAGAACTTCATTGACTCAATCAAGTTATTATTGATCTGTTAAATCATTTAAATTTAACTAAATTAATATTCAAAACAGCTTAGTAAATTAATTAATGAATCATCGAATTGACCATTCATATTTGGAACCAGTCTATATAACATTATATATACAGTGGTGCTCGTGATGTTGTTTTCAATTAACATTAAATGAATGATGAGATATGATTATGACAATAAAGTTTTTATATATGATATGCTATAATCAAGATTGTAGTAGAATCAGTGGAACACACGTATATTACGGTGCCCTTTTTTATTTTTTTGTCTCCATACAGGAGGTCATGTACTCACTTTTTTATTTGAACTGTTTTATATTTTAAAAGTATTTATGAAAAAAATTAATTTTTTTACTTGAAATTAATTATTTTCTTGTATTTTTAGATCGTTTTGATATATTAATATTAAAAATAATTTTTTTTTAAAAAAACATTATTTTATATATCTTCAAGTAAACAAATACTTTAAAAAATAATCACTCTCACACTCAAAGATATTCATTGTAATCTCTGACGGGTAGGAAACCATGTTATTACTTGTAATTGATTATTAATTAATGTAACCGAGTTAATACAATGAATGTGATCTGTATGCACGTAGAATGGGCTATATGTATCACAGTTATTAACACATGAATTGGCTTGACACTTTGATTTAGAAATCGATTCGGGTTTATTATAAGTCCGACTAGTATAATTATTTGTCAAAACCTAGTTGTTCTGATAAGTCGATCTATGATCCTGGTGAACTTGAACGAAATTTGATATTTTTTTAAAAAAAATATGATTTTTCTCCTAAACTCCTCTTTTTTCATATTTTTTAAGTTAATTATTAACACTTTTTAAAGTTCACTATATAAATATTATAAAAATATTTTATTTTTTCAATGTATGATTTGAAACCCTTTCGTATATGTACTCTATGTTCACAAGAAAAAAGTTATGTTATTTCAATATAGGATTTGAAACTCTTTAGTATATATACTCTATATTATCAAGAAAAAAAATTATCTTTTCAATATAGAATAATTTTTTTTTTATTTAAATACTTCAACTTAAAAGGATAACATAGTATTTTTTCAATATGAGATTTGAAACCCTTTAGTATATATATTTTATATTCACAAAAAAAAAAGTTATGTTTTTTAATATGGGATAAAAAACTTTTTAAAATATTTTTTAAAACTTTATTATTTACAATATATATAACCTATATTCACATGAATTTTTTTATATGAAATATTAAAATTTTAATTTTAATTTTTCTGGGTTGACTCATAAAACTCGTTTCGGTTTAATAACTATACATACACACACCGATATGTACGTACGTACAACCACATAGGAGCGTAGATTTTTCTGTAGAATTGCAGGGCATTAATCACGTACGGTAAAGTCAACATGGCAACGCAAACAACCATGTTGACTGCCCTAGACCATAAGATATGGCGGGGTATAGTTGAGGAGGCCCGGCGGGGGCTCCCACAACCCACAAGTGGGTTTCTTCTTAAAGCCACGTTTCTTGATCGCCACCACTTGATCTGATTACCCCACTCCCAGCTAATTTGTTTAAATTTAGAAGATTCCATGAAGTGACCGTGTTGACCTTTCGATAATAATTATTCACGTGAATATAAAGACCACATCATACAAAATACTCGAATAAGATCTTTCGAGTTGTAACTCACTGACGACAGGCCCTACATTTTCTTCGGGCATCAGCATGAAAATTCCACAGCTTTAGATCCATGATTGATCAGGCGGTGACGGGTGAAGCATTTTTGCTATCTTGTAAAATGCCATAGATGCATGTATATATGGAAGCTTTCTCATTTTTAAATTTTAACTACTGCTAATCAGTGATCAGAGAGATCCTTCATGAACTTCGGTGAAAGTGACGGGCTTGCTTAAAGATCAAGTTAGCTTAATTATTAATAAAAGAGATTCGAATCCGTCCCCACTCCTCATGCCCGCCCTTTAAATACTTGAGGCGTTTCTTTGAACTTTAAGGAAAAGGCCATTTATGCATCCCATCCAAATTAATTAAACAATTTATTTCCTTAATTACTCTAGCCTCTTTAATATCTATGGCTCGCTCACGTACGCTACATTTCTCTCTTTCTCTCTCGTTTTTCCAGTCGGCTCGGGTAGTTAAATATGCCAGAGAAACTCTTTCCTCTCCATGTATACATGTACTTGTCATTATCTCATGTTTGATTTTATTAAAAAAAATTAAGACAGCAAAATTTAAATTCTTAATTGTTTTTCCATTAAGATTTTAATGTTATATTAAATAATCATTTTAATTTAAAAACCTAATTAATTGATAGATAAATCCTAGAGAATTATTCACTTTAGCCTAACGATCTGGGAATTAAGTAGTACATGATAGAGTGGCTGAATAGACGGTAGGGTTCGGGGTTCATAGCGATCGATACCTACAACGATCTACTGTGTGGTTTTTGAAACCACAAATCTAACAAGGGAATCCCCCTCCTCTAATTAAAGGTGGGCGATTCCATTGATGGAAGAGGATCGTTTCCTTGACTGTTCATTAATGGCCTGCAGTTACTTGGGTAGGTCTGTCTATTACTAGAAGCAGAACCAGCGGTTGAGAAACTAGCACCACTAATTAAAGAGATGGTCTTCTGGACCACGCTGGCTTCCATGGTAGACCCTTCATCCTTGTATGCTGTTGAAAAATATTTCATGGGCTGTCAGAAGTCCATGAAGTTTCAAAGAAATTTTACTGGTTGAACTCCGGTTGGCAGGGACGGAACTCCATTGAAGGGTGGAGGGCCATGGCACCCCAAATTTGGGAAATTTAACATTTTATTCCTGCAATTTTACATGTTTTGCATCCAAAAAATCACTTGATTTCTTATTTTCCCTCCAATCCTAAATTCCTGGTTCTTCTCTTCAGCAATGATATATATAAGCTGAGATTCATAAGGAATTAATGGAATTTAACTGGAAATTAAAAATTAAAATCAATAAAAGAAAAGTGGTTTTCCAACACCAACTAACTCACCTCAAAAAATATATAAAATGATTAAAATAACTGCAAATGGTTTGCCTGACGGTGAAGATGCATTGCTTTATTCCTTGATTTTCTCGGTTTAAATCTTGGAGGCATGCAGTAACAAAAAAGAGTTTATTAAATTTCTTTGAATGTGTGAAGATGATGCATGTAGGATGTGCGCCTTTAATTATTAATATCGCTTGGAAAGAGAACTCGATCGATATTGATGCGCAAGCTCGTATGAAGATACATCTTACCATCAAATTAACAATAAATAATTAAAATAAAATTTTAAAGATTTTAAAAAATAAAAAAATCACGACAATATACATCATTAAGACTCTTAAAAAGGTTTAAGAAGTAAAAAATATTGCGGGGAGGCCCAGTCATAGATACTAATAAAATCTTAGTCCTTTATTTAATTTAAAATGCTAAGATCAAACGAACTAACATGGATGCATCATGTTAATTAGCAGAAACTTGAAAGAAATTTAATTCGTATAATTAAGTACACAATCCTTGCAGATTATCACCCGATTTGCTCACAAAAAGCTATAACATCGACCGATCAAACAAATACATAGGCTTACCCCCATATAACTACAGAAATCTTGCAAATTGTCAGCTTACTAATTAATTTGCTCACAAATTAAAGCCATAAAATTGACCGATCAAACAAAAAAAAAAGGCTTTCCCCCCTTTTAGGTAACATGGCAAATTTACTTGACGTTTAGGCAAGCATGATACAATGAAGCGTCATTGTGGGATTGCAACTTTTCATCATATAAAAGGAATAATCCCATTGTCAAATAATGCTTCCAAGAAGACTTAGATATGGCTATCCATTTCAAGCTTACAACCAAATGAGAAATGATTTCATCTCATTGTCATCATAAGTGTCATTTATAGGATAAATTCGTGCAGCTGATCCTTATTTTCTGTATTTAACAGATGTCCTAATGCTTAATAAGCTCGAATTAATGAACCCCAAAACGTAGTTTTGCTGTCAGCATCAATCGTTGTATTGGTGGGCCAAGGCCTAAAAATGAAATTGTTCCATGACCGTCCCCTTGCTTAACCTACGGAGATGATCTTGATTTCTCTCTCGTCTTCTTTGCTATCTAGGGCCACGATAGCAATTCTCTAGTTGTAGGTTTGGTTGAAACTCCTACGCTCGCAGACGTCGTCACCATATTTCTATCTTAGACATTGAAGATTGATGGCTGTAAGTTTCTAAAAGCATTTGACAAAACTAACGCTAGCTCCGGCTGCTATCCGATTCAATTATCAGGAGGTTGATTAATTGACGACTGACAACAAAGTTTGCTTGCCTGAGTTTTTCCTTCCTGGACGCCTATGTTCCCTGTATATATTCATGACACAATTAGCAGAGAATTTCATGATCAAATTATGCTACGTATCACGAACTGCAGGAAAGCACGCACATAACGGTGGGGGTCAAGTATATATATGTCATGAAAATTAATCTCACTCCTAGTGTGTATATTCCTGAATAAGTGATTTGTGAAATTAAGTATTTGTGGCTTGTCCCTCCCGTCCTAACTAGAATAAAATCCTGTGGTTCTTATGAAACTAGCTAGCTGGTCCAGTCCAGAAACATTATCTTTGATATTTTTTTGCCCAATCTTCAAAGTGGATTCGGTCAAATACGCATTGTTTTCTACTTCTCTTCCTTCTCAAGGTTTTAGATTCCTCTTAACTAAACCACAAAAGACAATGCGATTCCTATAAACCGAAGACTTTGATTCAAACAAGTTATCGCGGCGCAATAATTTCATCTTTTAGAACCCACGCGGTTACTAAAATATTTTTTTTAATTAAGACTAAATTAATATGATTCTTTTTATATTTTTTTTATATACTTAGTACTAGAACATCAAAATATGTTAAAAAATATTAAATTAATATTTTTAAAATAAAAGGCCAGTTGAACTACCAAAATAAACGCACCCTAATAAGGCATACAAATTAAGAAAATGGTGTCAGCCTCTTACTCCATCCTGCGACATCCATCTTCAAGGGAAGCCCTCCTTCTTTCCCTCACAATCAAATTTTAGACAAATTAATTATATGGGAAATTAAGAGAAACAGACGAAATTAACAACAAGTAAATTAAAAAAATATAAAAAAGGTAGCCAGCGATCGAAGTAGTGGCAAGGAGTTTCATCTCATGCGCAAATGTGTTATGGGGGTCGGGGAAAATCGTATAGATGTTGTTAGAGCTTCATGCCTCACGGAAGGAGGAGACAAGGAGAGATTGGCCGAAGAACCAGTGTCACAGAGAGTTGAAGGTAAAAACTGGGTGCTACCCTCTAGTCAGAAAGTAAATCCTCTATGCTAATACCACCACCACTACAACAATGGAGCAGTACTATTTATTCATGCGCGTAAGGGACCCACCCGCATCCCCTTCCCTTATTATCAGCCTCCCGTATTATTATTATTTTGCAGTCGACGCATCCCTAATTTTTCCATCTTTTATCTTATCTCTTCCTCTCTCTCCTCCTTTTTCTCTCTTTCAATGTTTTTCGGTGATAAAAAAAAATAAAAGAGTTAATATTTTTACAGGACAAAAAGTTTTCTTTCCTCGAACCCTTTGAAAGAAAGTTAAAAAACAACGCGTCTTTCCCAACACAACGAACTTCCTTCATATCACTTCTCCCAAAAACCCTAACTCTCTCTCTCTCTCTAGAAACCACATGCGCTCACTCTCCTTTTTCACTCCTATCTTTTCAGTTTTTCCCCACTCTCTACTTTTTCTCTCCTTTATTATCACTCGAATTCACTCTCTTGTTCTCCCCCAAAACTCAACTGTTTCCGATAGATCTCTGCAAATTATTTGATGGACGATACAGAAAATCCTGATCCAGGGACCGAGTTCACCAGCGAGTCAAGCTGGACACTCGGGCCTGACTCGGATAGAGCCAATTGTTTCTTCTCTAACCACAGAGAGAACTCCATACTCAGCGAATTCGGCTGGAATCTTCAATCGGATGAACCAGCCCGGTTTATGGACCTGGATCCGGTCGAAGCAGAAGAGAGGTCCGATTTGGCGGGAAACATAGAGATTCAGCGATTGCAAGGGGCAAGTCCGGCCGGGTCTGGTGGTGGTGGCGCTGACGTTTCAACTTCAAATTACCCGTCAGTATCATCGAGCTCCAGCGAGGATCAGCCCGATAAGTCTACGGGCTCCGGCGGGAAACCGCCTGAGATACCGTGAGTTCACTTGTTTGGATATTCAAATATCCATGAAACAATATGGTTAATGTTTTATATAACTTGAAATTCAAGGAAAGAAATTATAGAGTAGACAGATTTTGCAGATGGAATGACGAGGGATAAAATCAGAAACAGAATCGAATCCCCCCCCCCCCCCCCCCCCTGCAAAGCCTTTTCAGCTTTCAAGATAGAGAGAGTGCAATTTGCGCGTCCGTACGATCTAGAAACTTTCAAAAATAAATAAATTAAAAAGGGGTCGGGTGGGGGGTTTGGTTCATGCAAGTTGTTGGGGGTGGGGGGGGGGGGGGGGGGGGGGGGGGGGGGGGGGGGGGGGGGGGGGGGGGGGGGGGGGGGGGGGGGGGGGGGGGTGAGAAGCATAATTAACAGAAACCACGTCCACCGCCGTTATTGCGGCGGGCATGGCGTGCTCTCTATCTTTTTTAAACAGTGCACAATGAACATGCATTGAAGAATCATTTTTTTTGAGTACTAGTAATTAATATATAGGGATTATCTTTCTTATTAAAGAGATAGAGAATATAGAGAAAATTTGTTTTTGTCGATTTGCTTGGGCAATATTGCTTTTTGTTTCAAATAAGGTAAAGAGATATTCTCTTCTTCTTATTATAAAAAATTCGTGGTGCTGCTGCTGCTGCTTGTTTTATGTTCTATATTCACCCCCCCTATGATAGTCGAGGGGTGCACATTGTAATCATTTTGAATGCGATGCGTGTCTGCCAAGAATATGCGTTGTTATTTTCAAGTTTCTTCTATCTCGCTTTTTGTTCATACACTAATGTGTAGTTTCTGAATTAGATTTTCTTCACTAGCTAGCTTTACTTCTCTTGTTAATTTTTGTAACAATCTTTTCTTCACTGTCAATCATTTCATGTTGCCCCTCACAGCATGTTATAGACATATGATGCCAATGAGGTAGCTTACAAGTAATTTCCTCTTCAGTACGTACGTACTTCCCTTCTGAATATTTGAAAGATAACATTTTTTCATTTAGGACAAATTAATCCTACTAGCTAGAATGTGTACTTAGACTGGATAGATCTTGATGTGGTTCACATCAGGCTGTTGATTTCCAGAGAGAAATATACATTAATTCACGTGAAAAAATACAATCTAAAAACTATGATTAATCTATTTGCAATCAAGTTATTAATTAGAAAATACATCTACGTACTTTTTCTTAATTTCTTTCTTCTTAATTTTCAAATTTTTTTATTTATTTTGATAATCGTAGTTGAAATATTTTGTAGGAGTACTAAGGTTAAAAAGAAGGGGCAGAAACGAATCCGGCAGCCACGCTTTGCTTTTATGACTAAAAGTGAAGTTGATCATCTTGAAGACGGATACCGATGGCGGAAATATGGACAGAAGGCAGTTAAAAATAGCCCATTTCCCAGGTCTGTAATAACTACACCTCTCTTCTTAATTACTGTCCTAAGAGTATACATGCTATCTTTGTTGAGCTCAAAGGTAGAAAAATTAAATCAACTTTAGTTTCTAAACTATAATTTTTTTTATTTGAGTACAGTGAATTAATTTATAAAAAAACAAATAGGCCCCTCCATCCATGTTTTCATCTCCCCATCGTTTTTTCATTATCAAATCACTTGTTTTCTTGATACTATCGTGTTATACACAGTTATCTATAATTAAAATTAACGTAAAAGCTTGTTTTTTATATAAAAAATTGAAAGTATTTAAATCAAAAAAATTAAAATCAAGGACGAATTCAGTTTTTGACTGAAATTCACAACATTTTTTAGTTATTTACCCTTTTTTGATCTTGCAATGCATAATTTTTCTCTTAATTAAGTAATTAATTATGAATGCCTATATAGATCCTTTACTTCTCCTTTGTTATAATTAACTGACTCAAAATTACGTCTTAGGGTGCTTTTTGAAACAAGTTGCATAAAATCTATATATGTGGTGTCCAAGTTAGGGATATGTTTTCTCGCAATATTCTCATTTTTATCTTTTATCTTTTTTCACATTTCTGGTGCATACTTGACGTTCTCTGTAAAATCAATTCCAAAGTAAAAGCTTAATTCCTTACTTTTCTCCATCTCGCCCGCAAATATTCTTCAGGAGCTACTATCGCTGTACAAATAGCAAATGCACTGTGAAGAAAAGGGTTGAACGCTCATCTGAAGATCCCACCATTGTGATTACCACATATGAAGGCCAACACTGTCATCATACAGTTGGTTTTCCTCGAGGAGGAATCATCAGTCATGAAGCTACATTTGCTAGTCACATGACTCCTCCAACGTCGCAATTTTATTATCCCGGGATGCAGTTACCCCGAGAAAATCCTCCAAGTACTGTGGTACAGTCGCAACCGTTGCCAGTTGGAGCAAGAGAGTGCAACACAGTGCCCACGCGAACTCCCCAACTTCCAACAGATGAAGGACTGCTTGGGGACATCGTACCTCCTGGAATGCGTTGATCAAATTGAGAAAGGTACTCATTACTTGCCTTGAATTGGTAAATGTAACACATTTCAACTTACAAATATTGCGTGAATATCTATGCTACCTTTTCCATTCTTGGCATGTATGAGAGAAGTACGCGTCCATTAATGGCATTATTCTGAAATCAACTTTAGTAGTTTTAGTACTCTTAACTTTAGTAAGATCCCATCTTTAAGATATCTGTTTGCACATATCTCAATTAAAACCTCTCGATCCAAGGCCAGCTTATGAAGCCCTCAAATTACTCAAGCTTCCCTTCCTTTAGCATCCACCGACAAATGGCCAGCAAAAATCCTCCTTAAAACATGCTTGAGTGTGTAGGATTGTTCAGGGAAGTGGTACTGTTAATATGAATCAACTCTCACCATCTGGGCCGTCTGTTACATACTTAGTATACATGCTTGAGCTGGAGACCATCACTCTACCCACTCAAGTTTAAGGATATTTAGTTATGTAATTAAATAAATGTCAAGATCCAATGTATTTATTCAGACATTTTCGTGTCGAAATATTATGTGATGTCTCGAATTATTTATCGAATATTATGTTTTCACGAGTCATTTATTGTACACTGTTTCCTGCAGGGGGATCGACAAATTATATTTCATGAAATAGGGTTGTTTTTTACCACTCCGCAGATAGTCATTCCATTCCATATTTTGTTGAAATGACAATCGTAATCTTATTCTCTTTGTTTCTTTAAAAACAAAAATTTATACTGTTAAACGTAAAAATGGATCCTCACTAAATTTAATAGCATAATATATACCGGGGGAAAAAAGAGGCAAAAATAAGAATATTTTATTAGCAGAATATCAAAATATTTATAGATTCATTCCATCCAAAGAAAACCAACTACAATCCGACTTCTTATTAGATTTTTGCATCATGATCCTTTTCTGATTACAAGAAAATTATCGAGGATTGATTCTGATATGCGGGAAAGTGTCCATGCGACCTAGACTACGAGAGCTCCGTACGTAAACCAGTTATTTTTTACATGGCTGAACTCTGAATTGTTAGCGGATAGCTGTTGTTAGTGAAGCTTCAGGACTTGTGTATCTAAAATTGTGTGATTTTAACATATACTAGTCCATGAAAAATTGTGAAGTGGGATAACATCACAAAAGCAAACGGATCAAGAAGGGGATAGATTATTGTATATGGTGTATTTTTCCTGTCCTCCATTGCAGTTTTTTAGCTTCATTAATATGAGTGATTCTTTGATAATTAACTAGCACTGAAACATCTTAATTAGAAGTCGCTAGTGTTAGCTTCAAACTTTATCCTCTCCTATCGCTGGCTTGAGATTATATTGGAAATGTGTTTCAGTATAATGCGCGCGTTTGCAATTGTTTCGAAAAGTTTTCTTTGGCTGGAAAAGCAACAGAACGAGGTGTTCTCAACTTCTTATATAGTTGGCATATGGTAACTGCCTTATCGTTTTAATGCTCTCCTGTGATGGTCTCAAAAGATATTTCGGAAGCAATTTGAAGAAAGGGATGCACGACCACTAAAATCTCCTAATTAATATATATTTCCAATAACATCTGAGTTTTAAAAACTTTAATTTCTACAATATTGCACTCATATTCTCTTGTTTCTTTTATTCGCACAACACTTCCTAACATACTTCCACGGGTATTTGAATTATTGAACTTCAAGAATTAACTTGAATGCTCAAATTCGAAGTTCATTCGTTGTTGACTCTACTTTTTTACTTCTCAGAGAGGGAAAACTCGGCAAGGGTAATATTGACATTAGCAAACAACTACTTCTTCAAACTAACTTACTGTCCTTTTCTGATTTAATTCTCTCTTCTTATATATTTGATAAAAAATAGGAGTAGTTTCAGTTTTTGGACAATTGCATATATATATATATATATATATATGCGCGTAGAGTGCAGCATCTTTTTGAATCGTGTTAAATTAGCTGATCTATAGTTTGAACCTTCCCGACATGTTCAGGGAGTTGTCCATATAGTGCAGAGATCTTGTGTGCCCCAATGTTCCTCGAGGCGGGCGGCGAACCTGATTTTTTAACCCGAAACGTGTCCTTCAGTTTTCTGAGACTCTTCCATATATACTCACCGGCAGTATCTGACATTGATATGTATATGTGCGCGCGCTTCTGCATCAGGTATTTGTTGCTCATGGTAATGCGCCCTTGGCCCCTTATAGAAGATGGTATTTATGTCATCTCCACTGCATGTAGATTTCCAAGTTAATATATATACTGTACAGCGAGTTCGTGTTACTTGCTTTGCAGCTACAGCATGTGTTCTGTAATGTAATATAAAATAATTTTTAAAGATGATTTTTAATTGAAACTATATAGAAATAATTTTTTTTATTAACAAATCAAAATTATTAAAATTCATATTAAAAAATATTAATTTAATATTTTTAAAAATAGATCAAAAGAATCTAAAAAATAATTTTAACCATGAAAACAAACTCCATAACTGGATAGCATTCAATATAAGGTCAAGATAATATAGTTTATTGCACCGTTGCAATGCTTGAACATCTATTTAAATATTTTTTGTGTTTATAGTTTATACTGTTGTTTAACCTGTTTTTTATGGAAATTTTAAATTTATTTTTTTAATTTAAATTTATTTTTTTAGTGTTTTTTATATTTTAATGGGTTAATGTTAAAAAAAATAAAAAAAATATTAATTTAATATGTTTCTAAAAATCAACTTTAAAAAAAAAAAACTCCCAACCGTACTCCAAAACACTGAATTCATTTCTAAGTTCTAAATAAATTATTTTTTTTTTCCATTCATTATTCAACAGCTTGTGCTCTTCGATCTGTGATGCTTTTCTGATGTTCTGTGCGGTCAATTTATTCATGGTACGTACACGACTGTCAATTTCACACGTGAATAATTAATGAATATAGGCCTCAGAAGTAGGGGGGGCCTGCAAACCAGGTCAGTCCATAATTTCGTAGGCTGATCAGTAGGAGCGTGGATTTCGATGTTGCTTCAGAGTCAGCCGACAGTGTTTTTTACTTCTCCTTTTTCTCAGAGCGCTTTCTCACCACCAATCTCTAACCCCTTCGCGATGGATACGTTGCCTCTTTGGACGCATGATCCATGATTGCCGGGAAACTGTGTCCTTGTGATCAACCGAAAGGGTCAGGCTACCTGGTAATGCGACCGACCTCTCCCCTGTTGGCCACCTTTCAAGGCGGATCTAACACCGACGTTGGGTTAACGTTTTTCATTGTACTCTGTTAAGTTGCGATGGTGTGGCATTCTTCTGTCTCTTTTTTAAACGTTGGACTCGTATTGACAACGATTGTCTTTAATTTCACGAAAAGTTCGCTATTTTGAATTCTTTTTTTTTTCTTCCTTTAATTTTCCTTATTTTTTATAAAATCTCATCATCCAAAAAAAAACTTGGGTCTCCTATTCCTAACCCATAACCGAAACTAAACAATCACAAGATCGAGATCCAGGCATGTATTACAATAAAGATAGCTTTCTTAACATGACATATTTTGTTTCATTTATGATAAAAATATATATATAAATTAAGTTGATGGCTTTAAACAAAACATGAGAGTTTGGGGTGAAAGGATATTGGTTTAAGCACAATAGCTAACTCGTATAATAATTAAATATTGATGCTTCTTTTTAGCTATTTTCTTTTATTTGATTGGGTGTGAATATGCATGCAGTGGGGGTGGTAATATCTCTTTGTTTCTTTTGGAGCACCATTGTATTTTGTAAGACTATTAATTATCATCGGTTATTCATTTGATTAATCATTGATTATTCGATTTTTCAGAAAGTCTAAATAATTTACCAAATAAATTTTATAATTACATATTGACAAGAACATTAATAGCTAGTTGGCTAGTAATTTTATAATATTATAATTACATATTGACAAGAATATTAATAATTTTATAATTTTTCAGAGTAGTTTGCTCTTGATTAGTGAGAGATTGACATGTTATAGTTGGCTAGTATAGAAATGAGTGAAATAGTTTCTCGAATTCAAAGTGCTAGCTAGTAATGATGCATTGGTGATATGAGTGAGAGATTTGTCATAATTGTTATTATTTTATTTGAAAGCTTGATATTCTAAGAATACCCAGTAATTGGTACAGTATCCATTTAAAAATAAAGTCACGTGGATAATTAAACAATCACATTAGATTAATTTGATACAATACAAGTGATTTAAAAAACAAAAACAAAAAAAAACAAGATGATGATCATAGTTTTAGTGTGGTTTTATGCGCTCATATATGAGTGTTGAGTCATTAAACAATGCAAGGTTAAAAAGTTTTTCGTATCCCAACATTAGGTTACGTACTTTCCCACTTATAATCACTTGGCAACTCCTGGATTGCAACTTTTCTAAGATAAATGCAAATGAGTCTCTCCATTCTGATCACAGCAGTCGGTGTGGTGTTTTCAAAAAAGGAAGAGCATATGAGACACCAGCCCCTTGCTCGAGAGACTTCCGAAAGGTTTTCTGTAAGAACGGTGCGTGGTGGTAGCTGGGTGGTTTGGTCGAACTTGTTATGCATCAAATCGACAAGACGTGATAGAAAGCGAGCTCCCCCATTAAACCATTTTCTCCTTTTCTTTTCTTTTCTTTTTTTTCTTTTCTCGGACGTTTGTGTTTTAACTTTCTTAGGCAGATAATTTTTTCTGTCTATTTGTGTTTGATATGTAATTTACAAATATAAATTGAAGCTGTCATAAGAACCAGTCAACCTGAATAGTTGAAGCCCGTGTCCAAGATAAAGGAGTGGCAGTGCTGGAGCCTGGTCACCTCAAATCAGGCCCGTTTGTACCTCATAACTCTGTTGTCTGTACAAGAACAGCCCGCCGTACTTTGATTGTGGACCAGCTTACTCATAAAGAACGATCCTTTAAGGTTTTTTATTTTTTCAGTCTTTAAAAGCATATAAAAAAATATTAAATTTAAGATAGTAAAAAATACTTTTTTTTAATACGATATGAAATATATAATATAAATTTGAATTATAAACTTGAATATTAAAATTATAAAATCACAAGAAAAATATTTTAACTAATTATATATTAACAATTTCAGTCCAGTAGTAAATAATAATATAACACAATTAAAATAAAAGTGAAATAAACAATAAAAATATCCAAACACCTTAAAATATATAATTCAAATAAAAATTCATATATGATTTAAATAACTTAAAAATACAAAAAAAAGAAAGATTGAACAACTATGTTTTAATAATAGAGTTTCAGAACATTTTCTTGATGACAAGTCTTAAAACACACTGCAGACAACTAATGAGATGATTCAACATTCTAAGGTATATCACCAACTTAAAAAAAAATTAACAGAGACCAATACAGTGAACCCATGACAACAAGAACAAAAACATACAAAATGACATCAATTCACCCCACCTTCCACCTTTTTTATGTAAGTAACAAGTTCTAGAAATAATGTCCAAATATCCCACCAAGCAAGATATGTATTTCAAGTTCTCTCTGAGTCTTTGTCGTCCCTCTTTATAGTTAACAATAATTAGTCTAAAACGCAGTATTTCTCTCTATATAAGTATTCTTATATCTTATTTTACTCATTTGATTCCTCACCATCTACCCCTGTCTTCTCATGATTTCGATCATTTGATCATGCCTTTCCGGCCTAAAATACAGTATAAAGCTTCCCCATACCCAAGATCCTCTAATGCCAACTAAGGTTGAAAATTTGAGATTTGAGCAACAAGGAAAGGGGAGACTGGGCAGTAAATTTTTAAAATTTTATGGGTTAAAACTCGAAGTCGGTCAAACTCGTAAAATCGATCTAATTTTACCGATTTTAACCGAGTTTGACCGATTTCAAGTTTTAACCCGATTTAACACGTTATATACATGTTAACTCGTAAAATCGTAAGATTTTAAGTCAACTCGCGATTTTAACAATAATGATTAAATTAATATTTTTTTATAATTTTAACATACTAATATTAAAAATAAATAAATTTATTTATTTATTTTTAAATAAAAAACACTTTTGAAAAATATTTTAAAAAAATAAACGAACAATTCTTTCTAATTTTTTCTTGTGATATAGCACCTGTAATGAAGGCGCAAAGATTTTTAATGATATCTGCCAGTATTGGATGATCAAGTTCATGCATGCAAAATAGGGACTTGAAAAGAAAAGGGAACACGAAGACTTAAGTAAAGCTTAATTGAGTTGAACTGAACAATACGTTCATAAACATTACATGCTAAGTTGTTATTATACAATCTCTGAAGGAATTAATAAGAACATCCTCCTTCAGATTATGACCTGCAACACAAATTGAAAAGGTAAGAAACAAATAAGAGAATAGTTTCCCAGCTAGTACTATATGGTTTTTTTTATACCATTCTTTAATTGTTCCAACCAATCAATATTAAAAGTAACCCCTTTCGCTTTAGAAATGAATTCTTCTGTTCAGTTAATTTGAGTGCCTATTTTCAAAATAAATAAATAAAGAGACGACAGTCTTAGAGCCGTTATTTATAGTTTATGCATGGGGGTAAGAAAACTACAAGAGAAAGTATTGTATTGTTTAAGAATTACCTATAAAAACTATTTTGTTAATTTGATTTTCGTCGCTTCTCCACTTGCGAGCTGGAACAATGTCATATAACTCCCGCACAGCCTGCCACGTGTGAAAAGATTTGCATATTTAAGGATACCAAAATATAAATTTTTGCAAAGAAAAGGCTCCAGTGCAAGAAAAATATAGCATAGGTAATGGTACCAAAGCAGGCTTTGAATTACAGCTCAGACCCTCAATCATTGACACAATCAAAATTTTGAACTCAAGTACTATTGAATTCCTATAACTGTACTAACCCCCTGCTATCATTACTGTTGTAAGCCGTATTCCTAAATTATTCAACCCTTTCCGATAGAGGCCGCAAAGGGCACCAAAAATTTCCATTATCGAAACAAATCATCATGAAACTGACAGGTATTATGATAGAAATGGGCATTGGTGAACATATAGTCAGAGGCTCAGAGCCAGAATACACAAACCACAACCTCCAAGAACCCAATCTGCAGCAGAAGATGAGTAAACTTGATAAACAATTCTTGGCATTTAATTTCCAAAATTACCTGCAAAGTATGTAGGTCATCGGAGTTTCTAACATATAAAACCCCTTTGCAGCGGTATACATCCATGCCATCTTTCTTGTCCCACAGAATCTCCTCAAGCCACAGGCGAACCTTTGGCAGTTGGAATGTCAGGAATCATCGAACAGATATGTATGTGACAACAGAAAGGCGATCAGAGAAGGAAAGGAATAATTCTTTATAGAGAAAAATGAAGTACAGAAATAAGCCTAACTGCACAAGAAAGTCAAATAAAAAAAAGGGATGTTAATATCTGAATTATCTGATCAGATTATGTTCGATCAAACCTCCTACAGGTGTCCCTGAAACCCTTATTTCCTGTACTGTCAGCTTTCACAATGCAGACAAGCAAGCACAAACCAGGATAACTCTAAATTCAAAATTCAATTTCTCTGCAATGTTCATCCTATTTTCTAAATTTTAATCTGTCATACTACAATATTTTGCAACAATGATAGTGAAAAACCGAAGCTATTGGCCTTCAGAAGATGCTTATACAGGTACAGATACATCCCAAAAAACCAAGCATGCACCCATGCAAAATGGGGACTTGAAAAGAAAAGGGAACACGAAGACTTGAGTCAATGAAAGAGCAACATCAAAACTCAAAAGCTATGTAGATATCCTATCATTCGTACACTATATAAAGGGCCATAATTTTACCTAAGAGAAACAACAAAACAGAATTGCAATTTCCTTCATGTTTATGGATATGATAGCAATTGCTAGTGCAGCTGAACTAGAGTAAAAATCAGAGCAAGAAAATGCTAGTCCTGGGGTGTATGCTTGTGACAAATGGCATGGTTTCAGCAATATTGGACCTAAGAGTAGCACATCACAACAAATTTGTACAGCTTGTTGATGATCCATTTCAAATAAACTACCTTATCAAGATCAACCTTCTGCGACTCACAGATACATAAAGTTCGCAAGCTGGAATCATGAAGATCACTGGTAGATAAAGATTTGCTTTCCTCTAATAACACTTCCAAATGACCAAAGTGCTAAGATCAAAACACAGAAGTATTCAAAAAATATCCATTCAAATAAAAATCAATATAAAAATGAAAATAGCATGCTGATAAGAAAAAAAAAAAGCAAAGCTTTATATGACTTACTTTGGAATCATATGCCCGGCAGTTTAATATCTTAGATAAGTCTACTTGACACCGAACAGAATGAATGATATTAGCAAGGGAGTTGATCTTATGTATTTCATTTTCTAGTTCCTTCAAAGCCTCTCCAGAACCTCCCAAAGAAACCAAATCAACCTTGTTAAGAATGATAACATCCTACAAGAAAAAACCTAACTTATGAGTTATTGGAACCTTATGTATCAATATAACCAATAAAGTCAAATTGGAAGAGAAGCGAGCAAATAATTTATCCAATTACAAATTGCAGGTGCATGCATGTAGTAAAACAATCATACAGAAGTACGCACATATGTATATGAACCTGCACATGGCACATATCAGGCTGCCAAATCACTATAGAAGAAAGAAGAATAAAATGAGAATTACCGCAAATGCTATTTGAAGAGATGCTTCAGGAAACGAAGATGAATTCTGAAGCTCATTGAGCTGATAATGAAGGTTTTTGGCATCCACAACCTGCACAAGCAGCAATTTGTTGAGAGAGTTGGAGACAGAGAGAAGGAGAAACAGTGGTAAGCTGTAATAAAAGATAACTAGAAAGAAAAAAATAAAAATTAGGGGTACTTAGAATATATTATACTTGTATGTACACAGAATGACATTAAGATGGGCATCAATGCCTCACACTAATACGGTGCCTGGAAGGCATGCAGAACGACATCCCTGTCTCTGGTTTATGGGAAAATGAGGGAAAGGACAAAAAACAAACTTAAAAAGAACTTGGATCATGAAGTAAGCTTCCAATTTAAACTCTTTATGCATGAACTTGAAAAATTATTTATTTTCCTCAATATCCATAGAAGGAAAGGGAAGGAACTTTATTTTCCATTCTCAAACATTTCTTTCCTTCATTTTATTTCTAAGGCTGTGCACTATTTTATGTTGTTATTTGTTGTTTAGCATCTTCATCTAATTTTGATTTTTAGCAGCTGATTAATGGCATGAATCCAACAAACAATTTGATAACAGCTTGAATAGTTGAAAGGCCTGGATATGAAAAGGTTAACAACCTAAGCTCTAAATCAGACAGACAAGTGACAGAAATAATTGAATTGTCAAAAACAAAACTTACAGTTATTATAGAATCAAGCTTGACAGCTGATTCCAACTGATCATCCAGCCAAAGAACAGAAGCAAGTGGAGCAGGATTTGCTAGCCCTGTGGTCTCAAGCAATATATGATCGAGTCTACAAAAAAAAGAATGATCGTTTACAGATTATTAAGTTGTGTCATAACTTATAAGCCTAAAGTAGTGATCAAGGGAATTTTGTTGACAAACTCTTATTTCCACGAACACTATGTTAGGATGGAAAGGGAAGAGAAGGACACTTATCTTTCAACCTTGTTGGAAGAACTTGGAAAGGAAAGGGAGTGGGTGATTGGAGAATTTGCATAACTCCAAATCCCAAAACCCCAAATTAGGGTTTTAGGGAGGGAAAGGAACTATATTTATAATTTAACAACCAGGGAAAGGATTGGATTGGTAATTTCATAAAATAGTGACAGATGCAGATAAATCAAGTGCATTTTTTAAAGAAACAAGAAAGTAGCAGCACCTTTCCTTCATCTGAACAAGTTGCTCTAGTGCTTGAACTAAACTATGCTTAACAGTGCAGCATACACAGCCATTAGCAAGTTCAACCCACTCTTCAACAAGAGCACCATCTTCTCCTTCATTTATCATTGCCCTCTCAACTCCAATTTCTTCACCAAACTCATTCAAAATGACAGCGATCCTCTTTCCATGTTGAGTATTCAAGATATGATTAACAAGCTACAGCGTAACCCGTTAATGTCAATAAAATTTGTAGCTCTAAATATTTGACAAAACAGCATTTGATTACTAACACTCATTTTCTTCTGAAAGAAGATGCGAATAAATAGATAGGTAGAAATATAAATCCCAGATAAGCGAAGCATCTTATCAATCAATGACTCAATGTTAACTAAATTAATTTATCAAGATGGTGAGGGGATTTTACAGTGGATTTGCCAGAGCCCAGATAGCCCGTGATGACCGTGACTCCAACAGGAACGTCTTCGCCTTGAGGTTGTTTTGAATGAGAGGAGGAGGGTTTTACTGGTACGGTTTCTTCAAGTTCAACTGCGAGAGGCGCATCGTCTTCTTCCTTCTCCATTTTCAAAATATTCAATCACCTCACTTTTCCTTTCTACTCCCTTTTCTTTATTAGGAATAAAGATGTGCGTCCGTGGCATTAAGAGAGCCCAGATCCCAAAGCCCGCTCAAAGGGGATGCACTAGCATCCTTGGGACAGGTACCCAAAGCTACCAAGCCCAGCCCATATAAAAGGGTTCGCATAAAAAGAACAGCACTCTAAAGAAACCTTTTTCATTTTATATAATAACTAGTTCATTTGCGTCTTCTTGTGGGCCGAGTCATATTTTTTAAAATATAAAAAAATATTATTAATAATGCAGAGATTTTTTTCTATAAATTAATGCAAAATGATAAGTATTTAAGATTTAACTTAATATAAATTAGTTTATTTAATAGGTTTAAAAAAAATTAAATGATTTTTTTCAAAAATCAATATTGAACAATAAATTTTTTTAAAAAAATCCAAAAGATAAAAGAGAGCGTCGAGCCATGTAAACTTTTCAAACCAGTAATTTAAGACATTAAATCAAAACCACTATGGAAAAATAGTGAAATTCAATTCTCAGCAAATATAATATCGAATAATGAATTATTATTGTTATTATTATAACAATTACTATTTTCATTGTTATTATTATTGTTGTTGTTATTATTACTACTATTACTATTACTAATATTGTCACTATTATTATAATTATCATCATCACTACTATTATTAATAAGTAATATCATAATTATTATTAATATTGTTATTGTGATCACTGCCACTACCATTATCATTATTATTATTGTTATTACTATCACTATTATTATTATTGTTTATACTATTGTTATAATTATTATCACCACCACTATAACTAATATTATCATTATTTTTATTTTTAGCACTATAATCAGTATTATTATTACTGTTATAATCATAATAATAATAATAATAATAATAATAATTATGTTATAAAACCAAACACTGGATATGGATGTTTGGTTACTTTTCACATCTTTTTATTATTATGATCATTTATCATCATAAAATTCATTTGAATCTATATCTTCTCATCATCTTGAACTTAGAAATGTTTATGTACATGTGTCTATATATATATATATATATATATATATATATATATATATATATATATATAAATATCAATATTTTGAGGGAATATAATTCACATATATAATTACAAATTCACATGAAATAAAAGTGCTCTCTTCATCCTCTAATCTCCATTGTTTTTATACATTTTATATATATATTTTATTAATTATATTTTTTTTATTATTATATGCTTCTTCAAATATAGTTTTATAATATATTATTATTAACAATAATAATTCATTTGTTATTACTCTTATAATTATTACCGCCACCGTAACTAATTCACTTGCAATATATTTGCAGTATACGATATTATTGAAAAAGATAGCAGATTAGGACTCCTCCGTAAAAAATGACAGATTATTTCTATCTTTCCTTCTTCTTCTTTTAAAAAAATATATAACTCAGATAAACAAATAACGTTACATCGCTTCGAAGTTTAAGAAACTTTTGTCTTGCAGGTTAAAATAAAAAATCTTAAACAGATTACTAACCGGTTAAAAATACCAAAGATGCATGTTTTATCGACAGAGAAAACTATCGATTCACTCGGGGACCTGGGTAAGGGCGAAAAGTTGACAGTATACACTGCGAGTTGATCCCAGAAATCTGTGATGAACATTGGAAAAGACAAGTCACAAGTGGTTCAAAGAAAAAAGTCCCAACCATTTGAATTTCACCGGGTTTCTATGGCTTTCAATGGGTTTTTATTGGATGTTTTGCGTATCCACTAATCAATATGAATCACCGACATGGATGGATTATCCAGTGGCGGTGCCACTAAATTGCCGATGCCGGCCCGGTTCCGTAACACTGGTCAAACACTCGAATTATTATAGCTCCATAAGTATGTGAAAGGTGGTGCTTCTTGGAAAGGTGAAATAACATTTTGAATAGTGTAAATATGATTTTTTTAATTTTATGTTTGTATACTTTAATGAAAAAAAAATTATTTAAAAAACTAATTATATTGAAGTGGACTTCAATGAGTTTTTTTTAAAATTATTTAAAAAATTAATTATATTTATTTTTTTGGTGGCCTTATTTTATTGGTTTTAGCTTTTTTTAAAAGACATGAATAACATTTTTAAAAAATAAAAGATATTTTAACATTTTATTTAGCATTTCATAATTAACGCATGTAAAATAAATATGGAGGAGCCAAAATAATATTTTTGGTTTTTCATTTAGCACTACGTACGTACGGTACGGTACTTGTACTTGTATTTATTACTAGATGTTATCTGCTCAAGCAGTCATGCAATTTTGGTTGCCGATAACCAAAAACGGCAGTTTTCTAATTAAGGATCGTTCTCTAATTGTCACTGATCATAGCAGAAAAAGTCGAGTAATAATCTCAAAAATACAACGAAGAGCATGCTGTTTCCAAATAGTCGATCCCAAAACATCTCTTCCATTAGACAGCAAGGAGTTCATTTGCCACTACAAAAAGGGATCAATTACCTGCCGACACTATTTTTCCCGTGCTTTATTTGGGAACGTAGGTAATGGGAACAAGTTGGTAGGATTTTTTAAAAATTTATATTATATTTATTGGATAAAACATTTAGATATTTTATAAATTATTCACCAATTTTCAAGAATCCATTATTTATTACTCAATAAATAAATAAATAGTTAATATATATATATATATATATTAAATGATAAATATTATACATATACATGTGTTTTATATATTAAAAATTATATATATCATAATGTATTACAAGAATCTAAATATTTTATAAATGTATCTATATAATATAAATATATATTTTAAATTAGGTTTGAGTAGCTTTCAGGTCGGGTCTGAGAATATTAATACCCTAATTATTAATCATTGAATAAAATAACTGTAAAAAATATCCAAGGTTAAATCGGGATAGAATTAAATTGGAATCTCTCAGTTTTATCAGCAAGTCAAACTACAGCTAAACCGGTGCCATCAAAAAAGGCGAAGTCAACTAAAACTAACAGAATGCGAAGAAAGGCATATTTAGTTCACACTAATTATATAAAAAATAAATAAAAACGCCGGACATACCAAACTCCGATTTCCCACTAAAATGCACAAGGAAGTCACGATGTATCTGAAACAATCACAGGAATCGCCGGAATAAAATGAAGTTTTCCTTTGAAATAGGAGGGCAATAGGCATGTTCGTAGGTACGATCATCTATTAGATCAACTGCCTTGTTATTTTTATGCGTGGAATAAAAATCATTCTTTCGGCAGCATCGGGAGCTGTTGTCTCATGATTAAAATGTTTGATCTCCAATCTATAAGTTAATCCCCTCGAGGAAAAAATAATAAATATAATCTCTGTTTTAAACAGCGAAAAAATATAAAAAACATTACTTTTCTTTCCTCGGAAAAGAAAAACTGGAGTAATATTGTCTTCTTAAAAAGAACAGTAAATGTAATAATATGTATAGAAATTGCTTATTAATTCATGGACGCATTAATTTAACCTGCTCCTTTGAGATTTTAACAGAAGTTTTGTAAGTTTTAAGTTGATAAAGTATCTCAGAATGCCAAGAATATAAAACCAGATATATCCATAATAGCCCGCTCATGACGATCTTTAATTAAAAAAAGAAAAAAAAAGAAATTAATAGGGAAAATGTCAATTTTGCAAAACGAAGAAAAAGAATGTCCCTTGGCATATACTCGGCGCATGTTCTCTACAATTCAGCGTGGAGTGTGGACCTAACGCGGTTAGTGTCCAGGTCCAACCATAGAGAAAACTCAAATCTTTAACGCCATGAACTGGAAGAGCTAGAGCCCAGAAGTGACTCAAGTGAGAACACAGAGAAAAGAGAAGACGACCCACTGGCCATCAACTGAGCATGACTAATAATGAGTACTGGATCATTGCTCCCTCCCCCGTGTCTTGTAATTAATGGGTGGGGTAGCTAAAGGGAAAATCACGAGAATTCAAATTCCCTGGAAATCAACGTGGGAATATCATGTAATCCAACTGTACCACAGCATAATCATAAAAAAGAAGAAGGAAATGTAGGAAAAACATTAAAGGAGAAAAGCAATCATGGAAAGCAACCCGGGATTCAATTACAATAAAGGAAATCCAATGTATGATTACTGTGGAATTTACACAGATGTGTGTGAATGCAGGACTTCAAAAAACCCAATGGTCAACACCCCACCACTATCCTATCTTGTAATCCGCACCATCGTCAAAAAACTCAAACATCCTGCAGCACCATCCCACCATCACCTTTCACATGACTCCGTGTTTTTCTCATCCCATTTCATATAGTGTCGTGATTTATTGATCGTCTAGTCCCTTTTAATCTCTATCCAATTCTATATAATAAATCCAAACTATTAGTCTTAGTTAGTACTGGCTAGCTAGTTCCATATACGTTTTTTCTAGCTCTTGCTGCATTATATATTTGTTACTTGTTGTTCTTCGCATCTCAGTCAATATCATTGCCATCTCCTTCTCCCTGCAAACCCAAATCTTTCTTCGTCTCAGTGCAGATTTAAAACTCTCCCTCCCTCCCTCCCTCCCTGTATGCGTGTCTCTATATAGCAGTATACTCCCCGTCAATCATTATTAACCAGATCGATTTCTGTATCAAAAGATCGATAATACAGGAATCAGGATGCTACTGAGAAGAGGCATTGCCTTGGTTATAATAGTGTCAGTAGCTTTTCAGATCCAGACATGCTTGTCACAGATTAACAGGGCAAGTTTTCCGAAAGGGTTTGTCTTTGGGACGGCCTCTTCTGCTTTCCAGGTTCGTTTCATTCTTCTAATTGATAATACCTTTTACTTTAGAAAGCCTGTTGAGCCTGTTTCTGTTCGTTAATTAATCAGTAATTAACATTGTGCCGTTTTTTTTCTCCCTATATTTTTAATTAAAAAGAGAGCCCGTTCACGTTTAGAGGGAAAGAAAATATTGTCGAGATTGTGTTCGTGCTATTTTTTAGTTTAATGTTCAACAATAAAAATTAAATTAAGCTCGCACCCATGCTTAAAGCAGGCTCTCCCAGTGATGCTTGCCTGATGGTTTGATTTACGTAAAGAGTGGCTTGTAGCTGGGTTAATTGAACTATATTTAGTTTAAACTTTCCAAGTGATGATGCCATGTTCACGTGACATACTAGCCGTGTTGCTTGATGTTGTTAGTGTCGGTTTGAGAATCATTAATTAATTTAGTTGTGATTATGGTTATAAATGTTTGTTAATATTTTAAAAGTTAATATTACAATTATTTTCATGTGTTATTTTTTAAAAAGAAAAATATTTTTTAATGCGAAGTAAATGTTAAACTGGACGCGTAAAGGCCAATTTTGGCAATATCTTGAATTATCTTAGTCCTAAAAAAAATCGAGGCCACAGACTGGCCTGGGGACTAGGGCCACTCCCGAGGTACAGTTGTTGTTCCCTGGTTTTAAGTCATGGGTTCTATGAACGAACCACTGTTTTTAGGACATTTGTAAGAAGCCTTTTTTTTTCAATGGGAAAGGAATGAAAAGCACAGTTCACACTTTAGTTGTGACACTGAACAAATCGACATTTATATTAAGATAATATGATTTAAGAAAATAGAAACGCTACAAGAAAGGGAAAATGAAAATTATTTTAACTATAATGTTATTGTTACTGAATTAAAATCATTCTTGTTAAAGTCCAACTGTTAATTTAAAACTTGATTAATACATTTCTAACTTGAGCTGGATATTAAAAAAACCAACTTGATTTAATTTAATTAACTGACCCGTAATTATTAAAAACCTAAATGTTTTTAAAAAATTAAAATAAAATAATTTGACATTTAAATTTTTTTAATTAACCCCGCCAGTAATCTGAGCATGTTAACCCCAGGTCAAGATTAACATCTGTGATTTAAATAAATGCCATGGAGTATTAGAGTTTTCCCCACGTAAAGAGCGTTGCAGATCCAACGGTTAATATAACACATGGGAAGATAAAATAACGATTTCATCACTTATCTGACTGATGTGATGTACTGTTTAGGCGAAGAAATTAGACAAGCACGTGATCACACTCTAGCAATCTGTTAAATCAACTGTCCTAATTAGGAAAGGGGAACAAAAAGAAAGTCAAGCTTTAAGAATCTTTAGTGAGCTGGCCTGCTGATCACACCACCAATTATGCTCTTCAGTATGGCATTCGGACTTGATCATTGTGTACAGAAAATGAATACGTTAAAAATGGCCGAATCTTTGGAAGAAAACCTGTCGGAAATTAGATTACTTTTTTTCTTCTTGGATATTGCTTCCACACATATGATTTGTCCGTATCTTGGCGGACGTGTTTGTAGTGAGCTGGAACGACGGCTCCAGCAAATGTTGCTTCTTACACAGAAAACTCCCTGCTATGCAAAAAGGCCATAAAGAATGCTTGATGTTTTCAACTTACTGCTTCTACTAAAATTAATTTTATTTGTTTTACAGTATGAAGGAGCGGTGAAGGAGGATGGAAGGGGACCGAGTGTTTGGGACAAATTTTCACATACTTTTGGTAATACTTCATCACCAACAACAGAGTCCACAGTCTGAACATCGATAGGAATAGCTGATTTTCTAGCATTTGAACTAATCTTATGGTATAATTACTGCACAAGAAATCAGCATCAATTTAAAGCTATAATTTAATGGAATTATTGTTCATTGCAATGGAAACCTGAACATACGAAGCAAGTCAAGCAAAATAATAAGTCTACACTTATCTGTTATTTCATTTTCAGAGTGGCTAAGGCCACTCCATGATTAGCATGTGTATATTTAACAGCCAAGGTAATTAAACACATCCCAGAGAATATCCACCCCTCAAAACAATATATATTTTCTGGCAAGAAGATCCCTTAACATGTGCCTGGTTTCTTACTGTACTATTTCAGTTTAAATTACTGAATCAAATTTTAGTTGTAGAAGTAGAGCAGTCCTGGATATCAAGTACTGAAGCTGCATAAAACCATTTCCGCTTTTTTGTTCCAACTTGCTATCAGATGATATGGGGTTTCTATTCGCTGCATGTTTGTAAATCCGCTTTAAACATGTAAAAGTGTTTGACCTTGCAACCATCAAGCTAGTAGCTGAATGCATATAGCAAAATTGTGCAATGTCAGGTAGCAATTTGCTTCCCAAGCTAGTTCAGAAACCAGCTCTGAAGTTGGGAGTTGTCAGGTCAAGTTGTAGTTTCCAAACCTTTGATATGTCTGTTAGTAAGCCTATCAAGTTATTGGTCCTGCAGGCAAGATAATTGATTTCAGCAATGCCGATGTGGCTGTGGATCAATTCCACCATTTTGATGTACGTATTCTCATACGAATCCTCCATTTTATGAAAGTTTGAGCTACTAAATATTGCTTTTAGACATGAAAGTCAATCATGGTATGGTACAGCTTAAAGTTAAAAAAAAAACCCAGCAATTATACTATGTGTTCTTAACAATTTACTTTGTGGTTATTTGGAAACAGGAAGACATAAAACTTATGAAGGATATGGGAATGGATGCCTACAGATTTTCAATTTCTTGGACTCGAATATATCCTAGTAAGTTTACAGCACAGTTACCCTTTTTTTTTTTTGGTGAATAACAACTATTCATTTTCGAGGGTGATATCATGGAATAATGGTGAGGTCTCTATGTAGATGGAACAGGGAAAATCAATCAGGCAGGAGTTGATCATTACAACAAATTCATCAACGCTTTACTTGCTCAAGGTAAACCTTTACATCAAATAATCCTCTGGCGAGATTCATGTTCTTCAGAGCTAGAATAGAGTTCTACGAAAATCATGTAGCTTAAAGTATCCTTGTCCCATGTTGAGAACACTCAATAGCTTGTAAACATAATATACATTCTTCAACTTTGTCACTGGTTAGTGATATTTAATATAGTTTTTGATAGTCAAAGATTACCTATGCTGCATAACGTATGCAGGAATTGAGCCTTATGTGACCCTATTCCATTGGGACCTTCCTCAAGCCTTGCACGACAGATATAATGGATGGCTCAGCCCCCAGATCATGTAAAAGATTGTTCTTATACTTTGCAAAATTGCAATTACAATTACCTTTATGATTTTGGTGGTTAAGATGATCTCTCTCATTTACAGAAAGGACTTTGCAACATTCGCAGAGACATGCTTTCAGAATTATGGTGACAGGGTGAAGAATTGGATCACGTTCAATGAGCCTCATACAGTTTCTATTCAGGGTTATGATGTGGGTCTCCAGGCTCCAGGAAGATGCTCTATCCTTCTCCACCTCTTCTGCCGGGCTGGAAATTCAGCAACTGAGCCCTATATAGTCGCCCACAACATGCTTCTTTCTCATGGGGCTGCGGCAGATATTTACAGGAAAAAGTACAAGGTAAAAGGCAAATATATATTATCCTGAGCTTAGTTGTGAGGACGCACAACTTGCCTTTGCCCTTTATTTTTTTCATTTTGTGTTCTTATCATATATTTTTTCTATTTCCGTTGGTGCTAAGCTCCGGCATGATATTATGGCATGAAAATTTTCAGGCAAAACAACAAGGATCTGTGGGCATATCACTTGATGTGATATGGTTTGAACCAGCAACAAACAGCACGAAAGACATCGAAGCAGCCCAAAGAGCCCAGGATTTTCAGCTTGGCTGGTATCTATAATCACATATACGTGTTCTAGTTTTCTTGGTTCTCAATAGCTTATACAGGAGAGAGAAATGGTTCTTTTGGCTGTTTCAGAAACATTAAGAATTGATCGCTCTCTAATTTCTGGTAGTCGAGTGCTGATGATCTATCTATTGACCAGATCATGCCCTCGATTTGTTATGGTTCTAATAAAGATACTAATGAACAGCCAATCATAATCAGAACTGAGGCCCACACTCAGTCATGCAAGCTTAATTCAAGTAGTTCAGAAGTAGCACATATCTAAAATATGTCCATATTAATTTGTGGATTCATTATGCTTTTCCTCCAGGTTTATTGAACCTTTGATCTTAGGCGACTATCCAATCTCAATGAGAAACAGAGTCGGAGATAGACTGCCAAAGTTTACCGAAAATGATGCTGCTCTTGTTAAAGGGTCTTTGGATTTTGTTGGTATCAATCACTACACAACATTTTATGCACGAAGCAATGACTCTCTACTTGGCGATGTAATTGGCAAAGTCCTTAATGACTCTGTCGCGGACTCTGGTGCCATAACCCTTCGTGAGTTAACAAAAATCCTCCGAAATAATTTCTTTTCAACTATTTCCTTTACCTAGTAGAGATAGTGAAACAGCAGTTTAATTTTTTTAAAAAAAATTGTAAATAACTGTTGTAATATGTGTGCTTTCATTCTTTTCAGCATTCGGTGAAAATAAGAAGCCCATTGGAGACCGGGTATGCACCTCACTGAACTGAAATATTGTGATCCATCATTTAAACCAAGTAACAATATGATACGAGTTCAAAACTAGAAGCATGCAGGGCCAAGCTAGTAGCATATGAGTGTTCATTGTTTCTGATCTTGTTCTTCTTTCTTCAATCCAGTTGCACTGGATTGAAATTTGTCTATTCATTCTCAGATACAGAAAAGTTCATTGACATTCAACTCTCGTTTATGGCAGCACATTGGGGTTCTGTGTTTCTAACTATTCATTATCACTTGTCTAAAACTGCAGGCGAATTCTATATGGTTGTACATAGTACCTCAAGGGATGAGAAGCTTAATGAATCACATCAGGCAAAAGTACGGGAATCCTCCCGTCATTATAACTGAAAATGGTAATCTTCTGAATAATCATTGGTTCTCTTAAAAGGCACTCTCTGTGTTTTTATTCTTGTATAAACTGATGTGTCGATTTATCTAAAAAATTGGAATGCAATTGACATGTTATGATTTTATAGAAACTGATCTCTACCTTTTTCTTTTCTTCATCTCCAATTATGAAGAATGTCTAGGCCCTTATAAAGCCTTGTCATGAAAGAAAAACCATAAATCTTTCTGTTTCTGTGGTCTTCCCAGGGATGGATGATCCAAATAACGCCTTGACCCCCATTAAAGATGCTCTGAAGGACGGGAAAAGGATCAAATACCACAATGACTATCTGACAAACCTGCTAGCTTCTATTAAGTATGGATCCCTCGCCTACATGCCTCGGCACATATATGTTCCTGAGATAGCATGCTATTGCAAGCAAACTAATAATCTATTGTTTTTGTTTTCGCAGAGAAGATGGTTGCAATGTGAAAGGGTATTTTGTATGGTCTCTTTTGGATAATTGGGAGTGGGCAGCTGGTTACACTTCAAGGTTTGGTCTCTACTTTGTGGATTACAAGGACAAGCTGAAGAGGTACCCCAAGGATTCTGTACAGTGGTTCAAAAAGTTCTTGACTTCTAGTTAAAGCGGAGAAAATGAAGATTTCAATGGGCAAATGCAGACATCCTCACACACACAGATTTACAATTACATGTCTTAATTTTCTTGAAGCGTAATATTGTAACAAGATGGTATATAATTTATAAGACATGTCAATTTTAGTACGGTTTCTTCCTCAATGCTGGCAGAGAAATGCAAATTTTCGACTGCTAGAGTTTGTGTCTCGGCAGTAAGCAGTTTGATTATCGGATGGAATGGTACCGAGTAAATAAATCGTGAGCTAGGCTACTTTATCGTGTTGGCATATTTTAATCATTTCAATCAAAGTATTTAATCAAGGCAAATTATGTATTTACATCTTCGTTATTATTTTCTTTTTAACAGAAGGATCCGATAAAGATGACATCTATAGATTTAAAGGGTATATCTTGGATAATTTTATAAGTTATAAGAGAAGTATTTAATTGAAAAGAAAATAGAGATAAGACACTTAAATAGATAGACTTATTTGAAAAAAGAAAAGAAATATGTGTACTTAAATGTAAAAATAAAAAAGTGACGGTTACTTAAAACTTTTATAAATAGAGGTACCAAAGTTTTCGTTTTATCTCATCCCAAACCCTACTAAACAAGGATTCCAACGCCGTACGAGGAAAGGAGCCACGCGGTTTCCGACAAAAATCCACTACATAAATAGACCCTTCCAGCGTATAGACTCGACGAGTCAGGTTTAAAATATTATCTTGTTTTTTATTTAAAAATATATTAAAATAGTATTATCTTCTGATCGCATGTTTAAAATATTATAGGTTATTTTTTATTAAAAAATTTATTAAAATAATATTTTTGATATAGCACATAAAAAATATAAAAAAATTAATTTTAAATAAAAAAATTAAATTTTTGAAAAGATCTCAGTCTAATTTATTGCCATCAGAAGATGGCTTGATTTTACCATGTGGGTAATAGGTTGGCAGTTGGCACCCGAAGATTATCATCTTGTGTTTTTTATCTACTGCCTAAGATATTAAGGCTCCGTTTGGATCGGAATCCTAGCTGGGGACTAAAAGATAATGAACACAGATGGGCCTGTAAGATAGTATTGAAGTCAAAATCCATGGTTTTTGAATCAAAGATAAATAACGATCCCACAAAGAGAAACTAAACCCCACAAGATTCGGGCCATTGAATATTGGCTTGAAGACTAAATAAACAAAAGAAATCTCTCTTCTCTTAACATTAGATCACAGATGTAGCCACAATCTGGCTTGGAGCTTTGAGAGCCTGCGATCAGATAGCTGGAGCATATTCTCACTTCATCTCCGAACCTTTAACATCATGGTTGGTACGTACATGGGTGCTCCAAGGCAGCCATTGTCTTGAACTTGTCAGGAGTAGCAAAGAATTAATTTTACCATTTTCCGTCTATAACGATAACGTACTAGGACGTCTCGTTAGCATGACACATGCAATTAAGTTTACATCAGACCATGATGGAGCCGTTGACATTTCGCAAAGATTGTCAGAAGAAGGTGTGGTGTTTCATTGACACTTGTGGAGTAAAAAGGAAGAAGAAAAGAAACATCTAAGGAAAGATTAAAGACAATATGCGAACTTAAAGTCAAATTTATAGATACAACCGAGTTTGCGCATGGTTTTATTTTATTTCTTACTATATATATACATTCAGCCATACCTTGTACAATAATATTAATCAATTATTATTTTTTATTTGTCTCTATTTTCTAATGTGTCTTTCCACCCATCTTGTTTGTCAAAATTATCAGCCACATGCATGGCACATGGCACATCTGGGTTCGTATAAATTCCTAACCTTGAATTCCCTAGACAAGTTCCTTGAACAACGACCAACCCTTTTCTGTCCATTGCTGCTCGTCTCTGTCACTTCTCAGTTAATTTAAATTGTAGTGTCTTCCACGTTTTGATTAATAATGCATTAAAAAAAAGTATGTGCATTCGAACAGACTGTGCATGAGTTTATGGCGGAGGTCATGACAACCTCTTTCCTTCCGATCTGGATCTCTAACTGCCATCTTATATATATTTCCTCATGTGGCTTCCATCCTACTCATGACCATTCGGTTCCATAGACCCACCAATCTCTCTCACCACGACTTGTTGGCTAGTCCCCTCGAGCCACCATCAAAGAGAGGGGCAAAAATAAAAAAAAAGTTGCTACAGGATACGTTGTCTGATTAACATTCTTTTCGATCTTTAGTACAGGTATGTATGTTCTGAATTTTTCTTTATATGTTAGATTATTTATCAGGATATATTTTCATACGTATTGATAAAAATACACTTACATGAAAAACTCGAATTCGAAATTAATGGTTTTGTTGAAAAAAAGATTACCATTTGATTGCTAGAGTTTGTCGTTTATATATTTGTTTAAATAATAAATGTAATACAAGGATAATATGTGTGTATAAATGTAAATAGTAAATGTAAAACTTAATCTGGTTATGAGATATATATAACAAAATTTTGTTTCTTAGAAAATTGCTGTATGCTCCCTTAGTCCATGAATATATTGAAGAAGATGCATAAGATTCATCCACCCAGTAACCTCTAGGAAATATATTTAAGAAGACCAAATGTCGAATTTATATCAAGTTGTCATATCTCTCTAAAAAAGAAAAAAATAATTAATTCTTACGTGCCAGTAGAAGCGACGGCAACTTTTACCAAAATTACTACAGATCGCACTGTCAGTGCCTCAATAAAATGTTGGGGGTGTGAAATTTACCTCGCTTGAAATAGAATTTATACAATTATTTTTCTTGTATTTTTTTTTATAGAATTCACAATTTCGCTTTTTTTTTATATATATATATAATAACTATGAGTGACATTTACGCTTTGACAGTTTGACCATAAAAAAGAAAAGAAGAAGAAGAAGAAGAAAAGATACAGTAAATCGTAGAAAGCACTCTCTCGAATTTTTGTTTTTGGTTTCTTGTGCTTTCATAATTGATAGATAAGTTAGAGCAAAACTAGGTGGCTAAAGTGCAATGGGAGAAATCTAAAGTAGAAACGTGTCAGTGCTATTTTTGGTCATCATGGAAACAGATCTTGAAGTAGCATAATAAATACTAGGTAAACTCAAGCCTCTACACTTACCTCATTCTTCGGCGGAAGAAGCTCCCGCCTTTGCCTTCCCTTTCTGTCTCTTACTCTGCATTTCCCGTTTCTTCTTAGTCTATACCTCTCCCATCCCCCATTTCACTTAGAGAACCAGAAGATTACAAAGGTAACCGTTTTAGTTTCACTCTGACCTTTATCTGGTATCTTGCTTGCATTGTACACGTTTCTTTTTGGCTCATGGGCATTGGTTTTTGGTACAGCACACAATTCTGTTTGATGATGGGTGGATCTGTTATGCTTTTATCTTTGTTCATGGGATGATTGGTCTATGCCTGCTCTAGATCTGAACTTGGTTGTCGTAATTTTGATTCCTGACACTCGAAGGAAGAGTTTCGAGACGTTGGACTTAATTGTCCGGTTTCTCTAAATTCGTGAACTTTTAATTCTTACTTTATAGTGCAACATTGGATCTGTGATTTTTAAGGTAATGGAGTCTATAATCCCCATGTCTCTATGAGGTAAGTCATGTTATTAGTCTAGCTTGTTAAAATTGAAACAAAACTGAATGTTAATTGCATGCTAAAGCATGTCATAGTGTGATCCGAGTTATGGTATGAAGATTTTAGTTTTCCAAGTTCACGTGTACTCATTGAGTTTTCTAACTGAATAGTTGATTTTAGATTTGAGGAAGAATTTGTATCCAGGATCTCTTACCTGTATCATCAAGCAAAAGTGATTGTGCACTTCCACTGAATTGTGATTTTAATTCTATTTTTTGGCTATCTATTACATATAGATATGGTGAAGATCTGTTGCATTGGAGCTGGCTATGTCGGTGGGCCTACCATGGCCGTGATTGCACTGAAGTGCCCAGACATTGAAGTAGTGGTTGTTGATATTTTTGAGCCGCGAATTATTGCCTGGAATAGTGACCATCTTCCTATTTATGAACCAGGCCTTGATGACGTGGTAAAACAGTGCAGGGGAAAGAACCTCTTCTTTAGCAAAGATGTGGAAAAGCATGTGGCAGAAGCTGATATAGTCTTTGTATCAGTAAATACACCAACCAAAACTCAGGGACTTGGAGCTGGCAAAGCAGCCGACCTAGCTTATTGGGAGAGTGCTGCTCGTATGATTGCAGATGTATCAAGAACTGACAAAATTGTTGTTGAGAAATCAACAGTTCCAGTGAAAACGGCAGAAGCAATTGAAAAGATTTTGACCCATAACAGCAAAGGCATCAACTTTCAGATTCTTTCCAACCCGGAATTTCTTGCCGAGGGAACTGCAATTCAGGACCTTTTCAGCCCAGACCGAGTTCTTATTGGTGGCAGGGAGACCCCAGAAGGGAAGAAGGCAATTCAAGCATTGAAAGATGTATATGCCCATTGGGTTCCTGTGGAACGGATCATATGCACCAATCTCTGGTCTGCTGAACTCTCGAAACTTGCTGCAAATGCCTTTTTGGCACAGCGGATCTCTTCTGTTAATGCCATGTCGGCACTCTGTGAAGCCACAGGTGCAGATGTCTTCCAAGTATCCCATGCTATTGGAAAGGACACGAGGATTGGGCCGAAGTTCTTGAATGCAAGTGTGGGTTTTGGTGGATCGTGTTTCCAGAAGGATATCCTGAACCTGGTCTACATTTGTGAGTGCAATGGCCTCCCCGAGGTTGCAAGCTACTGGAAACAGGTTGTTCAGGTGAATGAGTACCAAAAAACACGTTTTGTGAACCGGATGGTTTCCTCCATGTTCAACACAGTCTCAGGTAAGAAAATTGCAATTTTAGGATTTGCTTTCAAGAAAGACACAGGTGATACAAGGGAGACCCCAGCCATAGGTGTTTGCCAGGGCTTGTTGGGTGACAAGGCTATATTGAGCATATATGACCCTCAGGTTTCACAGGAACAGATTCAAAGGGATCTCTCAATGCACAAATCTGAATTGGATAGGCCTCCTCATCTTCAGCCAGCGAGCCCCACGGCTATCAAGCAAGTTACGTTTGTATGGGATGCTTATGAGGCAGCAAAGGGTGCTCATGGGATCTGCATATTAACCGAGTGGGATGAGTTCAAAACTCTTGATTACCAGAAGATCTATGATGATATGCAGAAGCCTGCTTTTGTTTTTGATGGACGTAATGTAGTGGATGTTGATAAGCTGAGGCAAATTGGCTTTATTGTTTACTCCATTGGTAAGCCATTGGATGCCTGGCTGAAGGACATGCCTGCTGTGGCATAAGACCTGCATGTTTTGAAGCGACTCGGGGCAGGTTGTAGTGGAATCACAAATTGCGAGACCCCTCATCGTATATTTTTTTATTTTTTCTGCTTTTAGCCATAAATAATTTTATAGTTCTGGGATTCGATTGTTTCTATGTGATGGATGGGTTCCCTGGCACCATTGTGTTGGGATATCTTTTGTTGGTAGCAAATTTTTATCTGTTCTTATTGGTTTAATGTAATAAATCAGAACATCTGGAAATTTTAGCACCCATTCCAGCTATCCTGTCTCCTATATATATACAGTATCATTCTGTTGGGGGCATCACGTTATGCTTTTGTCAGTTGAAGAATGTAGGATCCGACGTTGTCATTAACCTGCGGTATTTTGTCCGTTGGCCGAGGTGAATGCAACAAGGTGAGTTAGCTAGGATGCTGTACTAATGTGATTTTCAAGTTCTTGAAGAACTTGCCCACGTGAATAAAGAAAAACTAATGTCGTTTATAACTCTTAAGCTTTGTCACATGCCGGCCCTGATCTCCTTTTTAAATGAAACTGGAAGTTCTTTTTTTCATAAATACTATACTGTAGCCTTTAATTGATTATTATTTTGCCAGGGATAAGATGTTCTTTAATAAAACAGGAAGCAAAAGGTTGTAATTTTTGGAGCCTTCTCAGCTTCCCTTCTCCCTTAAAAGCTCCATCACAATTCACCTTGATCATATCTCCTGTAAAAATACTTCAGTACATACTCCTTGTACTGCTCTGCTCTCACTTTTCCTTTGGAACATGAATCTGCTTCAAACTCTTAAGAGACGCCAACAAATCATTCAATGGTAAATGGTCAATGAGACTCCATCAAGATTTGACGAGCCTTGAAACAGTGCAAGGAGATGGAACTCGCTTTCATGATAATCAACAGATTCTCCACAGCCGAGAATGTCTTCGTTTTGTTTAGCATAAAATTTAATTTAATGCGATTGTTAACTAGTTCATGCAGCGCAATTTAAATAATGGATGAAATACAAATAATGATACTCTCAAGAGTATTGAAGATTTTCATCCAAGAAAATGTCTAGACATTGACTTCTTTTTCTATGCAAATACATCAACATGGTTTCAAAAAGAGACATTAAAAAAAAAAGCTAGCAAAGAATACATGCTAAATAAGAATTTTTCATAACATACTTGCTTTTTTAAAAAAACGAAGTTCCTTATTGCAAGCTTAAATGAAGATGAGCATAGCATATATTTTGTTAAATAAAAAATAAAATATATATATATATATATATATATATATATATATATATATATATCATTTAAGTTTAGTAATTTTATGGTGTTCAATAAATAACGAGTAACAAGTGCTCGATAAATAAATGATTCTAATCCATGTTTTAAAAAGTTAAATAGATATGAATATGAAGATAAATCCTAAGTAAAAACATTTTTATCGTTTTTTTTTATGTGATTTTATTTTCTTTTATACTAATCTATCTATTTTTTTAACATAAATATTAAAAAACAACTAATAAAATACTACTAGTTATTTTTTATATATTTTTTAAATCTTAAGATTTAAAATATATTGTATCTTTTAATTAAATCATTTTAAGTAAAAGTATGAAATAAGTAATTTGATTTGGAAAAAAAATCCCAAATATATATATATATATATATATCGAAAACGTTACCATTTTTCTTGTAGACGGTTTGACAAAAAAGAGAAACCATCGGTAGATGACGTCATGGTGTGCGTGTATATATAAACTACTGAGTACTGACATGGTCAAATAAAAATAGAATTTACTTATTTCCTACAGAGAAAAACTTATTTACAAACAATCTAACAATTAAAATCGAAAGCAAAATGCACCGCACGCAACTAATTTCATATAAAATAGGTATGTTTTTTTTTTTAAATAAATCGGGTGATTTTATCTTAGGTGAGATATTACAAATCTTTTTAAAAAAAGAAGATGAGCGATTTTATCTTCGGTGAGATATATTGCCTCATCATATAGTTAATAGATCGAATTAGAAAATATAAAATTAATAACTTCAATTTAAAATTGTACTTTATTTGGAATGGAATTGGAATACTATTCCCGTTATATCTTCGATTATTAAAAACGAAACACTGATAAAATAAATAAATAAATAAATAAATGAAGGGAATAAAAGGCTTATGCCAATTCAAGATTTACTCCTCAAAAAAATCAAATCAAGGAGAATTTCAAATTTTGATTTTAATGGAAAAGAGAGAATATTAAGCCAGACCAACCATATAACTCGACGTTGAAAACAATTAAAATGAATCCGGGCTATGGAAGGACCTTGATGTAATTGCGCTACTTCCGAACCGGTCTGGCTTATATTAGGATCCAGCTCAGGATCAAATTTAACCGGGTTAGCATATCGGACCGCGTCGTGTACGGGACTCACGTACCTTTTAAAAAATCCTCTTTTTTCATCGTCTCTTTAACGTAATTAAATCCAAAAATCGATCTCCGATTTTTCTCAAATTATTTCTTACCACTTAGATCCAACCTTCAATTCTTTCAATTCGCGTCATCCTCTTTCGATTGGTACCTTTTTTAATACCAGCCGTTATTTTAAAATTTTCTAGGGTTAGGGTTTCTCATCTGGACCTCTAATCTCTCGATCCTTTATGTTTTTCAAATCGGTTTCGTCTTTAAAGTAATTTCCCCATAAAATTTAAGTCCAATTTTGTTGATTGTTGTAATTACGTTTGGGTTTAGGATTTCGAAGTCTTCGATCTATTTCCGGTTTGCTCGAATCTGTTAATAAGTTTAGGGGTTTTGCTCGTTTCGTTACTGGGTCTCTGTATCTTCCCTGTTTTGCCCGTAATTTGCCGGTTTTATTGGTGATCTCAAAATCTAGGGTTAGGGTTTTTCCCAAATTTTTTTGGACTCTCTATTCGGTGAAATTGAGTTAGGGGTTCGTCTCCACGCATCAATAAATCATCTTTGGTGTATAATAAGTGTCGTTTACGATCAATTTTCGCTATTCTGCTTTGAAGTTTGAATACAACTTATTGTAAAGGTAAATTACTGTTAATTAGCAACTGTTTCAAAATACTACACTTTATGTTGTTGGAGAGTTGTGTATTGATGAGTTTTTCCATTCTTTTTTGTACCACCGTTCGTGTACGTGTGCCTTGTCTTAACTGAACGTAACGCTAACTGTGTCTATGCTGATTTTGTTTGTTGAAGACAATGCTATCAGTGGCTGCTATGTGTCTGTGTGTGGACGGTTTTCATGAGGCTCCTGCTGTCTATGGTTACAGTTACATTTGCATGCTTGTGTCGGGTCTGATAATTTCGTTCATGTCCCTTGCTAAGCTGTTTAGCAATCCTGTATTGATTATGTTACTACTCGTGGACAAATGTCCTTTTGCATGTCTATGTTGATAGTATACGCTTGCATGTTTGCTGGTGATTTGCTTGTTATTTATTTCCTACGATTCTCGATTGTGCCATTGAGTTTTTTAAGGGAGTTCGGTGCTGGATCCTCGTGCATATGGGAAGTTGTGCTTAGTTCAATTTTGTGGACTCCTAGCTAAGGAATTATTACTTCATCCCCCTTTCGCTTGAATTTTTCTTTAACCTTTTGCTCTTTGTATTTCAGGCTTAAATGGGATTTAAACGGCCTTTTGATGATGAAGAGTTTCAGGATCTTCCTTTTAAGCAGGCAAGACAGGTGGAATGTTGCAATAAGTTGACTCAATTGTCAGAAACTGGTGCACGTTGTAATGTGCCTAAGAAACCTGATGTAGCAGGTAAAAATTGTGGCCTTGAACTTCACTTCTTGTTTGTCTACAACTGTAAATATGGTGTTTTCTTCACCTTTTGAAATAATATGTTGGTTGATTTGGTTATATATTTCTTTTCATGTAAAGCAGATGGCTATGGGAGCAACTTTTTCAAAATTCAGTGGCATGAGACATTTGAGAATGACTTAATTGAAGTTTCAAATTTTGCTAAAGATTCTGACTCCAGTGGTCCTTTGTCGTTAGTCACCAGCAGTTCCAGTGATGAAGATTTTGGGTCCTGGCCAGCAGCTTACTCTTCTCTTTCTTCTGAATATTTTGAGGCTGAGTTTCCACAGAAAACATCCATACCTCTGGCAGATGTCTACTCATCCTATTTGGATGAATTTCCTAGGAAACAAGTTCCTCTTGGACCAAATCACCAAGCCAGCATTCCATTGTGGGACAGGCATATGAAGAAGGATAAGCTAGCAGACTCATTCAATACAAATGGTTCCTCGTTGTCTGAATCAGACGATCACATTTATAATGATAATGAAGAGAAGTTGGTGGGAACTTGTATCATTCCAATGCCGGATACAAAACCATGTCTGTCCACTAGGTATGAGGCTGCTTGTGGCAGAATTGATTGTGAGTGCCTGGATGAAGGCTCTGTCAGATGTGTGCGGCAGCACATACTGGAAGCGCGGGAAGAATTATTAAAATCTACTGGGCATGAAAATTTTGTAAACTTGGGGTTTTATGACATGGGAGAGGAGGTGTCTTGTAAATGGGCCAAGGAAGAGGAACGGGTTTTCCATGAAGTTGTTTATTCCAGGCCAGAGTCCTTGGGCCAGAATTTTTGGAAGCACTTGGCACAAGTGTTTCCTGATAGAACCACAAAGGAAATTGTCAGCTATTACTTCAATGTCTTTATGCTTCGGAAGCGAGCTGCTCAGAACAGATCTAACCTGCTGGACATTGACAGTGATGACGATGAATTGCCTCGGATCAATAGAGGCTCCTATATTCAAGTTTTAGAAGAAGATGCAGATTCTGATCTTGAGTCCCCTGTTGATCAATATGATCATGCAGAACTGGGAGGCGATATTCTTGAAGATGACATCAATGATGACAGTGATATTCTTGAAGATGACATCAATGATGACAGTGATGATGATGCTGGTGGTGCTTCTGATGAGGTGGGAGATGGTAGTGGAGACACCACAGGAGAAGATTCTGGGATAGATTATGCCTCAGAAACACTTGATATGAACAGTATCGATCCTGCTATTAAGCATATGGACGATAATGCTGGTCAAGATGGGGTGGATTTCATTGTTCAAGATGACTCTTGCATGTCTTTTGAGTTCCAAGCTGATAAAGTTGACTCTTGTGGTCTAGTTGACACCAGGGCTGCTCTGCATGTAAATAGAAGTGACTATAGCAAATGCTTGCCCAGTAAAGTAGATGGATGTGGTGATGATGAGGATCAGGTATACTTGTTGGACCTCTGTGATGCTAAAGATTGGGATGCCCGTTACTTTAGTCCAATCAGGGGTGTTGATCTTCTTCCTACAAGTAACATCATTGAAGAGATTTTCGGACAAGGAACCTGTGACAACCAGACAAGAGATGCCAATGGCATCAGCTAGTGCCGCACTCAGTTTCCTGGCATTTTAGCGTACAAAATGTGCATTCACTGCAGAGACCAGGATCCTGGTGTCTTTCTTTGTAAGAATGTTTTTCAAGATTCTTACTTTCTAGAAGGTAGGAGTTTTCCCCCAAATAGGGTATAAGAAGAAATTGAAAAAAAAAGGAAATTTTTTTTGTTTTTGGTCTTGCTTAATGTACATTCATAATCAACCTTTCTCAATGGAATCGTTGTGATTAATGGATCACATTAGTCATTACATCCTTCCGCTTTGTAGGACTTACAACTCTAACTTATTGATGAACTGTATCCTATTTTGTAAGTGGGGCTGAAGTCATTCTAACCCATTAAACCTTGTATCGCACCCGCTACAACTTATATGATCCTCGACCTGAGCCAGTCACCGGAAAGGACTCAGACTTTAATTCGTCATATTTTCAGTCATGGTTAAAGTGCTAGACTGCTTGAGCTTGTTTGAGCAAGGCACTGAAAGTCATTTGGGTTCCTTGTCCAGTTGTCCTAGCCTCGGCGCAGCAGTCCTGGAATCATTGTCCAGGCTCGTTTTGATTTTGCAAGGACTAGCAAACGAGGCGTAAATCATAGGGTCCAAGACTTCAGGTTGGCACAATAAAGACGGCAAAGCTGCAAATCAAATCCGGTTAACAACTGCGTTATGATTCAGCACGTCATTTGAACTTCAGCCTCAGTTATAGTCGACCTGGACCTCTCACCTTCATCATTATTCCGTTTATATTATGTTATCCATCAATCATAGTATAATGAGCTGCCAGAAATCAGTCTGCCGGTTTCGTGCGACCGCTCATGTGCTCCTCCTATGAGCGCAATGAAGCCTGGGAGATTAGGGTACGAGGGGTCCATTTTCTTTGCACGTTCATTATGTTGAAGAATTTGGAATGGATGATGCCAAGGGAAATCACCAAAAGAGGCCAAAAAACAACCAAGAGTGGGACAGTGTACAAAGTAGGTGACGTATGACCACAAACAATTTAGAGCGATTTTTGGACTATAAATGTTTTTTAAAATTGCTTTTTATATTGAAATATATTAAAATAAATTTTTTTATATCAACATATTAAAAATAAAAAAAATACAATCCAGTCGCACAAATAAACACCGCTTTGAGGAGGCATCTTTATCCATCAAACTGCAATAGTCATAGACTCATAAGCTATGAATTAATAATGTTATCAGTAGTTTTCTTTTTTATGTTTAAAGTGAAGGCTTCTAACGGCGGCGAAATTTTCAAGTTTTAAACTCGTGGGTCAACTACAATAAAAATAAATTTTGTTCTCTTTATTGCTTTTTTAGTGAATATTACAAGACAATAATTTCCATTTACAACGAGGGGAAAAGGCGCAAAGATATAAAACCAAAGTGAGAGAAAAAAAAATGGAGAAGATAGATTCTAATTTTGAATTTCATATGAAAAGTTTAGTTTAATCTCTTTTTTTTATAATTAGTAGGTAATTGGTCTTTTTAGTTGTTAAAAATTTAATTTTAATATTAAATTTTATTTCTTTTATTTTCAACATTTTTTTATTGAGGGGAAGAGAGAGTTGTTACATTTCGATGAAGAGATACAAAGTACTTGTTTACACTGATTCCAACCATAAAAATAATTAATTTTAGAGTCAATGAGCTTTATTTAATAAGAGAAAATTCATCTAAGTGTTACCTTTACTTCTACTTTTTCTGAGAAAGTAGATCTTCCAACGGGAAGATTCTTAGGATTGGTTTTATTTTGGGTTTTTGACTTGTTTTTTAGGTTATTTGAAGTCATGAATAAGTTTATCAAAGTATTTAGAGTGTTTTATAGGTGTTATGGTTGAAAAATGGTTTTTTAATGAAAAAAATTGAAACCTTGATTTTTCAAGAACCCTTCGATCGCTGAATTTTGCAAGTAATTATTTTTTTTTAAAATAGGGGTGTCAACTGTTCATCTCTTTAAAAAATAAAAAATACAAGCCCGAACATGTGGGCTAAGCTGGAAGGCCCACGCGTTCGGACCTTTTTTTATAAGGCTCGGGCACACTTGGCTCCTTTCAGGCTTCTTCTTTTTTAATTTTGTTATTTTATATTTAGGTAAAAAGTAAATTTAAAGAAAAATCATTAAATCCAATTGAGACCATGACTATGGTTGCAAGTTTAACAATCAATGTTTTTTTTTAAAAAAATCAGTTTTTAGACATTTTGTTCATTTAATTTGTTTTCTTCCTGTTTTTTATCCTTTGATTAGGGAAAAAATTTTAAAAAAATAATAATTAAACTCATTGGATTTCAAGACTCGAATTATAGGCTTGACATGTTAGATCATGAAGCCCAAGTCGATCAAATATATTATCGTTGTTTTTTAAAAAACAAACGAGATACTGAAATCTTTTTCAAGTATTTAATTTATTTTGATATTTATTATATTTTTTGTTCTGGTTTATGTAAGAATAATTTATTTTGATTTTTTTTAAAATAGCTTTTTATAATCTTTATTTTTTTAAAATCCAAATGACATTATTATTGTTCATCAGGTTTAATGATACTTTAAAAAGCAATTCCTGCAATCTTGGCATTATTTTTGTGTTTAAAAAAAACAGTTGAACCCGCAGGCAACCAGTAAAGTAAGTTCAATCTCCAATTGGTGGTATCACGTTGCCTGCAATTTAACTCAAGGGACCCTCCTTCTTTACTTGCTTTCTTTTTCTTTTTTTTTTGCTCGAAACATAAAATACTTATTTCTTGTTGCTCTGACTATGATGTCATCCTGGGAAGTTACTGTGAAAATTTTTAACACGTTTATGGTGGTAGATAGAAGTTATCAACATCAATATCCTGAGCTGCTAAAATTTGTTTCCTCAAATAATTTCTTGGCTATGGGATAAAAAAAAAAGAACCGAAACGACCGGGTCAATTTAAATCCCCGAAAGGGACGGGACCAGCTAAGGAAGATGCATTACATCAAAAGGTAAACAACAAGGAAAAAAAACAATGATCTTCGTGCATATGACAAGAAGATCGTTACACAGATGGTTTGACTTGATCAAAGCAACCATCCCCATAGGTATATCAAGAAACATCTCTATTTTGATGGGCAGGAAAATGACTTAAATTATAAAATCCCATGAAATTATCTAGGCCCTAGTCATGTTCAGGCAATGAATCAGGCAGCCCTTTCATAACGCAAGGTAATTTGTGAAGTAATCACGGGAATCGAATGAGTAACTTTTCCTCTTTATTAGTCATTGAAAAAAGAGAAAAGAAGAACAATAGTGCTAAACATGAATGAACGGTGAAATCTTGGAATTGCCAAAGAAATAGAGATGGGCAAATAAACAGCAGGAGTGGATTTTCGATTTTTTAGCTGCTTTCAAATGGGTGTTGCAGATGTGTCCTCTATTAGATGATAGATATGAAAATCCAATACCCTACTTGTTACCGATGCATTTTTCCTTAAGAAGTGGGATATTTCAAGCATAAATGATCCTGGAAAGTAGAGGTTAGGTTAATGGGACAAGCGGTCCATGGATGCCTATACGATGCAACTACATTATTTTGAAGGATGAAGCTCCGAATTCTTAGCACGAGATTAGATTGGATTAGAAAAAAAGAAAAAAAGGGGGAAGCTAGGAGAGTACCCGTAAAAGGATTTGAAGAATTTTCATATCAATAAAAAGAAATTGTAGCTGCATTTGCATATGATATGAAAAGGGTCAAAAATAAATAAGGGAAGCCGAAGGAAGAGCAATAAGGTAACGGTTGGAGAGACTCTGACCCTTCACTTGTATAGCAAAGACAAAACAAGGGATATAAAAGAGTCTGATGCTGCTGTGGCTGTGCAGTCAGAGTGTTGCTGGTTGTTAATGTAGTATCTACTAAAACCCTCATTCCTTGGGATCCTCAAAAGCCCAGTTAATCTTGGCCGTTCAATCTCCACACAGAAAGGTTCTCACTCGAGTACACGTGCTGCCTATCTTTTCTTCCCTATTCAATATTTTTGCTCCATGCATGGAATTCTCCTCCAACAATATCACAAAAACAAATAAGAGAGAGAGGCGGGGGCTAGAGTATCTCTATTTTAGAGAGAGAAAAGAGAAAGAGCCATGGTTGTGTTGTGCTTTGATTGTTCTTAAACATGGAGAGAGCTTGCTCATCGCCCATCATTTTCGACTCATATTTCTTCATTAGAGCTTTGATTTTTGTTTGGCATTAAAACACCCCCATTAAATTCTCTATAGAGGTCTAATGTGTGTACTTGAGAAAGGGGATTTGTATGGCCTTTTCTTTTAGTGGGTCTGATCTTTGTACTTTAACAAGACCGTCACATCTCTCCACTCTTTTTGATTCTCTAGATCAATCATCAGTGCCAAAGCAGCAAACTTCGTGATCTGTTCTATCTGCTACCTGATCTGGGTTTGACTCCGTCCTGGTTCCCTTTTTTCATCAAATGGGTGCCTATCTTTCTTGAAATGCAGCGATCGAGGTAACATTTGTGCTGTTGATTTTGTTCTTCTTACCGTGTTAATTTGGTTAGATCAATCAATGGAAACCAATCAAAAGAACAACTTTGTTTGCAAGTATTGCAACAAAAGATATCCCTGTGGCAAGTCCTTGGGTGGTCATATTAGGATCCATTTGAATGCTAATGGAACTTGCTCAACTGATGAAGATGCTAAGGTTAAGATGAGCACGACCGAAAACAAAAGTAAGCAAATCTCTGTGTCTGAAGCTGGTGGTCAGTTTGGTTATGCTCTTAGAGAGAATCCTAAGAAAACAACCAGGTTTGTGGCGGATTCCAGCAATACTACTTCACTGCCAGAAAAGCTGTGTAAAGAATGTGGTAAGGGGTTTCAATCACTGAAAGCACTTTGTGGTCACATGGCTTGTCACTCTAAGAACTTCTTTCAAGACCAGTCGGGGGCTACTATGAAGTTGAAAGGAATCATCATGGACAAGCAGTCAGATAGTGAGACAACTGATCCGATTGAGCCAAGGAGATCCAAAAGAATGAGGTACAAGGCTATTGATGTTTACACTTCTTCATTATCTTTGACAAATACTGCTTCTTTATCTTCTACTTCTGATATAGAGCAAGAACAAGAGGAAGTGGCTAAATCTTTGATGATGTTGTCCAAGGATTCTGGTTTTAAAGGTTGTTTTAGTTCAGTCGCAGATTCTTCAGATAACAATTCCGTGGTTTTAGAGGGTAAATCATCATCTATGAAAATGAGGATTAATGTAAATGACTGTATTAATTTCGTGTCCAGCGGTATCGAGTCACTGGAGATGAAGAAGGCAACGCAAAGGGGGGTAAATTCTGCTGAGAATGATCAGTCTGAGAATTCTGATTCCGGGTACTTTAGGAACGGACCCAAGAAGGTTGAATCAGATGTTTCTGTTCATGGGTTTGCTAGGAATGGTGAATTCAAGAAGCAAGAAGTGGATTCTGTGTTTAGTTATGATGATGAGTTGAATGCTGAATCAGGGAAAAGATTAAGCATGTCAAGGCATATTAGAACTCAATTGGGGAAGGATTTCATCGTGGATGATGTATTTAATCAAGGTGATAGAGCTTTAATGGATTCGCAAAAGGGATGCAAGAATGAGTCATGCGAATATCTTAGCAGCAGTGTTCGAAACAGGGGCAGCAAATGTGTTTCTCTCGGGGGACGCAGAACCAGCCATAACAGGATTAATGGCTGCAGTGATTCAATATATGAGAGTGGGGAGAACAGCGTAGATACTGACTATGTCCCTAATCCAATTGCTAATAGTAGTAAGATGATTCAATCTAGAAGTGGAAAAACTCCAATTGAGAAGAATTCTTCTGGAAAAGCAGAGAAAAAATTGGGGTTTAAAATAGAGAAAGTACACGAATGTCCTTTCTGTCCCAAGGTTTTCCGATCAGGTCAAGCTTTGGGTGGTCATAAGAGGTCCCATTTTATTGGAGCGGCCAGGGTTAGACCTGTGGTGATTGAGCAAGATGTGCCTGAGATATCCACGCGGGGGCTAATCGATCTTAATCTTCCTGTCTCCATGGAGGAAGAGTCAGATGGGTTAGGACCGTGGTAATTCATGAGTTTCTGCAAGTAGGTCAGTCAGATCTCCAAAGGAGAAACTTTTTGCTCATGGTTTTTGATGAAGATGCTAGTGACTGCTAGAGTGTACAGACAAGGTGAATACTTTTGCTTCAGATTCAAGGATGTCTTGCTAAGGTAGCTATTCCATTCGTTGCTTGTGAAGATGTAAGAAGCATGTGTTTTCACTTTGTTGGGTTTTTTTTTTTTTTTTCTCTTTCTTAAGAGCTTCTTTTGATATCTCATTTGTTTATCCTAGCAATTTATCTCGTTACAAATTTTAAATTCACAAGTCCTTTTGTTTTGGAAAACGTGCGATGTATAGTATTTGGATCCTACATTTCTTTCTTTTCTGTTATTCTTCCATGAATTCATGGGTTCTTGAATTCTCTGGAAATGGAAGCCGTGAACAGAACATACATCTGTTTTGAAATCCCCTACTGTATGCTCTATCGGCGAGCAAAAACCATTGCCATCTGAACTTAATCGTCAACCAGAATCAATTTTTAATGTTCATGTCTTTTTGAGTTTTATGCACTGTTAAAGAATCACGCACCTCCTGCCTTGCTTTATGGGGAGGGGAGAGACACTAAAATATAAAGTGCTATTTGGAAGAGAAGTTTCCTTTTCACTTTACTTGCTCAAGGACCGTGTTTTCACTTTCGCATCTACATGTATATTTTGTACAATTATGCCTATCTGGGTACAACGTAAGTTATCACGAAACATCACAAGGTGCCGACGTGCCTCGAGCTTAATATCACGCCCATGTTTTCTTCTGCAATTCGCCTTTTCTTCTACCTGCAGATTTCATATTAGAGTCTCCCTCCCTCTCTCTCTCCATGGAACAAAAAGGAATTATAAAAAAAAAGGGTCTCTCCTAGCACCAGCCACCAAGTAGTTTTCTCTCTTCAATAATGAATTAAATGCGGTTTAAACACTAAATCACGCTTCCTTGATAAAAAAAAAAAAAGGTACAAAAAAAGTAACGCTGCTGTTTTCTTGGTCAAGCATTATTTACAGGATATCTGATATTCTCAGTGACTAGCTGTTTCACTCATTCGGCCCCTCATCCACGTTGAAATGGGAATATATGGAGTGGTTGGAACACTGCTCTTGCCTTTGAAGATTTATTTTCGTGGAATCGTGAAGAATCAGGATTATTTTTTTGTCATTGAAGATAAATTGTGGTTCAAGTTGGTTGTATTCACCTAGCATTGAGACAACAATATAACCTCATATTAGTGTTTATTTGAGTGTTTATTTGAGATTATGGTATATATTAACATTTAATTTAAAAATATATTAAAAAAAAGAAGAAATTAACATCAATATATTAAAATCATTAAAAACCACTAAAAATAGCATTAATTCAATAAATTTTCAAATTAAAAAGACTTCAGAAAAATACTAAAAAATAAAAACAAAAATTCTCCCAGAGACACCCTTGATATTGTTGTTTTCTTCATGGCTCCTCCGAATCCATATCACCCTTCGCCTATTGTCTATATTCATCGCCATATTCTGGAATCTGGACTTGAGTTGTTGTTTTTTTTTAAAAAAAAAAAAAAACTTTTACATTTTCGTTGCGTGTAGTGTCGTGGAAATGTAAATTTAGCATAGCGGTTTATTTGGTTCGATGATGTCACCTCATCCACAAACTAGTACAACGTTGGTAAAACAGTATAGACAAGATAACTTGCAGTATCATACTTCATCGTGTGGGACCGTGAAGCTTTTTATCCACGTCATATTTCCACTCCCACTCTATAAATGGATTGGTGAATTGTACAACAATCTCTCCGAATACAAATGAATTGCCTTATAGAGGTTATGAATTTACTTGGTACTATAAAACGTTTTCGTTTCGCTCCACGAACCAGCACGTCAATTGTGATATGAACTCTTTTTAAATACCAGCAGTAAATAAATAAAATAAACACAAATATTATCTTTATCTTGGAAAACCCATCAAGTTATATAATTGTAACATGGATTTCATAGAAGGGGTTGTGCTAGTGGATCTGGGCAGTCTTTAGAGGACAGCACAATGTATTGCTCTATAAAGAAAATCTCCGCGAGACTGCCGGTGTCAATTTTCTCCCATTGGACCGGTGTGAGAGGACCACTTTCTAGAACCCATGGACTTGCGGCAGCCAACAAGTGCGGTCAAAGAATCAATTGAGATGAGAAAAATAAACACCACGTCAGCTCATTTGTTTGCTCGTGACACGTGGCAGGATAGTCAGGTGGCATTGAGGGAATCAAGGTCAAGGGCCAATTATAGCAACTTGAAAAAATTACTCAGGGCATCTCAATGATAAAAGCTAAATTGTCGATATATTTTTTTAAAATAATATAAATATAATTTTTTTTAAGTGGTGTATTTCAATGGGAAACAATTATTTTAACAATTCATTTGTATTTTAATATATTTGATACTAATGTTTTTAGTTTTTTTTTTTTTGAAAAACATTGAGAGAAGTTGCAAAGATTAAAGAAATAATTTTATTTTAATGTTTTTAGCTTTTCTGTAGAACAAAAAAACTATTCTAGAACTTCATTTGGTTATCCTTTTAAAACTGTAAAATCAAGTAAGAAAAGCTATATTTTTATTTTTATTTTATTTTATTTTATTTTGACTCTTCATCTCTGGATTCAAACTAGTGGCAGTGCAAGTTCTGAAACCAGCCCAGCCCATGAATCGGTCGCGTTCGGAATTTCGAATTTACAATATGTAATAATAGCATAACAATCACCTTTGACACTGGGCTGGTTTGATAGAAGACACCCAGGCGAGTTGAAACTTAAAAGTTGAAAATCAATGGCTTTATACACCACGGCTAGAAATGTAATAATGGCTTTCATGGTTTTAGCCTTTTAGGCTGACTTTCTTGCCTCGCTAGAAATTACTCTTTGGATTGTGTTATGGGATCTCTTGGTCTCTTTTCAGCTTCGCTTGCCTGGGTGCGTTTATACACCACGGCTTGGAATTTCTTCATGTAGAAGATATCATATCATCGCTGAAAAAGTTGGTTTTATCTGACCAGGTAGAGTAGCCGGACCGAGGCAACACCAAGTTTAAGCAGAACTTCGGCTAGAAAATTCCTGCCACTTGGAATGCCAGTCGCTTGTGCCCAAGTGGCTGGAACAGGCCTGGGCCGCTGGAAAAGTAAAATTAAATGGGAGTCTAATTTCAAAAATAAAATTTTCTCTTGAAAAAATTAATTTTTATTTTAAAAAATAACAACTAAAACAATAATAAATATCCCATCCGAATCACTTGTACTGTTTGTTATATATTATAAGAAATGACATCGAAGACAAATAACTCTCTCTTAGTTTTACTATATAGATATTTATTTGGGATTCCAACTTTAATTGAAAAGTTACTGCGGGCTGGGTTTAGTGGGATTATTGGGCCTGGTCTGACCTAGACACGCACTGACACATCACTTGAAAATCCATTAACTCATAGCGGGTCTTTACTTCCTTTTTTCTGTCCGCCTCTCTCTGTCCTCCTCCTCCCGCTGCTCCTGCTGCTGCTGCTGCTAGGCAGCTAATTTCACTCAATCTGCTGCCGCTGCTGCCTATCAAGGTAACTTTCAGTAATTACGTTAAAATAGATTTTACTCAAGTTCAGTGATCTTTATTTTGTCCTTTTTAACTCTTCATAATTTTTATCTGGTTACTTTGTAGTATCTCCCGCACAACCCTCAATTTGATTCTCCTAAATTAATTAATCAGATGCAACGATAGAAAAACGTGTTTTTTTTGTATAATTGGAGTGTTAGGTTTTCTAGTTGTCTTTGTGTTTGTTGATTGATACAAATCTGTTTTTATTTTTTATTTTATTTTTTCATTACTGTCTTGTGAATCTGTGGCATGGTTATTTGATGAGTTTCTTCGTGTGTTGTTTGTCTTCATGTCTTATGTATCCTATGTATTTCCTGGTATCCTGGTCCTTCTGCCCAATCGGGTATTAGTTTGAGCAACTGGTTGCTTCTGGTATTATTTTTTGCTTATAAATAGTAGAACCGTATTTCAATGTACAAACGTGTCCTTTCCTTTTGCAATAATTCATTTCATCATGATCCTGTACGATTACTTCTGCTGTAATGGAACAGCCAACTCCTTACATGATATAAAATTGATGGTGTTAACTTCAAAATTCCGGGAAGGATGTGATATCAAGATGGTGTGCTTGTATCAGTTTCTGCAAAAGAGCAGGAGACAAACATAATCAAGAAACACGGAAAGATTCCTTTCTTCTCTTCTTCTGTAATCTATACAGTGTGAAAATAATTTGTTGCATTTATTCCAAATCTATTCTGTGAATATCACGCATGCTTTTGTGAATGCAAGTGAAAAGGGTGACAGAGTACACAATCAAGAAACTGCGATACACAAGTAAAGGTGAAGGATCATTATTGATGCATTTTCCATGTATTTCAGGCAGCGAACAGTTTTTTCTGAAGGAGTTTGAAATTTCCTTCAAATGGCTTTGGTTGTAATCTGCGGCCAGCCATGCAGTGGGAAGTCCACAGCTGCATTTTTCCTAGCTGAAGCTCTAAAAGAATCAGAATCCAACTCAACCATTAGAATAATTGATGAAGCTTCTTTTCATCTTGATCGTAATCAAAGTTATGCCAACATGACTGCAGAGAAGAATTTAAGAGGAGCGCTCCGGTCTGAAGTTGATAGATCTGTATCAAAAGACAATATAATCATAGTGGATTCTTTGAACAGCATCAAGGGTTACAGATATGAGCTATGGTGTTTGGCTCGGGCTGCAGGAATAAGATACAGTGTGTTGTTTTGTGATGTCGAAGAAACTCAATGTAAAAAATGGAATGAACAACGTAGGGAGAAGTGTGAAGCTACATATGATGATACTATCTTTGAGGACCTGGCAAGAAGGTTTGAGAGGCCAGATAGAAGAAATCGATGGGATTCTCCTCTGTTTGAGTTATCGCCATATAAAGATGGTATTCAGAAATCTTCAGCTGCCATTGTAGATGCTGTTTCATACTTAACAAAAAAAGTGGACTCAAAAACTCGGGATGTTAAAATTTTACATCCAACAATTGCTACACAAAGTACACGATTTTCGGAGGCAAATTCTCTATATGAGCTGGACAGGGCAACACAAGAGGTTACCAATGTCATTGTAGAAGCACAATCCCAGTCAATCGGCGGACCTCTAAATGGAATTTCTCTTGGCCAGGGTTTACCAACTCTAAATATGTCAAGATCAGTTGGGCTGCCAGAGTTACGGAGACTGCGTCGGACTTTCATCAAGTTGACAGGTCAGACAAGCTTAAGTGGACCTCCCCCTCCTTCGGATGCAGAGAGCGCAAAAAGGATGTTTGTTGATTACTTGAACAGGGAATTGGGAACTACTTGAAGAGGGAATACGAGGATTATGCCATGCCCATTCATCTGCTACTGCTAGTGGCTATGGTGCAAGTGAAGCCGTAAGAATTACATTTTGAATTAGTGTTGGATGTTAAAAGTTTTTGTGCCGACAAATGTGGGCAAGTAATGCCACTGTAGGGGATTTGTCGCTGAATGGTGGCATTTTTAACTTATTTGTATCATTGAAATCTGAGCAATATTTTGTTAAAAACGCAGCAGTGTACCATTGGATCTTGTATTTTCCTTTTTCTCGTGCTGCATTTTGAGTTGTGGTGCTGTTGGATCAAGAAAGTCTCTCAACCGGATGGTCCCTGTTGAATCTTATCGTAAGGTGCAAGTTTGTATTCCTGTCTTAGGCAAGTAATCGACTGTCTTTGTAAATGATTGCTCAAAAAACACAATATCAATAAACGAAAGGCGTTGTAGATGGAAATTGGAAAATTTTCAGCACTTCTGTGTTGAAGACGACAGAAATTTGTTTTATGGTTCTAGAACTATGAGAGGTAACGTGCGAATTGGATGAGTAAAACTCGAGGCATTTGTTATTCTGAACAAGCAACCAAGCAGCATAGGCTTCTTTATCTTATAGCCTAATATGCAGATATGGCCATTGGATGCTGCACTGCATGCCATTTCACATTTCCATTTCCATGTGAGAAATTTCCATCATTGATTACTTCGCCGAGAGGACAGGATAAACTCAAAACAGGGACTAAATATCATGTATTTCTAGCTAAATAATCCAAAATTACCCTGAGTTTTTCGTCAAACTAGATTTAGGTTGTGTTTGTTTTTGCAGCGGCACAACATTTTTAAAGTTTTTAATTTTTTATGTGTTATTTATTTTATTTTGATATTTTGATATCAAAAATATATTTAATAAAAATAAAAATATATTATTTTAATATATTTCCAAGAAAAAAAAAACTTAAAAAAAAAATCAACTATTTTTAATATAATAATAATTCTCTCCGTCTAGGTTTTCATCCTTTCATTCTTTTTTTAAAAAATATTTTATTTTTATGACGTGTTAAAATCAACAAAATAATATGTTTTTTATTAAAAAAATAGTTTGAGGTCATTAAATAAAAATATTAAAGTTTAGGAAATAAATTCAATTTGATTCAAAATACAAGATAACTTGGAATATTTTTTTGCCCTCAAACTTTGGAAGCATGTATACTTCAAAAATGCCTCCATGCCCGTATTAGGCAAGTGCTGGACACAACGTTCCGGATGGAAGACATGGAGATACTATAAAAAATAATATTAAATAAATTCATATTTGGATTTATTTGTCTCATTCTTATCTGATTTGTATTTAGAGAGGGGGCTAAGATATGTCCAATTGCAAGAACCTTTTGAAAGAGTAAAATAATCATTGTAGCATTTTAGATAGTGTCGTTATTTTTTATGTGGTATTTCAATGGAAAATGTCATTTTAACATGCTATTTTGTAAAAAAAATTTATTAATGTAGGTGTCCGGACTAGTTTGTGTACACCTCGACTAATCTCACGGGCTTTAAAGTTAACGACCATGTAAGTCTCTAATAATTATAAATTTTGTAAGATTCAAACTGGTAATCTCTAGAGAGCAAACACTATTTTATATTTTACATAGAATGATTAAAGAGAAAGGGTAAGTTTAAAGATAAAAAGTAGTTAATTGTTTTCCTTTAATTTTATGACTTTCCTAAAAAAAAAAAAAAAAAAACATATAGGAATGACTCTTTATTTTGACAAAAGGCATTTTGGCATATCAGCTAATCCCTCTGGAGACTCGAAATCAATAGATAAAGAGTCAACTTGGTAGTTTTTTTTTCTCCCCGTGTAAATCTTTAATTAAAAATACTTTTAATATGTGTTAGTTTATTTTTTTAAATATTTTTTATTTGAAAATATATTAAAATAATATATTTTATAGTTTTTAAATTTATTTTTAATATTAATGCATCAAAATAATAAAAAAAATTAATTTAAAATTAATTGAAAAACCCTATTCAGTATTCACCTAGCGAGGAAATGCCGAGTCACCACGCCTCCCCTGATTATAGAGAGGTGAGACTCTGTCTAAATTTAAAAATAGAAATTACATACCAGTAATCGACGTATGCATAGGAAGACGATAATATATGTGGGGATACAGCTATAATACATTTTGGTATTAAATTTGTAATTTTCTTTTGAAAATGTAGACCTAAATATATTTTTAAGTTTCATTATTTAAAAAAAACACCCAAATAACAAAATAAACTGTGAGGGAAGGGTGAAATTCCCAATGCCAATTACTGTAACTATAGATTCAATGATATTATGGATTGTAATATTTAAAATATGATTTTAATATTTTGCCTAGCTGATAATGATAATAGGATTTTTTTATATTTTTTTAAACAGTAAAAATATAAAATTATGCCTGAGCCAAGATATCTAGAGACGGATATTTTTGCCTTTTCATTTTTAAATGTACGGTGAATTTACTGGATTGTCCTTGGAGTAAAAAAAATTAACTTTGATTCAAGGTTGCTTTTGTCATTTTACTATTTTTATATATATATTATTAAGTGGGTTTGGTGGTGGCACATATATGCTTTACTGTTTGATAAATATTATTAAAAAAATTATGAATGCTTGTATTTTAGGCAACAGCGCATAAATATTGGTTATCGTGTTTGAGCGATACGTACAATATCACTCAACTGTTAAAAGATAGTGTTTGAATTGTTTAGACACCCCTCTATTCCCAACCAACACGTGTTTGTAAAAGATGTTTAATTTAGCACCTGGGTCCTTTTTTCTTTTTTCTTTTAGGTTTCTAATCTTTTAAATTTTCAAAGTAACCCTTTAATTTATTTATTTTTTATATTTGATCTATGTTATTTTGATTTTTAATTTTTTTCCTGACTCTTTGTAAAATCTTGATTTTTTTTACAATTTCATCATTTAATTTTAATTTGGTATGTGTAATTTTTTAACCTTAGTTCTTATTCTTTTAATTTTTTTTAATTTTTTTCTATTTTTTATTGGTTTTCAATCTCAACCCTTAATCCAAATTTATGATATATTATTTTTTTTAACTTGGTTCTTCTTCTTTTAATTTTTTTTTCATTTTGCTAAAATTTTTTTTTTTTGTTGAAAATTGTAGTTAACCTCTATTTTTATTTTTTTTCTTATTTTTATCATGATTTTTTTAGTTGTTGTTTTATGTTTTGGACCCTTTTATTTTTTTTTAACTTCATCCTTTAACTTTTGATTTGTTGAGAATTAAATTTCACAGTTTCCCCGTGTACAATGCTTTTAATCCAATGACCCGGATCACAGGTTTGAAAAATCAAAGTGAATTGACATTATTTTTTTTAATATCATCGTTCGACATCATGTGTTTTTTTTTAAATTAGCTCATCGATTTTCTTCATTTTTTTTATTGGGTTATCTTGATCTTATGACTTGGACCATAGGTTTGACGGGTTAATCACGATTGACTCTCTCTGACTACCCAGGTTATACATCTATCATGCTAACCCAAGTTGACTCAAACCATTTTTTTTAATGTTTTATTCATTTTTGCTCTTCCAAATGTCATATTTATAAACTACCATGATCATTTTTTATTATTATAAAAAATAGTCCATTTACTATCGTTGTTTATTTTTTTTATCATATATATTTTTTTAGAAAACAACTTATTAAACTCGATTGAGGCTATCACCCGAGTAATTGATTTTTTTTCTTTATTTAAAATGTTCATGCGGTATCTAAATATTATTTTTTTTTATAAAAAAAATATTGACTGCGATATAGCACAAACCTATGTCTAGTATTTAAATAAACATAACCTTACTTCAACGTTTTAATTAATTATTTTTAATTTATAAATTTATACAGTAATAAAATTAATGAAATACTATGATTGGTGATATGGTCATGCTATGCACAAGTTATTTAAAATAAAAACATAAGCAACATAATTTTTCATATAAATTTTACAACAAGACATGACATCATCATATCCAGATTAAAAAATAAATTATGTTTTTCACATATAACAAATTAAAAGAAAGATGAACATCACTAAAAATTTGAAAGAGAAAAAAAATGAAATTATGATTCATCTTTTCAGTGAAATTATTTTCAAAATAATTTAATTTTTAGACATCTAATTTTTTTTATATAATCATATAAAAACCATGATTTCTAATTTTCTATTCTTATAATTTCATATATTTTTACATATAAATCACTATGCTGGTTTATAGTGTTTATTTCCGTTTACTTTAAAATAAGATTTTATATATTATATAGAAGAATTAAAAAACAATAAATCAATATTTTTAAAAATTGCCATATCATCATATCTATACTGTTTCGTATTCGTATCCCGTATTCGTGCACGTGCTACTTTGCCCATCATTCTACCATCCTCTTTCCCCGCCCATTGAAATGTTTTCCCACTAAGATTTGTCGTAGCAGACATGGCGGCAAAGCTGGCAGCCAAAACAGCGTATGTGATCTACAGAGACTATTTATTGATATAATTAGTTAACTATATATATATATATATATATTTTTTTTTTTTGCCTAGAAAAAAAAGTTTTTTTTTTTGTTTTTTATATATAGGAAGTGTATTTTGATTTTATCGAGGAGCGAGGGGCCTATTTGTTGCTCAACATAATCTCATCCTTGCCCTATGCATAGTTAATGTTGCCCTCTGCATACTTAATGTTCTGATTTCGAAAGTTATACTCAACACAAACCAGGATTGATAATATTTAGTAACGGTGTAATGATTTTTTTTAAAAATATTTTTTATTTAAAAATATATTAAAATAATAATTTTTTAATTTTTAAAATTTATTTTTAAAATTATTATATCACCTGAAAATTAAAAAAAAATAATTAAACAGAGAAAATAATAAAATATGATTAATTTTTTTAAGAATATTTTTTAAAAAATACAAAAACAAATAATATCTTAAATGACCTGAAAAATAAATATTATACAAACGGTAGAGGCAACTAAAAGCATTCTAATGAGAAGTTTGGTACAACAGCAGAAGAAAATGATGTCTCAACATTTATTTCCTGAAAACTAAGGCATACAAAGGAGATTGCGACAAGGGAAGTGCAGGATTCGAATGCTACACCTTTTTGCCAATCACAAATAAATGGTATTATCTATGAGAAAAAAGCTTGAAACCGATCTCTTACCCTGTAATTGCTATTTCGATTTATTTCATTCTCCATAGTCCAGACAGGAACCTAATACAGCAAACAAGACCAAACCGCCTAATCCTGCACCTGAGAAAATTCGTTCTTATATTCATCATGGATTGTCATAGTAATTACGAGACCTCAAGATCATCGTCCATAATGATTTGAAAGTTTGCATCAAGGAGGGTGACTAGTGATTTGGATTTCCTGTTCCGAACCCTGCCTGCTTCTTTCAATAACTCCACTAACCGTTGCTTCTCGTCATCCACATCAGGATTTGCTGTTCCTAGTTTTTCCTCCCTCATGCCAACCACATAGTCCAGAATTTCGATGGCATCATCCAACCTGTCCATTAATTACAAATTCGGAATGCACAAGAAGCCTTATATATATACCTGAATTAAACTAGAAGTGAAGGACATAGTATATAATTATTTATATGCTCAATCAGTTTAATGTAGCAGGATCCTACAGAGTTGAGAAAAGAAAGGAAAAAGAAGAGTACCTGCCCATTGCATCATAGGTGCCTGCTAGGTTGCTATAAACCCCCAAAGTGTCTGGATGATGGGGTCCATATTCCTTCTCCAAGATGCTTCTTGCTTCTTTGAACAGATCTGCAGCCTCGTTTATTGCGTAACACTGCACGCAGGCTAGACCCATTTGGTTCAAAGCAATCCCAAACAAGGCAGATTTTCTCTCCACTTGCTCGAAATTTTGCTATGGCACTCTTGAAAGTTCTGTAAGAATCAGCATAATTCCCCATCATATAATAAATGACCCCCATCTGGGCTTCAATTCCTGCGACTGTGTTTTGCTGACCCGGAGCATCAGTACCGTAGGTCTTTAAAGCCTTCTTGAGTAATTTGAGTGCCCGATCATACTCGTTCATGGACTGATATAAAGCAGAAACGTCAATAAAACCACTGGCTATAATTTCTTCAGAAGGCCAGACCCCCCTTGCAGGACGTGGCTTTTCGTAAATCCTAAGTGCGTTTTCACAGTAAGATTTAGAATCCCTGAACCTCCCTATTTTGTTATACAAGTCAGCCAAGCGTACAAAAACGGAAGCAACTGCTGGGTGATTCTCTCCTTTACTTGACTTGAAGACAGTAAGCGCTTTCTGATAAGTGAAGATAGCCTCATCATAGCGTGCCAAAGATAAATATGCATCTCCAATGCTGCAATCAATGGAAGCCACATCCATGTCCTGGCCATTTGCTGCCATGGCCATGCTTGCTAAAACATAATGCTCAAGAGCAGATTCATAATTTCCTTTTGCTTCACAGATAATGCCCATAAGCCTTCTATCTGCTGCTTCTTCAAGAGTTGCGGCTGGGCCACCTTTCTCCCCATGGATGTCAAGTGCTATCTGACAAAGCTTCTCAGCATCATCAAATTGCAATGCTTGAACGTGAGCCTCAGCTACATATCGGCATGTCTCACCAACTCGAGGATCTGTTTCTCCCAAGACTTGCCTTTGGATTTCGAGACCAGCTGAATAACACAGTGTTGAATTCTCATTCTGGCCAAGCATTGCGTAAGTATCACCCAATTGCATGCAACCAGCAAACTTAGCCAGTGCATGATTTGGACCATCTTCTATTACTGGAATCTCAATAGAGCGCTCTAGAACAGGAATTGCCTCATTATATTGGCCTAAGCTGCAGTATATTGCTGCTAAAACATGCAAAGACATAACGTGCTCTAAATTGGGTTTTCCATTTGCACATACCTCAAATGATTTCGTTGCTCGAAGAGAAAATTCAAGGGTTTTTGCGGACTTTCACCGGAAGATATCATATCCCTTGTTAGTTTAAGCAAGAATGGTCCAAGGTCGGGGTTATCTAATCCCGCAGTCTGCAGAAGATGCTGATCAATTCCATTCCGGGACTTTTCTCGAACAGAAGCGAAACTTCCCTGCTTCTTCACTGCAAAAACTGCATTTGGTCTTCTTATTTTCTTGTCCAACATCTGCCTATCGGTCGGAGGCTTCTCGTGAGAAGATCTACTCTTAGGATTCCATCTTGCAGATGCACCAGATTCTGATTCCATGCGGAAAAGCTGCTTCTTAAGGCTTGCAGCTTGGCTTTTAGCCTTTTTTTGGTCAGTAGACCCATTATAATCGTCATTGGAAGCTGTGAAGCCAGCAACACAATCCCCTTCTATATTCTCCGATATTGTCACCTCTTTGGTTATCTCTGTTTCTTCAATATCTCCAACAAGATGGCGCAATTCCGAATCAATCCTCGATTCCTCACCATATGACAGAAAACTAGCCCTGGAGGGAGAAGGATCAGAGCATTGCATCCTATAGACATTGTGATACAGATGGTCGATGGAGGTGTCAACGATGCCATGAATGGCTAGATCAATGGAGTCACTGCATGGACTGTGAGGGCTTAATGTGCTTCTTGGAGACCTGATCATCCGGTGGCTACAATCACTACCCTTGTTAGACATGCAGTCTCCAATTGTATCATCATCTCCTCTTCTATATTCACCTCCATTTAAAACATCCATGGCTAGTCCCGGCATTTCACTGCAGGGATCGATCAAACTCTGCTATAATAATCAATGAAAGAAAAAGGTTGTTAGGAATTAGAGCATGTTCAGAATGTACATAAATATACTAATGTGTTTGCATGTCTCAAAACAAAATATCAACAACAAACCATCAGAAGATAAGAGAAATTTGAAAGATTGACACAAATTGACATAATATTTCTTCATATGATAAGAGATAAGAAATGAGTCGTACTACATACCTTACTGATCACTGTTATTCTTTTTTGTAGTAAATACTGATGAAGAAAAACTTTCTACCTTGTCTCTCTCTTTTTCTGAAAGTTATCTGCTCTGGCTGTAACAGACAGTAGACAAAAGAGCTAGAGCTAGAGCTAGAGCTATATCATTGATTTTTTCTTCTTCTCTGTTTGCCTATATTTATACACACATGAGGCTGAAGATGAAGAAGGTGACATTTGGAGACACGGGCAGGGGAAAAATATATAGGAATTTGTAATAAAACAAGCAAGGCCTGAAGATGTAAATAACACACGCATATGTATATGGAGGCGTGGAGGCGCAGAGAGGTGCAATGTGGAAGCCACGAGGACGGCGACTCCTCTCCCACCCTCTCTTCTCTCTCTACTGTCGTGAAGTGGAAACATGTATCGATAATTAATTTGCAATAAAGCAATTAATACTAATTTGCTTATAGTTCCTAAGATAGTTTCTAGATTGAGTTATGGTGTCGAGATTAGGGTGAGTAATGCAGTAGCAAATTTTTGACTGTCACGGAAGAAACACACCACGCTTAAAAAAAAATAAAAAAATATGATGCCGTAAGCTTGGATTGGTTCAAAAGAAAGCAACATTGGATTTCGACGCTCCATCAAATTCCGAGTATCAAAGAGTTTATTTAGCTGTGAGGATGTAGATATATACGCACAGCACAATCAATGGAGTATTTAACTTTATATATAAATACAGCAACGCACAAACCACAGATCAATGGAGTAATTAATTAGCAATCTAACAGCCTGGTTATAGATTAGAACTCTTTGTCCTTCCAGCACATTCTTTTTCGACAAAGACAAAGTAACTAAAATTCATTTAATTTCAGAAATAGGACAGCCTTTGGATATAACTATATATATAATTATTTATTTATCATCACAATGGAGTGACAGACACAAATTCAATACCAGACAAGCAACAACCCATCAAATTGGACTCTCTCAACAACGACAACGACAAAAAATCTCTCTATCTCCCTTCTGTTTTCGTTCTCGTTCTCGCATTCAAGAATCACGCCCCTCTTCAACGGAACAAAAACGGTAATTTATCTTGCCCTTGAAAAACCCTAATTGCTTTTATGATTCAAATGCGTTTGTTAGTAAGTCGGGTTCTCTCCCTCTTTTCGGATCTGATCTGCGTGTCATTCTTCATCTTCCTTTTCATTTAATTTCCTTTTTTTGAGATCTCTGAGAGAGAGAATTGCTGTAGAAATTATTTCATCTTAATTCTTCTTTCCAAATCCAATACGTTATAAGTTTTTCATCTTTTTCTGTTTGTTTGATAAGAATCCAAGAGAGTCCGTTAGGGATTCAAAATCGGGTGAGACTGATGTTGTGTTTTTGACTCTTGTAGCAGGTTGATCTTGATTGATTGGTTAGTTTCTAGAGATATTGAGAAAGTGAAAAAAGACATTGTTTGTCATCTGAAATCCATCGTCATCGAGAGCTTACATTGTTTCCATATTGCGTGGATTTGCTATTCGTAACTAGAAAATGAAATCAGGTTGTCCCAATTAGGAAACGGTATTGGTTTTCTGTCCTTTGGATAATGCGAGTTTGTTGCTGGGGAATTGTAAAGGAGGTTGTGTTCTATGCTCGTAGGAGTTGTGCGGATTAATGGTAACATATATAGAAGCTTTTATGCTATGATAGGTTTGTTTTCTGCACTTCTTGGAGATTTAGGTTTAAGTCGGATAATTGGAGATTTAGGTTTAAGTCGGATAATTAGTGGATTTTGAAGTTCGTTTGCTTAATAATTTGGACATGAGAAGCCCTTGGTTCAATAAACCACTTGCTATTTTTGGCCCCAGACCGCCAATTAGTTGGTTGCTGTTGTGCGTTGTTTGTGTGCTTGGACTGATAGCTATCTTGGGTTCTACTTCTCTGAGTGCGTTTGATTCCGTGACTCACACTCCCGTGCTTGATATTTATTCAAATTATAGAAGGTTAAAGGAGCAAGCGGCAGTTGACTATTTAGAGCTTAGAACACTCTCATCAGGAGCTGGTCGGCAAAGAGAGCTGGGACTTTGTGGCAGAGAACAAGAAAATTATGTTCCTTGTTACAATGTCTCAGCAAACTTGTTGACTGGGCTTAAAGATGGGGAGGAGTTTGATCGGCATTGTGAAATGTCAAGACTGAGGGAACAATGTTTGGTTCGCCCTCCAAAGGACTATAAGATTCCCTTAAGGTGGCCTGCTGGTAAGGATGTGATCTGGAGCGGAAATGTTAAGATAACCAAAGATCAGTTTCTTTCTTCCGGAAGCATGACCAAAAGGTATCTCTTCTTTGATTGATCCTAACTGGGATTCTGGTCCTTAACAGAATGGTCATTTCAAGTTATGATTGTATTCCTGGTTATCAATTTTTCTTTTTGATATATTTACATTCTTTTGAGAGAGAAAATACTACAGGTTGATGTTACTGGAAGAGAATCAATTTGCCTTCCACTCCGAGGATGGATTGATCTTTGATGGTGTGAAAGATTATTCTCACCAGGTTGCAGAGATGATAGGATTAGGAGGTGACTCTGAATTTGTTCAAGCTGGTGTAAGTGTTTTTAGCATTATTAATGCTTTTTTGGGGGAGATTTGGTTTTCAAAAACACAAGCAATTACAAAATAGATTACTCTATTGTCTGATATAATCTTGTATTGATTAATATTCATGACCATAACAGCAAAGGTGCCTTTTGGTTCTCCCTTTTTCTTACCTG